>VXBU01015862.1:8735-50596 GCA_013400315.1 Bombycilla garrulus | reverse complement strand
AGAGATCCCTGTGAGTGAGGGAGTGAGGGTCAGAGGGAATTGTCTGTCCTTCAAATCTTCCTCATGTAACTCCATCCCAACCAGCAGCATAACCAAGGCTAGAAAAGATTGTTCCCTTTGGTTTTAGCAGCAGGAGCCCGCTGAAGATTTTTTTTCAATGGTGCACAAAGTGGCTGATACTGAAAAAAAAAAAAATCTTTCTTCCTCATTCCTATCTCATCTTCCAGAAATGTTGAATTTGTGATTCACCAGAGGCTCTCCTGTCCCTATGGTTGCACAGAAGAGCTTCATTTCCAAAAAAGGGGAGAGCTGTGATGAAGGGAAGCAGCTGGTGGGGGTGGAGGTGAGAATCCTTAAGGATGGGAACCTCCTGGGGTTTAACAAGGCCAGGTGCTGGAGCTGCACCTGTGTCAGTCAGGGCAAGGACCAATCCAGGCTGGGGATGAGCAGAGGGAGCAGCCCTGGAGGAGCTGGGGGTGCTGTGGGGGAGAGCTGGAGCTGCCCCAGCCTGAACCCCCTGCCCTGGGCTGAGCCCCCGGCGTGGGCAGCAGGGCAGGGATTGTGCCCCTGTGCCCCGTGCTCAGGTGAGAGCCCACCTGCAGAGCTGCCCCAGCCCTGGGCTCCAGCAGCACAAGGACGTGGAGCTGCTGCAGCCAGGCCAGAGGAGGCACCGAGATGCTGCCAGGGCTGGAGCCCCTGTGCTCTGGAGCCAGGCTGGCACAGCTGGGGCTGCTCAGCTGCAGCACAGAAGGCTCCAGGGAGAGCTGCGAGCCCCTGGCAGGGCCTGAAGGGGCTCCAGGAGAGCTGCCCAGGGACTGGGGACAAGGCCTGCAGGGCCAGCACACAGGCAATGGCTTCCCAGGGCCAGAGGGCAGGGACAGCTGGGACATTGGGAAGGAATTGCTGGCTGTGAGGGTGGGCAGGCCCTGGCCCAGGGTGCCCAGAGCAGCTGGGGCTGCCCCTGGATCCCTGGCAGTGTCCCAGGCCAGGCTGGACACTGGGGCTGGGAGCACCTGGGACACTGGGAGGTGTCCCTGCCCATGGCAAGGGGGTGGCACTGGATGACTCTTCCAGCCCAGACTGTTCTGTGATTCCCAGGAGGAGAGAACCAGCTGGCTCCTCCCAGCATCAAATCCATCTGGGAGTGGCGGCTCCAGCGTTTTGGCTGGTGGCCAGGGCATGTTCTCTGAATGCTGCTACAAGCTGGTGTACAGGCACAAAAATGCTTTTTGCCAGTGAACCACGGGCACGATTTAATAGGGATTAGGCAGCCTCCACGCCTGCCCTGCTGCTGACCAGGGTGCGTTGCTCCCGCCCAGTCCCTCCCACCAGCAGCCGCCAGCGGGATGGATTACTTCAGCAGGTTGACATCTCAACTTGGAGTTGGATGTGACTTTTAGGATTACAGAGCTTTTCACAGCCCAAGTGCCCATTATATTGCCTGGGTGCCTGGAAAGAAAAGATTTCGTCCCGATAATGGTTTCCCTTTGGTTGTTTACAAAGGACGGTGCGTGGCAGCCGGCACCGTGTATGGATGAGCTCGTGGTTGTGATGCTTTTATTTAGGATGTGGGCTGTGCTCTCTGCCTGCAGAGCACTGCCCTGCACGGGGAGTTTTGCACCCTGTCCGCTGCCTCCATGGGATCGTGGCTCATCCCTTGGGGGCCAGAAGAGCTGGGAATAAAAGAACAAACAGGTGTTGGTTGCCCGAGGATTGCAGCCCGCCAGGTGAATCTCAGAGGGGCACACACAGGTGCATGGTGCACGTGTGTGCAGGAAAATATCCTTGGTTCGTGTCTTCCAGCATGATCCCTGGAGCCATCACGTCCTGCCCAGCTGCCAGAGTGATGCTGTGTGCTCTCCGAGGAGAAACAGTGCAGCTCTGAAGAGGAGAGCATGTGTGAAATGCTGTTTCTTCAGATACCCATAATAATTGTTCGATATTTTAACCTGGCAACATTTTCCTTATAAAGGTGAAAAATAACAAGGGTAAGATGTAATGTGGGCTCTCGTTCCACTAGCTTACAGTAGAAGGAGGGGGATGTGGAAATCGATTACGTCTGGCTTAAGTCACAGTTTGTAGCATGAACCAATGTAAAATTGGTTATAAAACTCAGGCTGTTCACAATTCAGGGGTTGGTGGTTGGAGGCTTTTTATGGCCTGTTTCAGATTTTATGTCTAGAAATGCTGGTGCATTTGCATATATTGAATTTGTATTAAAACCTGTGAGCGTTCCTTGCTGCCATTGCTGCAGCCAGAGGGATGCTCCAGCAGTCTCCCTGCCGTGACATCCCACCCTGGGGTGAGCCCATAAACCCTCCTCCGCTCACCTGATGTTCAGGCAGTAGTTCTCTTCATTGTGTGCTGTTTTTTCCTTTCATTTTTTGATAATGTCTATCACAAGCCAAAGGTAATGCCTTCCCCCAGGCAAGGAAGCCCATCTGGTGGAAAACCATCCAACCTCATGCACAGATTTGACACACTAAAAGATTTTATGGTTCTGAAAGTGATGGTGGCTTTGGTTTTGTTTAAAGTGAAGAAAAAAGATTCGCTTTCCAACCACAAAGGGTTGCTTATTGCAGGGAAGCAAGCTACGTAACAAATTACTGTCTGGGTGAGAATGAGGGATTCCTGGCTTTCTGGTTACTCCTCTCCCTTCCTTGCTGGATCAAGCTGGCTGTTTTGGGTTGGATTTTGCAGCACTTGCCCGTCCCTCTCTTTCCCCCCCACCCTTTTGTTTCTGTGTTTGTTTTGACGGCTCTGTTTCAACGCTCCGTGGTGTTTGCCTGCTGTGTTCCGTGCCAGGCTCACGAGCAGCACTGCAGCGTGGCAGCTGGTGGGCTCCTGTCCTGTCACCGGGGCTTTTCTGCATCACCACGTGCCAGAAACCAGACCTGAGACTGGAGGGATGATGAAATAACATTAAATGCTCAGCCAGCTGTGGATGCATCAGTGTCTGAAAAGCCCAAGGCTGGCTGCAGCAGTAAACACTCATGTGGTTTCCAAAGGTGTTTACATTTTAATTAGAGAAGGGTCAGATCTGGGGTATAATAATTTACATTTCTATGCTTGATGTTTTGACATCTGGAAAGGTAGTGCTTTTGGAGCAGCAAATCCGAGAAAGACACATGATGCTTTGTGGAGATGCAGCAGTACCTGGGTGCAGGGAGTCACGGTTCATCTCTGTTGCTTTTATTTTCCATAGTAACTGTTTCTGCGGGCGGCTGGGTGCGAGAGCTGCCTGCCAGCAATAAAGATAAACTGCTCCTCTCGTTCTCTGAGATGCTCTCACCGCTTGAGAAAGACACGTTGTTAATTGCTTGTTGCTGGAAATGGGCTGGATGAGGAGAGGGAAAATATTGCTGCAGAAGGGGCTCATTAAAAGGAGGCGCAGGGAGTCGAGCCGTGCTGATGGCCGAAGCCCCAGATGCAGACAGTCAAAGGTCCTTGTGCCTGTGCTGCTGTCACAGCGTGAGCTGGTGGGTGGGTGTTTGCAGAGGGTTTCACCTGACCCAGAGGTGCTGATAAGAAGCAGAACTAGAAGGGTTGTCCTGCACTATCTGCTCTTCCCTGGTCTGTGTGGTCAAAGCATCTCTCTTGTCTGGGGCTGCAGGCACTTGCTCCTTCAGCAGCAGCTTTGGGCAGCCTGGCGTGGAGTCTCAGCGAGCAGGAAATGTGAGGGAGGTGATGGTGGAGGGTTTGACCCTGAGCTGTTCCCCCCTGTGCCGCCCCAAACAGGCACTGAGCAGACGAGGGTGTCACCTCACCCTGGATGTCCATCTCCACCTGCACAAGGTGCTGTCCAGCATCACTGCCAGGGGCAGAGACGGGTGAACAATGAGGTGGGTTTTGGAGCCTGCACGAGAGATGTGAAAATTGTTGTTGGTTGCTCATGAGAGAGGATTTGATGTCTGGGACTGGGCTGAGGCTTTTCCCTCTGTCTCCCTGGGAATTGGTTTGATTTGGTTTGGTTTTACCATCATCCCATTCAGGCACAGACGAATCTGGGCTGCTGAGCTGTTCCTCAGTTCTTGTCGCAGGTGTCTCAGAGCGGAAGGAAGCTGCTGGATCACAGTCTGTTACAAACGCCCAAGGGAGAGCTAACACAAGAGGGATGCTGGATGTCCTGTCACAGAACATTCTGGAAGCAGGTGGCTGCATTGCTACGTGAAGAATCTGCACTGCAGCTGCCTTTTATAGGAAGCGTCTCCTGTTCCTAGAAAACTCTGGGATGATAATTCCCATGTGACAAGACAAAGGCTTTCAGGGATCTGTCAGAATAGCTCTGTAGCCTGTCACAGCCTGTCTTTGCAGCAGCTGGCCTGCGATGGCATTTCTGAGAAAGAAATATTCTGTGCATAAAGGATGCTCTGCATTCCTCCTGACTTCTCTTTGGAGTGATGGAGGAGTGGAGGATGGGCCTGGGATTTTCTCCGTGTTTAACTGAAGGATAAGTAAGGAAGAGACACGAGTTTTCCAGTTAAATGCCGTAAGTCAGTCAGTCAAGCCTAAACAGCTGAGGCAGTGTGTTGGAAAGATAGGCTGGGCACTTGTCCTTTATTGGGCTTTGGTGCTTTCAGTAATTGAATTTCAGTTCAATTCTTCAGGTGAGAAGAAGCCCAGTGCATGAAGTAGTTCTGCCTGAACTCTGTATTTTGGAGGTCTTTCCCAGTGCCATTATTCAGGCTCTGGCACTGGGTATTTGCTCCTGGCTGTGTAGTTGTTGGGAAAATCTGCTTCCAACTTTCACCATTTTGGTTGTGTGTGCAGTTCCTCTTGCCTTTGGAAGCCACAACCTTCAAAGAAACTCATCATATGTGCAAAAGCATTTTAAGCTTTTAGCATTCATCCAGCAGAAGCAAAACACTGGGAAAAGCAATCTCTTTACTTTTCTTTCCTTTGCTGTTCAATCAAGTTGGACCTTGCTTAGGAGCAAGGTGTGCTGTTGTTGTCCTAACAGCAGGTCAGGTGGGTTTGTCTGGATGAATTGGAGCAAGAACTGTGGCTTACTCTTGGGTCACCCCAGCTCCCTGCAGCTCTAGGCTGGTGCACAGGGGCTGAAAAGCTGTGACAGACCCTGGGGATGCTTGTGCACCTCCAGTGCTGGGGACAGCTCTGGGATCCTCAGGACAGGAGAGACCCTGAGGGGCTGGAGCGTGTCCAGGGCAGGGAACGGAGCTGGGAAGGGGCTGGAGCACCAGGAGAGGCTGAGGGAGCTGGGAAGGGGCTCAGGCTGGAGAAAAGGAGGCTCAGGGGGACCTTGTGGCTCTGCACAACTCCCTGCCAGGAGGGGACAGCTGGGGGGGTCGGGCTGTGCTGCCAGGGAACAGGGACAGGAGGAGAGGGAACGGCCCCAGGCAAAGTTGAGGTTGGATATTGGGAAAATCCCATCATGGGAAGGCTTTTCCAGCCCTGGCAGAGCTGCCCAGGGCAGTGGTGAAGTCCCCATCCCTGTAGGGATTTCAAAGCTGTGTGGATGTGGCACTTGGGGACAGCGTTCAGTGGTGGCCTTGGCAGTGCAGGGGAGATGGTTGTACTTGATGGTCTTGGAGGGTTTTCCAATTCAAACAATTCCATGATTCAATGATTCTGTAAGAATTGTTTTAGGAAGATCTCTTTACCGGTAGCAGTTTTGGTGCCGTGTTGCTGTGCCAGCACGGTTTTGCCCAGACGCTTGTGTTGGCGGCTGGAGTCTTTGGCGTGGCTGGGACACAGGTGGGTCTCATCCCAGGGGACAGTCGGTGTGAGGTCGCCCTGCTGTACTGTCCTGGCACTGCCAGGCTGCTGCAGTCCAGATTTTGGAGAGCTGGGAATGTCTGGAGCCTCCCCTCTGGGGGAGGACGTGCGTGTGGGGTCCTCTCACCCAGCCTCCAGTGGAAGTAAATCACTGCGTCTGTGGTCTTCTCATCACGGACTCTCCGCTTCTTAAATCATTTTGGTTGCAAGTTCCACTCTCCTGTTGCCTCCCAACCCTCCTGTTGCCTTCCTTCTCCGTTACTGTTCTTCACCTATCAAAGTCACCATTTATTTCCACAAGCTCAGCAAGCCTGGAGCACCTTTGGGAGAAAGGGAATGAGCCTACAAGTGTCATAAAAAAATGCTTGTTCTTATTATTTGCTGATGAAGGGCGCAAGTATATAATTGCCAGAAAAAAACCTGTATAATCTTGCTAGAGCAAGAACCCCATTTAGATCACCCTTAATAACAGATATTAATAATAATTACACATTACAGTAATGCTGATAATTACTGAGTTATAATAAGCAGTTTGCACATCTATTGGCTTTTTCTGCTGATGGTTCCTTCTTTAATGGTCACAGTAATGAGGACAACATGGACTCTGTAAAATCATGGGATTCTACGATGATTTAAGTGAGGAGGGACCTTCAGGGCCCTATAATTCTACCCCCCTTGCCGTGAATATCTTCCACTGCTCCAGGTTGCTCCAAGTCTCATCCAACCCAGCCTCGAACACTTTCAGAGGTAGGAAAGATTTGGGAGGTAATTTTCAGACCCCCCAAAACTTACAAACTTTGTGCATTGACAAAATAGAGGGGAGGGAAGGGGGAAGTGGGGAAAAAAAAATGCGAATTTGAGATTGATCTCTATTTGTTATGATGAAGGAAGGTACCTGGTGTCTGAGAATCCTTTGTGGTAGGTGCTGAGCCAACACAGAGCCGAGGGATCGCCGCTTCATTAAGAGCTCTCACCAACTTTTGTTTGCTCAGTGTGGGAAGATTGTAAATTCTTTGATGCTCAGGTGTGAGTTGGGGTTTTTCTTTGAAAAACCTCTTTTTCATATGTGTTTTGAGGGCGAGGTGAGGTGAGAAACCAACTCGAGGCACAGCTCACCAGGAGGAGCAGGAGTTGCCTTTAGAGGGAGATGAGGGTACCACAAGATGAATTGGTTTTAGATTTTCCCTCTAGAGATCCGCAGATATCTCATATATGTGGCTTGTGTTTGTTTGCTGGACCTGGTGACTTTTCACAAGCGTGTTTTCTTTCATTTGCAATCTCTCCTGTTGCTGCTTGACAAAATAATGGTTGTGCACTGTGGTGAGCACCCCAAAGTGAGAGATGTGGTAATTCTTCCTCTAATTCGTATTTTATCACAGGTATTCAAGGGGGAGGATCCCTCAAAAAACCCTGAAATAGGCAAAAAACCCCTTTGGGTTTGGGTAGTGTGTGGATCAGTGAGATGTAGGATAACCTCTGACCCTGCCCACTCCATCCTGAGTGATGCCACCTGTATCATTTGTCCCTGCTATCTCTCTGTGCCACCACACCCCTCCAGGACTCACGGGAGCCTCGTGTTCTCCCAATTCTTTCTTCAGCACTTCTTGTTTGATAATTGGTGCTTTCCATTTGGTAATTGGCACTAATTAGTGAAAAGGGGAGAAGCATGCCTTCCTTCAAGGCTCCACACTCTCTGGGGCTCCTTCTTTTTTCTTTCTTGACTTTCTTCTTTCTTCTTTGTCCTTTTTAATGTGGCATGTGATTTTTGTTCAGGAGCTAATGTGTGATATTGGTCTACATAATGAGGCTTTTTGACAGTCTGGGCACAGTTGGGAATAATTCCTTGAGCAGATGAAATCCTTAGGCCTCTGAGCTGCTCATTCTCAGCAGTTTCCAAATGAAGCCACAATTGTTCCGAAGTGACAGAGGAGAAAATAGTTCAGGAGCTGGAAACTATATGAGCTGGGAACAGATATTTTCTTTCTCCCCCTTTCCATTCTAATGGCATGCGATTCACTCCGAATTTTCTTAACAATTTTATGCTTGTCTCAAATCAGACTGTAAATACCCGTTCCTGGTGCAGGAGAGGGTGAGGGATGAAGTTTCTGTGTCCTGCAGGGTGCTGGCAGCTCCCATGTCACCCCCTCCCGGCTGCAGGGAGGGAGGAATGTGAGACAACCCAAAAACACTGAGCCAAGACCTGGTTTTCTCCAAATGTAGAATTATAAAATATCCTGAGCTGGAAGGGACCCCCAAGGATCACCCAGTGCAGCCCCTGTCCCTGCACAGACACCCAACAATCCCACCCTGTGCATCCCTGCAGCGCTGTCCAAACTCTCCTGGAGCTCTGGCAGCCTCGGGGCCGTGCCCATTCCCTGGGCAGCACCCTCTGGGGAAAGAACCTTTCCCTAAAATCCAACCTAAACCTTCCTGACACAGTTCCAGTCGTTCCCTGGGTGCTGTCCCTGTCACAGGGAGCAGGGATCAGTGCCATGCCCAGCCCAGTCCAGAACCTGGTGGTTTCCTTTCTTTACTGGCAGTAAGTCCTGAAGAAGTAGGAAGGAGGAGAGAATTATAAATCCCCTACATCTTCCTTGGAGGGAATTTTCTGCAGTGAGAGGTTTTAAAAGTGAATTCTGTTGTGATCTCTCTTTCCCCTCCTCACTGGACAGTTTGCAGTCGCACCATTAGCTCAGCATTATTTACTGCCACTGTCCTAGAGAAGCTTTTCAGTTACCAACCTCTTCCTCCTCCTTGTTCATTACCCCCAGCTTCTCACCCATATCCAGCACAACTAGTGCTTTGGATTTATTAAATTAATTAGTGTGAGATATTTTTCTCTTGTGCGTATATCTGGAGGTTTTCAGCAGTTTTGGGTTTTAAGCAGGAGGCCAGGAAATGCGTCTGTTGTCCTAAAATGCAGGAATATTACAGAAATGGAGCAATTTTTGCATGCCTGGAAGTCCTAAATGCAGCCACCTAGGACTGTTACAAATTGTATTGGAAACGCAGATGTACAGCAAAAAATATCCTAGATAGGCTTAGTCTGCTGGGTTTTTTAATCTTCTTTATAATTACTGGGAAGTAAGTCCTTGCTGTCTTTTTTTTTTTCCCGTCTTCCTCAGGCCCCCCGCATTCCCTGCGTGTCCCCTGAAGGGATGGAGAGCTCCTCGGTGGCATCAGCCTCCTCGGAGGCGGGGAGCAGCCGCTCCCAGGAGATCGAGGAGCTGGAACGCTTCATCGACAGCTACGTCCTGGAGTACCAGGTGCAGGGGCTGCTCACCGACAAGACCGAGGGCGACGGCGAGAGCGACAAGACGCAGTCCCACGTCTCACAGGTGGGGGAAAAGCTCGCTGCAGCCTGGGAGAAGCGCTGGCGGCTTGTAGGCCGGGTTTGGGATGTGTGTTCTCAGCTGATGTGGCTTTTCCAGGGTTTGGGTGTGAGGCAGGATGTGATAAAACGTCCTGGGTTTGGGGCAGCTCGCTTGTTCGGGGGTGTGTTTGAGGTCTGCAGTCTCCTGGTGCTGGGTTTGGGTTTTTATGGTCTCAAGGTGCTTCGCTGAAAGTGTTCCAGGCCAGGCTGGACAGGGCTTGGAGCAACCTGGGGTAGGGGAAGGTGTGAAATGGGGCATGGGGTGGAATGAGGCAAGGTTTAAAGTCCCTTCCAACCCAAAAAACATTTAATTATTCTATATATGGGGGATCCCATCCTGGTCTGGTATCAGCAGTGTTTGATCTGTCTGAGCTCTGCAGGTTGCTGGAGCTGAGGATCTGACCCAGAGCTCTAGACCCGTTTTGTATCATCTCAATGTAAAGAAATTACCAGACAAAGGATCCTTTTTTAAGAACAGATTTTGGTGAAGAGGTCTTTTAGAATTGGAGGATCAAAGCCGTTAGAAGTGGGGGAAAATATATTTAAAAATCTAGTAATCCAAAGTGTATTTTTTTTAACCCAGGGCTGGGAAATGTCTGTGTTCAAACACTTTGGAGGGGCTTCAGTTAAACAGACAAGTTCTGCTTATTAATATGTCAAGTTCAAAAGTAATATTGAATTAATAGACAAAGTTTTACAACCTCTTCCAGCCTGTCCACTGCTGTCCCAATAAGCCCAGGCTCCCTTTGCATCTTAAGGACAAAAATTTCTAATTCTCATGGCAGCCTATGAATGTTTTTTGCATTAAGATCCGTGACTGCAACAACCAAATTCATCTTTCCAGTAGAAATGGCATTTTAGCTTTCCTTCCTGGCCTGCCCTGGAAGGAGGAGCTGCTGGGATTTAATGTCAGTTATAAGAGTGTTCTCTTTCAAGATGGCTGGGTTTTATTTTAAAAGAAAAATTCATAATAATGAAAGATCTGAACACTGAACCTTTTAATTAAACCACTTTTAGAGGCACCTCAAATGAAGCAGCTAAATGAGCTTGTACCCCAGACCACTGATGCAGAAGTTTAATTAGGATTTATTGTGAAACTCCATCAAAATGCAGTGTTCTGTTTTTTTAGGGCTGTGTATTGGACAAAAAGGGAGGATGGGCTTTCACTCTAGGTCACTTGCATCTGTCAGATCATGTCTTAATGGATGCACTAAGAAGAAATTACCTCTAGTCTTACAAAGTGGGTTTTTTTTTTGTTTTTTCCACCTATGAGAAATAATGAGGAACTTTTATTTCTGATTTTCTGCTCCTGATCAGTTCATAGCAAAGCAAGGAGTAAACAGGCACATATCCTGCAGCTGGCTGGAGTAAGCCTGGTGGAGAAGCCAGCCTGATGGAAGGTGGCACGTCCCCTCTTAATGAGAGCTAGAGGAGAAGGATGGATTTAGGAGAAGGGCACTCAGCTGAGACCAAGGAAATTGTTTTTAACTGTGAGGTTCTGCCCGCAAAAACAAATCTTTAATGCTGGGCAAGTGACTTAATCTCTCTGCAGTTTGTTTCCCTGTGGCTGTGATGTTTTCACTGCCTGAGAGTGGATAAATCCGTTCAGCCGTGTGTGTGTGAGTTGCTTGGATGATCCCACATCCCTGGACAACCGGTCTCCTTGCTGGGGGAAGGAAGGAAAGGCACATCCTCTACGCTGCTCCCAGGGAAGCTGACTCCATCACCCCTTCAAAAAATCCCAAAATGTGGATGTTCTCGTGGTGGGGGTGTCCCCAGCCTTGCTCCCAGCAGGAAAAAAGAGGGAAATCAGAGGGAAAAAGGCGATTTTATTTTTCTGTGGAGATAAGGAGTGAGCTTGTACTTTGAGGGACCTTTCCAGGCATGTGGTTGCACTCAAAATTGTTAAAGGAGATGGGAATGCATCTGGTAAAAGGCTCTCAAGAGTGATGGCATCATGAGCCTGTCCAAGGGGGTCAGCAGAAGTGGCAGGAGAGTGATGGGCAGCTCTTTATTGAGGAGAGACTGAAATCCCCCCATCTGTGAGCTAGAACGGGCTCTCTGATGAGGGCAGGGATCAGTTGTGGCAAAGACTCTTATTTTGTGGCCTCATCCAGACCTATCAGGGAGCTCTCAAGTGGTTGTTTGTGTGGAAATGACTTTCCATTTTCTTGGCCCATCGTCCTTGGTGATGGTACCAAGCGCTGCGTGTCTCTGGAGCAGACAAGTGCTTCCACCATGGAAGACCTCAGAGGTGGGGCTGGTCAGCCTCCACTTTGTTGGAGGAGTGGCAAAATGACTTTAGAATTTAGCAGCATCTTTCGTGTTTGTCTAGTGAAAATTGCTTCTATTTTTTTTTCCACTAGTATGATGCAGGCCTATGTTTTTTTAGGAAAAAAAAAAATTAAAAAGCCAACAAATGACACCAAATCCGATTATTTTGATGGAGGCACCTTGCTGCCCAAGCTGGGGCAAGCTGGCCTAAGAATCCCCTGATCCCTTTTTGGCCACATGTGGCAGTGGCCAAACCCACAGCTTCCATGCTCGTTTTCTGTTTTGTTTAAAATGAAAGCACAGGGGGTGTTGGCCACTCAGGGCATGTATCTGTCCCTGGAGCAAACAGAGTTGGGAGAAGCAGAAATTTTCCAACTTCCCACAGAAGAATTCCATGGAAATGAGTGATAAATTCACATGTGTATCACGCACCTGGGATTCCAAACACTGTCCGAGTCAGCACGGAGGTACTGGGGCTGGATTTTATTGCAAAGCACCGTATCAGGTGCTTTCCTACAGCTGTTCCTGCATCTTCCCTGTACCCACTGTCAGCGGGTGGAGCATTTCCAATCCAAATCCTGAAAAAGGAGGGGGTGCCACACGCGTGCAGCAATGCCCGCGGCTGGACGGTGTTTTCTGCGCGCTGTGGACTGACGCAGCAGTTTTGCCCAGCCCAGCTATTATTTTACACAATCCCCTTTTTTATCCCTTCTGCAGTGGACGGCGGATTGCAGCGAGCAGCTTGATGGCAGCTGTTCCCCATCCCGAGGGAAGGGCTCGTCGTCTCACGAACATAACCAGGTAGGGTTCGTGTTTGGTTCCTCCTCCCCACACCTTTGCCTTTATTCCTTGCACTGCCTGGCCTGGGAGATGCTGCCAGCTTTGCCCCTCCCCTGGAAGGAGAGATGTGTCCCTCTGCTTGGCATCCAAAAGCTCATTCCTGCCCAGACCGTGGGAGGTGAGCAACATCCTGATGTGCGGGTGGATGCTTTGACCAGGAGCTCAACGGGAGAAAAATAAGGAGCGTCACATTTATTCTGGAAGACTTTCTTATTGCCACCTGTGCGAGGAAGCTGTTAGGAACATCAGGGCTGACTTGGAAGTGTGAGATGTAGCTGGAATGAGGGATCTTTGCGTAGCTGGGCTTCTCTGTTGTGTGCTGCAGCACAAGGAAGGTGTTACAGGGAAGAGCATGAGGCAGCGGAGAGGGTGAGCTGGCAGAAGAAGCAAAGTTGCACATGCTGAGAGTCTGTGTTGGTCGTGCAGTGACAGGAGCCAGGTGTGAGTCAGTTTTGGTGCTTGGACACGGTGTGAACATGAGTGAGGAGCATTTACCAAGCACTGCTGGAGGTGGCTGTCCCTCCTCATGCGAGTACGCCCACAGAAGAGGGTTGGGTGGGGTGGGGACATGTGTTTGATCATTGTCATCTGGCTGACAAGCTGCTGTGTCACCATGAGACCATCAGCGACACTTGCCTGAGGAGATGTGAAACTGAGGCATCTGAGGGAAGGGGAAACAGCATTTCCAGCTGCTGTGCCTGGCAGATGTCCCACCCAGGGAAGTGGCTTCAAGTTGGTGGCTCTCATCCTCTCTCTGCTTGGTGTCCTCCAGACACAGTCTGGTGTGCGGGGTTCGTGAGGGGAGCTTGTGAGCCCCTTGCAGGGTGTGCAGGAGGCTGTGCCAGTCTGAGCAGGGCATGCTGCCGCTCCCACTCTGTGCACAGCTTCCTCCCACATGGAGCCAGGCTGGAGCTTCTTGGCTGAGGGATGGCTGCTCAGACATCGCGTCCCTGCCTTGGCCCCGGGATGCTGGTAGCACCTGTACCAACACCTGCACCCAGCAAAGGCAGGGCGTTGTTTTGTGGGAGGGCGTGTGCTGAACAGAGGCGCTGCTTCAGGTGAGCTCCTCAAGGTCCCAGACGGAATTGTGGTTTTAATTTATTACAGCTTTGATCTGCTTCGAAATATTCAGCAGCAAAACCTCATCCCGGCTTCCTCCCAGCACGGCAGACAGCTGCTGGAGGTTCAGCTGGGAGGCTGGCCATTTCCATCAGGCTTCCTTGGGTGGATCAGGGGCTTTCTTCCTCTTGCTCTTCACCCAAGGGCTCTGCTCTGTGCCAGTGGCTGGTGGGGACCGCAGGATGCAGGAGTCATGCATGGGTGTTGCTTTCCTGACATCCTCCATGCACATCCTGGTGCTGTGCACTCTTTTGTTTCAGTTTACATGGGTTTTTTGGGTTTGTTGCTGTTTTTTTATTTTATTTTTTTTTCCCTGGGAGTTAAATGTATTTGATCACCTCCTGCAGGGAGCTCCTTTCCTGCACGAAACACCACTCGCTGATGCCCAAGCTGCTTACCCTGTGTTTGGGCTCTCTCCCAGCCTGCAGCAGAGCTAGTAATTATCTCNGTCTTTCCAGCTGAGATCTCTGCTTTTCCAGTCTTAGTTGAAAAATACTTGGATGTGAGATTTCTGCTGGCTTCAGCTAATGTGAAAATGTGGGTTATGTATCAGTGACCGTGGTATGCCTCACGTGGTTCTAACCTGGCCATCAGAAAGGGCATTTATATGGAAATCTAGGTTAGTCTTGGAAATATATTCAGCATGTGCTTCATTTTCTGTGAAGACAGAGTAGTACAGGCTTGCTTTTTCAGAAGTAATTGGCTTTCTAAAGGTTATGGGGAAGCCTAGAGAGAAGATGGCTTTCCCATGCCTGAAAATCCCCCTATGCATCCCTGAGTACTTTGAAATTCTGGTCTGTACAATCCAGCAAGGTTAATAAAAATAAANAAGAGGAGCTGCAAGCTATTGTTCCTCTGCCCAGGCAAGCATTTCTCTCACTGTCACTGATATACGAGGGAAACGCTGCTGGTGAGAACCAAGTGCAGTTTATTACCATTTCTGGCTGTTTGCTCCATAAACTTTCTATACTTTAAAAAAAAATCGTTACTAAGATGTTTGTCTTGAATTAAAATTATCAATCACTTTTCAAACCTGCTAAGGAAGAAGCCAGCTAATTATTTCCCAGTGGAGGAAGGGGTTGGGTTTTGGGGCTGATTTTGTTTGAAGTTTGTTTGGTTTCGGTTTTTTTGGTTTTGTTTTGGGGTTTTTTTTGTTTGTTTGTTTGTTTTGTTCTGTGAGGTTTCTCTGGGTTTTTATTGTTTTGATGGTGGGGGGGTTGGTTTTTTTTTGTTGTTGTNGTTATGTATCAGTGACCGTGGTATGCCTCACGTGGTTCTAACCTGGCCATCAGAAAGGGCATTTATATGGAAATCTAGGTTAGTCTTGGAAATATATTCAGCATGTGCTTCATTTTCTGTGAAGACAGAGTAGTACAGGCTTGCTTTTTCAGAAGTAATTGGCTTTCTAAAGGTTATGGGGAAGCCTAGAGAGAAGATGGCTTTCCCATGCCTGAAAATCCCCCTATGCATCCCTGAGTACTTTGAAATTCTGGTCTGTACAATCCAGCAAGGTTAATAAAAATAAAAGAAGGATTTTTTTTTTATTTATTTTTTTTTAGTATGTGTGTGTTATGCATTTATATAAAGTATGTGTGTATATAAGCACCTACTGGTTGTTGTACAAGTGTGGGGCTGAAAGCAATTTCTGAATAAAATACAATATAAGGGGAAAAATGAAGCATCTTGTTGCAACCTGCTGTCCAGGATATTCCTAAACTGCTGGTTTCTGGTGTTGTTGGGTGTCTGTGGAAAAGAGCACCCCAGACTTGTCCTGCTCTTGCACTACTTGAGACGTGTATTAGCAGCTGTGTGAGACGTCAGTGGGTGTCAGTTCCCATAGGCTGGCAGATGGGCATCCCGTACAAAGCAGTGGCTTAAAAAACAGAGGAAATTCCCCCTGAAACCTCCTGGTCTTTCCAGTTCTGTGGGCTGTGAGAAGATGCTCTGCTCATGGGGAAATCGCCTCAGATGCATTTTGTGAACTCATGAGCCGAGAGAATCCTGGTCTCACAATTACATTCGGCTCATCTGTAATTCTTGTTTCCGACTGGGATCTCTCTGTTTGCTGCATGGAGTGGCCATGTTCCACTGAAGCCCCAGGAAGTTTGCCAGGTCTCACCATATGTGAGCCTCTTGAGCAAAGACCAGGTACCCAAAATATTATTTGAGCACCTTACTGCCTCTGTAAATGAGGAAGGTTTAGGTAATGGAATCATTTTAAACCCTTTTATGTTTGGATTTTTTTTCTTTCTTCCCCAAAAAGAGCCAGTGGGAAGTTTTTATATAATACTTTATTTGCATTCCCCTTGTGAGGCTGTGGCGAGTAGGAAGCTCTTTGATATATTTCTGAGAGCAGTTCATTAAGTAAAAAAATTCTGGTATGGTGCATATTGAGGGAGCCATCAGAGCTCTTGGTACATGAAAGGCCTGGCAGGAGCTCCATCCCAGGCTCCCCTTATGTAAAGGGCATTAACAAAAACCAGAGCAGCTCCGCGGGTTTGTGCCATTTCTCCGGGTGGTGCGAGAGGGAGAGTTGAAAATCCTCCTTCCTGGCCAAGTCCCTCCCTTCCCCCGTGGTGGCTGGCTGTCACCCACCATCACTGTGCTGGTTTGAAAGCAAAACCAGTGAGACTCTAAGTCAGAAATACAATTTAATAGGAAAAAGTAAAATATATGCAAGTAATACAAAGAAAACAAAAACCACTGACAGAGTTAGAATATAACCTGATACCCTGCTAGTTAGGGTCGTGGCAGCAGTCCAGATGAGGTGGTCTTGCTGAAGTAGTGATCCTGTAGACAGGTCTGGTAGCTCTTGTCCTCTGGAAACCAGTGGGTCAGGGCTACTTGTTTTGTCCCAGTTCCCACATTATATCCAGGTGGGAATGCTTGGCTCCTCCCCCTGGGTGGAGCATCTCACAATGGGATTATGTAATTCTATGAGTCATGTGGTGGATCCTCACAATGGGCTGATGTTATTGTATGAGTCATGGGGTGGGTCCTCACAATGGCCCATTAAACACAAATGGCTCCCGGAGTGAGTTATCTATGACTCATAGGGCAAGGTGTTAATGGCCCATTAACAGGAGATAGTCCAGGGGAGGAGGCAAAGAAAAACACTGCCCCTCCTTTGTTTCAACAGTTAATGAAGATGGAGATAGAATACAGACCCTCTGGCACATTTTACATTGTAACCTAGGACAATCACCAAGCAAAAAACGGTGGTTTTGGCAGTAAACAGGACCTGCTTTTATTCCACTGCCCGTGTCCATGCCCCACCAGGTGCAGCAGGAACTTTGGGCCCTCAGTTGATGGTCGTGTTGCCAATCTACTGAGCAGTGGAGGAGCAGGCAGATGGCACCTGATGTTCCCACACCTTGTCCTGTCCTCCCTGAGGAGCTGGTGGTGAAGGAGATGGCTTGTTTTCTTGTTTTGCCCTCCTGTTAAACCAGCAGAAACAGCAGCACGTGCTGGCAGGGTGGGGTGGTGGCGTTGCACTCTTGGGCCTTGGCTGGAGCTCATACTGCCTGGAGTGAAGAACATCCCTAAGAGTTCTGACAAAGGCCTGGAGCCACAGTGGGGAATGGTTTCACACGGGAAAGGACAGGGTTAGATGGGATATTAGGAAGGAATTGCTGGCTGGGAGGGTGGGCAGGCCCTGGCCCAGGGTGCCCAGAGCAGCTGGGGCTGCCCCTGGATCCCTGGCAGTGTCCCAGGCCAGGCTGGACACTGGGGCTGGGAGCATCAAGTGGAAGCTGTTCCTGCCCATGGCAAGGGGTGGAAGGAGATGAGCTTTAAGGTGTTGTCATTCCATGTCTGTGTCTTGTAGTCATGCTGGAAAAGCTGCCATGCTGCCAAAGCAACGGCAATAGGAGCTGTGGGGCAAGGTGTGAGGGCTGTGTCTTGGGGAACAGCAGATTTCAATGCACAGAGGAACTCCATTTTAATGGAGAGTGGAAAAATATAATTATCTGTGCAGATTTCTTTCTCAATTGCAGAGAATTTTTTTTTTGTAGGCATCAGTGCTGCTTGACTTCCTGGGATCAATCACCAGGAGATCTTCCCTGGTCGATGCTGCAGAAGCAGTGGGAAGGGATCATGGTCTCGGACTGGGGCCATGTCACTGTGTCCAGATAACTCTGAAGTTAGCAGTGAAATTGTCCCACTAGCTTAAGTCCGGTGGCGTCAGCAGGCAGCATGTAATGCCCCAAATTCTTGGCTGACCAGATAGGGCTGGAGAGCCAATGGATTGGTAGGATCTCTTGACTAAATTTGTAGTTCATTTTCCCTGTGCTGGTGGACAGCCTGTGTCTCACTTGAGTTCCCCATCCTTGGGTCCAGATCTAAAAGAAAACAAGAGGGATGACTCTGGAAGGACTTTTGGAAATGACAGAATGTTAAGGGAGTGGAATGGATGTTAAAAATCACCCGCCTGCCATAGGCAGGGACGCCTTCCACTAGGACAGGTTGCTCAGGACCTTATGTGCTATAAGCGCTGCCAAGGCCGGGGCATCCACAACCTCCCTGGGCAACCTGGGCCAGTGTCTTACCACCCTCACAGTAAAAACATTCTTCCTAATAGCCAGGCTAAATTTCCCCTCCTTCAATTTGTACCCATCACTCCCTGTCCTGTCACTATATTTATTGATGCAGAGTCCCTGTCCAGCTTCCCTTTAGGCTCCCTTTAGATACTGGAAGGTGCTGTGAGGTCTCCGCACAACCTTCTCTTCTCCAGGCTGAACAGCCCCAAATTCTCAATCTGTGTTCACAGGTGAGGTGCTCCAGTGCTTTTATCAACCCCAATGGCCTCCTCTGGACCTGCTCCAACAGTTCCATGTTTGGGGAATATGTTTGGGGTTCTCCATCTCGTTGGCCTGCTCGGGTCATAGCCCAGGGCCGGTTTGTACACTGAATTTGCCTGAGGTTGTCCACCACGCTGAGGACCTGTTGGGGCGGGTGGGTGCTGGCTGATGCTGCAGACACTGTTTTTGTGTTTCCAGAAGAAAA
Source organism: Bombycilla garrulus (assembly GCA_013400315.1). Taxonomy (NCBI): domain Eukaryota; kingdom Metazoa; phylum Chordata; class Aves; order Passeriformes; family Bombycillidae; genus Bombycilla; species Bombycilla garrulus. The sequence goes on along the minus strand of VXBU01015862.1, from coordinate 32,250 downwards.
AGAGAAAGCAAGAGACAGAGCCTGGGTTTGCCAGTGAGTGCATGTTGATGTATGCCAGCCTGATGGAGGAAGAAAGCAGAACTCTAAGGGGGGTGACCTCCCTGTCACCAGAGAGCAGCCCTGAGAAAACCAGTCCCTTTTCTGCCTGCAATTTTGGGTGACACCTCCTCGTTTAGTGAATACAGCCCTGCTCAATTGTGGTTGGAGAGGACTGCTGAGAAAGAAATCAAGTCCTTTATTTAGTGCATAGGTGTAACTTTCTGTGGGACTTCTGTTTGGGCCTGGCCTCATGAAGCAGCAGTGCCTCATGTGAAGCGTGACATTTTTATAACAGTTTCTGACGTTCTTACAGCTTTGTGTAATACTTTGAGAAGAAAGAAGCTAGAAAGTTTACCCTACTGAGATATATAGAGTAATCTTATGGTTGGTTTTTTGTTGGGTTTTTTTTTATTAAAGGCATATTTTGAGTTATTAAAATAATTAAGCCTTTGGTTTTCCTTATTAAAATTGGAGTGGTTTTTTTTGGAATAGGTCTAGGAAGATACTCGGAGTGCAGTGCAAAAATTCTGTGTAACGGGAAGATTTGGCAGCAGCACAAGCTAGCTGTGTGAAAACCTCCACTGCAAAAAAAGTTCAAAAAGGGCATTTTACACACTAACTGTTTTCTGTTCTGACCAGGAGTGAGGTCAAAGTTGAGGAACCATTTGAAGGACACCCCACAACCTGATCCAGGGATCTCCTAGGTGCAGATGTGATGCCCTTGTTATGCTGGGGAGTATCTCAGAGGGTTTTTGGGGGCCTGAGAACTCCACCAGCTTCCTGTTGTTTTTCCTCTGGCCCACCTACGAATGCCGTACATTGAATATTGAAATTTTTATGTATGACTGAACTTGAGTCCCATCCAGAATCCGCTGATATCTTCAGGACACTTAAAACTTGTGCTGCTGCCAGGGTTGATCTACATCTCTACCAGCACAGCCCACTTCACCCATACTTATCTTCACTTAGAGCAACCACGTAGGTGATCACTGTGTTTCCATTTATGGCTTCTGCACTGGGGAAAACTTATCTTCTTTTTCTGCAAATAGGATTTTCAAACTTGCACTGAAGCAGCAGAAAATATTAACTCTTGAGCTGGCAAAAGCAGCAGGATTAATTAGTTCATGCCTCAAAGAGCTCGCTGCAAAGGTGAAAATTGCAGTGTAAGTGAAACATATGATTATTGCTAATTAAAATGCAAATGTTAGATTTGACAGCTAGTTTCTGAAGGAGGGCTGCTGGCGGTGGTAATGTGCATGAGCCTGGCTGTTCCTGAGAAGGTGCAGAGCTTGGCCAGAAGGATTGGCACGGGTTTGAGCAGCTTCTGGGAGTCATTCTCTGGAGGGGATGGCGTTTTCCCTCCCAGGCCCAAAGTGTGGCTCAGAGGTCCCATCTCCTGCTGGTGATTGTAGACCACAAATTATAGGTGGGGGAACCCAAATAATATCTGTGAGCAGGAGTTCAGGGGCTGTTTGGGGAGAGACTGGGAGAGCTTTGTATTTTTGAGGGCGCGGCAGAGTAACGGGGCCAGATGATGAGGAATCGGGTCAGCAGGAAGCAAGGGGGCGAAGAGCTTCGTGTTTTACAGAGTTTCTTCAGTGTTTGTCAGCTCTGGCGGTCAGTTCTGTTCCTGCAGCACCGTGGGTTTGACTCACAGGAGCTGGTGGTGGTGCAGGACGGAGGAAGAGCAGTGCCACATCTCACCAGTGCCGAGCCATGGTTTTCTGCAGGGCTCCAGCTGCCTCTGGAGTCTGGGAATGGGTTTTTACGTGCCCTGCAGTGATGCTGGTGAAGGAGTTTCGCTGCTTGGGTGTTTTTTTAAGGAACAATCATCGCCTGCGTGCTCTCCCCCACTCCTTGAGCATCGCCCGTGAGGTGATCACCCAGCTCCCACAGAAGGTCTGCAGAGAACATCCATTTTAGCACAAAACAGCCTTATTACACGACACAAAGCCACCAGAAATGTCCGGGATTGTTCCTGGGGGTCATATTTTCATTTTGGAGATTTCAGTCCTCCTCAGTAAGGTACCAGTAAAAAGTTGTTCGTCTGTGGCAATTAGTGAGAAATTTGGGGGAAATACGGAGATTGGCTGTGGACTGTTTGCATCTTCAGCAGATATCTCAACAGTTTTTAGTGTAGCAATTTTATTTTGAAAACTATTTGGTTTTTGATATTAGAATCAGTGCTAGAATGGGGTAAGGAGGGTAAACGAGGCCATGAGTTAGAACCAGGAGACAAGCTGGATTATTAAAATCACCTGTGATTGTGGTCTAACTGGTTTGTGCTGTATCCAGTGGCTTTTCTTGGTGGACATTGATGCATGGTGATACCAATATTCTCGTTTCTCACAATGGTTTTATTGTGGCCAGCTACATTTCTGGAATTTGCAATATCTCAGATTGTCTGCAGAAAACCCTTAAAATATGGATCTACTGAATATCAGTGAACAGTTGTATTTTCAGTGTGGCTTTGCACAGCAAAGTGTGCTTGGGCTGACCTGGTCCCACTGCAGCATTGGGCACAGAAGTTTTGTGTGTGTGTGTGAACAAGATGTTCAGTTTGTAGGACACAATTAATCCTTCAAACATCAAACAGTGAAGGTGCATTTCTCCCAACCACCTTTTCAGTTGGTGCACGTCTTCCCCGTGTCAAAGGAGGTATTTCTCACTTCTCGGGGCTTCTTAAAGTGACCTGCCTGACATCCACCACTGTTTTTTTTCCCCTTCAGTTGACAATTGTACAGCTCCTTTTGTGCCATTTGGCATTTTTCAGACATTGGAAGGTTTGGGTCAGGGTGTGTTAAGAAGGTGCTTTAACTGTCAGTGGGAATAACCACAGCCTTTTCAATTTTATTTATATACAACTTGAAAACCAGATAATGACCTCTTTTGAAGTCAATACCTCAAATGTATTTGAACTTGCTTGAAACTTCCTGGGTTTTAGGGTGGAGAATGTCCAGGTGGAGGGATGCAGAAACCAGCACTGGAGTGTTTTTCTTCCAATTCCTTGTGTTGGGTGAATATTTCCATTATTCATGTGCATCAGGGTCCCTGCTGGACCAGGTAGCATCACCTTAGGTAGTTTAGGTCCTGTCTCATGCAAGTCAGGTGGCAGTGGTGGAGCTGGGACCTGGTTTGTGCCCTGAAATCGGTGGCCTGGACTCAGCTGTTGTGTTCAAAAGCAGTTTGAGTGGTGAATCCTTTTGGCTTCAAAGGCTGAGGTGGCCCTGCCCTTGCCTTAGCCCATGGCAGTTTCTGCAGGACCTCATGTAGCCCCATGGGAACCTCTGAGACGTGAGAAACACTCTTGAAGTTGTCAGCTCTCACACCAGTCCTAAAACATAGGCTTCCCTTTGAATTTCACATTTTTCAGAGTTAAATATTCTGCGCTTTGTGATATCGTGGGGTTTTAATCATTTTAGGTCACTTCAAAAGCCCTTCCCAAGCCTCTGAGCAAAGCTTTTGGTGCAATTCCCTTGACAATATCCACCTTTCTCCCCCAGGATCTTGTGGGGTGTTTGGGTAGAGCTGGTCAGGTGAGTTGTTCTGGTTTTCAGATGAGTCATTATGCCTTGAGGGCTGAACAAGAAACCTGCAGTTTTCTTGACAGCACAACAAGTGAGAGAATAAAGGAGAACAACTGGCACAGCTCCTTAAGAGACAAAAAATAGTTATTTGTGTAATGTGTCTCCTGGTGAACTACAAGAGTCCTCAGCCATGTGAATAACCGGACCTCAGCAGTGGGAAAACTGACTGAGAAGTTTATTTGGGCCTGGGAGGGGAATGGAATGGAATGGAATGGAATGGAATGGAATGGAATGGAATGGAATGGAATGGAATGGAATGGAATGGAATGGAATGGAATGTTTCAGTTGGAAGGTACCAACCATCATCCAGTCCAACTGCCTGCTCAATTCAGGGCTGACCAAAAGTTAAAGCGTGCTGTTAAGGACATTGTCCAAATACCCTTCAGGTGCTTTAGAGGATGTGGCGTTGATGAATATGCATCATTAATCCTCATGAAGATAGAGGAGGTAAATACTATTTTTGCCCCATGCATACACTAGAGCATTGTGGCCAAATCTTACCCTCATCAGAGCCTCCCGGAGTGTCATCCCTTTGCAATGTGTAAACAGAACGTGTTAAAAGCACTCAGAGGAGGCCCCACAATCAGGATGCTGGTCATGGGCACAGTTTTGTAGGTGCAGGCATGAGTGGCCTGGCAGCTGGAGCTCTCCTGTTCCACCAGCTCGGTCGTTTTGGAGTGTGTGGGACAGAGTTGCCCTTGACTAAAGCACCCTGTTTGTTGTTTCCAGGAAAAGTGGGGTCACAGCAGCAGTGAGTGCCTTAGCATGGGGAGAGAAGTCCCTAGTGAGCTGGTTAAGTGCAAAGGAAATCAGGGTTTGGTGGTTTTTTTTTTGTATTTGAAGTCTTGGGGTGTTTCACTTTTGGGAAATCAAGGGATGTCTGTAATTATTTGCAGGTCTCCATTAGAAGTTGAAAGATGAGTGGACAGCACAGTCTTAAATGGTGACCTTGAGTCCAGCTGTCTGCAGGGCTAGATGGGGTTACCTTCCTCCCCTGCAAAAGACTGTAAGAATTCACTTTTTATGTGGTTTTAGGTCCATCCTTGACCTCAGACTAGAGACATTCCTGTTAGTTTCAGTCAGCCTGTGTCCTCCTGCCTTCTCTTGGAGTCACTCTCCTTTATGGACACGTGAGCACCAGTTGTGCCAGGAGTGGATGGCAGACTCTGAGGTGTGGTCAAAGTCCTTATGCATTCATCCGTTTCATCCTCCTGAAGATCTTGAGGAAAGAGCTTTTCCTTCTGAGCCATGCTGTGGTGGGAGAGGACCCGCAGAACCAGGCTGTATCCAGAAAGTGGTGATCCTTTCCGGTGGGAATAAGACTCAACATATCCTTTCCTCTTTGAGCAGGGATACTGTCTTCCTCAAAATTTCTATATTTTTATCTGTATTTTTCATATGAAAACTTGCAGTTTTCAACAAGGAAACCCTGAATGGGAGCCTTTTCAGACAGTTCAGTATCTATCTCATCTTTTTTTATTATCACCAAAGTGCAGCCAGGGGTTGTAGGCAGCTGAGAAGGAGGAAAAGTGGGGGAAACTCCTCAAGCTCAGAACTGAAAAATGCCTGAGTAATGCATGGCACAGGGTAATCCCTGAATTTATACCAGAGACCCAGGTGGCCACTTGGCATTGTTCTGTGTGCAGTGATGATTTAACCTGGTTGCAGTCGTGAAACAAAAGGCATGTTTCCATGTTTGTTTTCTGGAGGACGGTGATGAGGAGCGGCGAGAGGTGGGGCGCTGAGCTGGGCTTTGGAAAGCTGCTGCCAGCATGCAAGTGCTGACTTTGTGGGGAATTTGCTGAAGCTGCATGCATGGTAAACAGCCAGAGTCCACGTGGGCCTGTCCCTGTTTGTGTGGGCAGCGCCAGGGGCTGGGCAGCAAGGGATGGAGGTCATTTGTGCTCACAGGGGCAGGAGGACACAGGTTGTGGACGTGCATTTTAGCCACACTGTGTGTGCGGGGCCTGCTTTACTCATGTCTCATCTCTCAGAGTACTGGTGTTGCTCCTGAAAGCGTCTCTCTCAATTATCATTCCAAGTGAATTAATTAATTTTCAGCAGTACTGACTCCTTCTCAGTGAAGAAGATTATCTAAAGCTGAGGGTTGGGTCACTGGGAGCTTCATGTTAAAATTGCTGATGGTTATAATTGCAGTCCTGGGGGGACTGACAGCAAGTCACTGCTTTTCTTAAATACATGTATTTTTTATCTTTTTTTTTTTTGTACCTTGATTTGAGAATTGGCTTTTTGAAGTCTTACTGTTGAGCCTCAGCCCTGTGCTGTGAGCATTTTAGCGCACTCCCTGCAGCACGGGGCTGCAAGGCTGCTCCCTGTCCTGTGTGTGACACAGAGAATGGCTCTAAACGGGTCACAAAAGACCAAAAGGGTGTCTCGAAATGGCCACAGTGACTCAGGATTTAATGACAAGGTGTGTTATCACTGGGCCCTGGCACCGTCTTTGTGGAGCCCTGGAGTGTCTCCAGGAGGTTATGGGGACATTTTCCAGGAGGACCAGGTTTGGGTGAGAGCGTCCAGCTGCTGCCTTGGAGCTGCCTGACCTCCTCGCCACCTGAAATGGATTTGTCTGCAGGAAGAGGCTTCTCTTCTTCGTGTGACAGCTATAACCTGCACGTGTGTACTTCCATTACACTGCATTTGGATGCTTGTAAGGATTTAAAAATCTAATTCCTCTCCTTGGTGGGAGAAAGTCGTGCTGACATTCGCCTAAAATAAAAAGCTCATCTTCTGTAACTTATCACGGGAGTTATTATGTATTTCTGGTAGTTTGTTTCTGAGCGGAGAGGTGTCAACTTGCAGATCCCCAGGGGTTAAAGTCATAATCTATAAACCCCTTGGAGGAGACTAAAAAGGGAGCAAAAGACAGCAAAAGTCTGTGTTTGGAGTTTCTAAAGTCTAAATTGGTTGTGCTGAAAATGACTGCAAAGTGTAACCATCTGTTCACTGAGGACTTGTGTCCCTGACATTGGCTGGGAAAGTGTTGCTCACTTTGTGAGCAGATTGAGCTCTGGGACTTGATTAAGAAAATGTCATATTTTTTATGAGTTTCTAATGTTTTGGTTAATATAATTAATACTTGAAAATGACAGAAGTTATATGATGGGTAGGAGATGGAATCCACCTTCTCTACCATGTGGAGACCATTTGGACTGAACTGCTTAAATAATCTGAATATGTGCAAGATTATGAGTAACCTGAATAAGAAATGTTGAGGGGAAGATTAGTTAATAGGGGATTCCCTATGTGAAGTGCATTCAGTCCATCCAGATTGAGTCAAATCTGATTTCTTGAATGGTCTCGAATGGCAAAATCCAACCTGCTTTGCTTCGCCTGTAAAGGGTGGAGAGGGCAGCCCTGTTTGTGCAGGGAGGACACCGAGGGGCTGGAGCGTGTCCAGGGCAGGGAACGGAGCTGGGAAGGGGCTGGAGCCCCAGGAGAGGCTGAGGGAGCTGGGAAGGGGCTCAGGCTGGAGAAAAGGAGGCTCAGGGGGGACCTTGTGGCTCTGCACAACTCCCTGCCAGGAGGGGACAGCCATGGGGGTCGGGCTGTGCTGCCAGGGAACAGGGACAGGAGGAGAGGGAACGGCCCCAGGCTGGGCCAGGGGAGGTTCAGATCAGCTGTCAGGAGGAACTTTGTCACAGAAAGGATTGTTAAGCATTGGAAAGGGCTGCCCAGGGCACCGGGGGAGTCCCCATCCCTGGAAGTGTTGAAGGAATGCCTGGATGTGGCACTCAGTGCTCTGGGCTGGGTGATAAAGGAGGATTGAGCACAGGTTGGACTGAGTCCTGGAGGTCCTTTCCAGCCTAAATGATTCTGTGATGTTGTGAATCTCAGCCTGCCCCCTGGACCTTGGTGGATCGTGGCTGTGGACATGGGGCAGGAGGACAGGGCTGGAGTCAGAGCTGAGCTTGTGCATTGTCTGCTCTGGTTGTGCACAGCTCTGTGTTCCCAAGGCTGAAACTGTCACTCCTTGCCTTAAGGGTGCCCTTTTGCAGCCAGTGAGGGGTCTCTGCACTGCGTGGATTCACGCAGGATCCCTTGTGCAGAGCCTGGACACTCCGTGGCTGGTGGGAGAGGCTGTGCCCTGCTCAGGATAGCTCCGTGTGCCTCCCGGCAGCTAACCACCTTTCCATCTCTCCTAGAATGGCAACAAGGAGAGCAACCTTGACATGCTGGGCACAGACATCTGGGCTGCCAACACCTTTGACTCCTTCAGGTAAGCTGATTTTAAAACGCTCTAAGAGAAAGATGATCTCTTAAGATGGACCGTGCCTTGTCTTGGCTCTCGCCAGTGCGTCCATCCTGCTGGCACCAGAGAGTACCCTGGCAGTCCTGACACCACTGCTCCTCCTCCCCATCCCCATTTAGTCTCTGGCACCAAGCACAATCTATTTAGAGCATCCTGTGTGCTTTGGAGAGGCCACTGGACGGGTTTGCAGACCAAACACCTGAAACCAGTACCAGTACAATTACTTGTAGTCACCCCAGAGCTGCACAGGCGAGACCTGAGTCAGCTCTGAGCTGCTGCGCTGGGATTTTACTCTCCCATTAGTGGGAGGTGTCATCATGTGTTGGTTTCTTAGCTGCTGGGAAGAACTCCTCAATTCAGTGTGGGGAAAGCAGTGAATTATCCTTTCTGTCCAGTTTTGTGCATAATCTGCAGGTGTTGAGTCACTGGAGCAGACAGGTTGTGCAGGACCAGGGAGAGCATCATTTCATGGACCTGTTGCCGTGCCCTCTTGGTACAGAGAGCGAGTATATCTTCTGTATCAAAATTAGAGGCTTAGATCAAGCCACAAGAGCTCAGCGTGCCTAAAAAAGAAGAAAAAAAAATGAAAAAAAGATGCATCAGTGTGAAGGCTGGAGGCTCACATCCATGTGCTCTGCAGCAGGGAGTGGTGCTCCCAGAAATGCCAGCTTTCCTTGTCTGCAGGCTCTGATGTGCCCTCTGCTCTTCTGCTCAGTGATGTTTGATCAGGAGTGGACTTCCTTTCTCTGTTTTTCTCTCCTAGTGGTGCAACGTGGGACTTGCAGCCTGAAAAACTAGATTTCACCCAGTTTCACAGAAAGCTGCGAAACACCTCCAAACACCCCTTGCCTCACATNAAAAAGAAGAAAAAAAAATGAAAAAAAGATGCATCAGTGTGAAGGCTGGAGGCTCACATCCATGTGCTCTGCAGCAGGGAGTGGTGCTCCCAGAAATGCCAGCTTTCCTTGTCTGCAGGCTCTGATGTGCCCTCTGCTCTTCTGCTCAGTGATGTTTGATCAGGAGTGGACTTCCTTTCTCTGTTTTTCTCTCCTAGTGGTGCAACGTGGGACTTGCAGCCTGAAAAACTAGATTTCACCCAGTTTCACAGAAAGCTGCGAAACACCTCCAAACACCCCTTGCCTCACATAGACAGAGAAGGGTGAGTGCTGTGTCTGCAATACTGTGCTCTCCAGGTCTCTGATTTCTCCCTTGCTCTAGGAGCTCTGGCTTGGTGGCACACCTCACACAGAGGACGTGGGGAGAAGCACTGGACTGTTTACAGAGTTTGAGAATGCCGCGAGCATTCTGGCTCCTGTGTCATCCAGTTCTGGGCTGGAGCAGAGCTGTTGTCTGTATTTTTGCATTGCCTGATGGATCTCGGTGTTGAAATAACTCTGGATCCAAATCTCCCAGAACCCGGTGTGCTAAATATAAAAATCTCTGGATATTGGAAGATAGATCCTGGTTTAGTGCTGACCTGGTTACAGTTCCTGTGAGTGACAGGGCTTCCACACTGTTCTTCCCAGCAAGAGTTCAGGGAAGGAGAGAGCATCAATGTGTTTCATAAAACTGTGAAAACATGCAGCAGCTCCTTTTGGTTGTGACAGCCTCCACAGGCTTCCCTGGTATTTCTGAGTTCCTTACGGTGGTTGGTTGGTCAAACCAAATAAATGAGTGCTGGTAGCAAGCGGCTCACCAGTGTTGCTTAGGTGGGTATCGCCATTTCCATCTGCAGGTTCTCTGCAGATGGAGAAACAATTACCCCTGACAGAAGAGGGCAGCCATCTGGGGGTCAGGCTCTCCTCCCCCATAACAAATAACGGGATGAGCGGTAAAGGCCTCACATTGCATCAAGGGAGGTGTGGGTTGGATGTTCAGAACAGTTTCCTCACAGAAAGGGCTGTCCAGCCCTGGCACAGCTGCCCAGGAGTCCCCATCCCTGGAGAGATATGAAAACCATGTGGATGTGGCGCTTGGGGACATGTGTCAGTGGTGGCCTGGGCAAGGCCAGGGGAATTCTCAGACTTGGTGATCTTAAGATCTTTTCCAGCCATAGCAATTCCATGATTCTATAGATCAGGTTTTCCTCATGCTATCACTCAGAGCACGGAGGAAGAAACAAAGTTAGAACAGGTCTGCAAGATGGGGTTGCAGCTGATGTTCCATCGCTACTGCCAGGTTGTTTGCAGGGGTGGAAGTCTTCTCTTGGAACGTTTCTCTGCTGATAATTTGGTTTTGCCGAAGTACTGGCCAGTGCTTTATGCCTGGTCTGCGCATCTTGTTTAGAAGACAAGTTTAGAATTGTTATCAGAACAGTTGATTTGAAACAATTAGAAACATCCAGCCTGGCCAGAAATCCCATACCAGGCCAGGCTCAGCATCTGCAATCAGCTTCTGTACCACACAGGGACAGGAAGACTCAGACAACCTTTTTTCCAGCTCTGTAAATAAAGTATACTGTGGGTTTATAAAGAGCAATTTTCAGAACATTTCAGAACAATGTAACACTAAATTTCTGAGTCACTAAGTCTCTTAGTCAAGTTCAACCCCATTTTTTCAGATGAGTTTGAAAAATAAGATGAAGGGCCCTCTGCAAAAGAAGATGTGCTTATTTTGTAAAAGAAGATGCTTCGTGGTTGGTGGCACTTGCCAGGTGATCCTGTCAGTGACACCTGCTGTGTGCAGGAAGGATGGAGCAGGGTTGGTGTTGTGGTTTTCCTCTGGTTCCTGCTGTGCTGTGAGTGCCCACATAGCAAACAGGTAGAGGAGGCAGTGTGGAGGTGAGATATTTAATCACTCCTAAATATTACAGCTGTAGAAGTGGAGTAAGAATTAGTGCATCTGCAGAGAAGTTAAGCAGATGCCATCAGCACAAAACAGATGTGCAACAGACAGTAAAAATGCATGCCTTGTAAGTAACCTGGCTAAAACAGAGGAAGCACAAAGAAAGACAAAATTGTTCTTATTTTCTGGCTCCTAGAGCTGACTGTGTTGTGCATTCATCAGCTCTCCGTGGTGGATCTGTGCTGAGATTCAGCTTTGCTGAGCCTCCATGAATCTCCACCTGCTAGCTAGGCATTTTCCCCTCTTGCTTGAATGGAAGGCTTTTTTTAACAGTATAGCTGTTTTCAATGCTAAAAAAAACATTTTATTCCTTAGTGTGATCAGTTGCCCACGGCTGGCCATGTAGTTGCATCCAGTTGTGTGACCTCAAGTGACTTTTGGTTGGGTGAAGCGTTTTCCTCCAGGAAGACACCTGCTTTTATTGGATGATGCTGTTTGGTGGCCTGCTGAATAATCAAAAGTGGAGCAGTTAAGAAAAAGCAGGGAACTGTACCGTGTTGCTGACCTGAATTTGTCTGGCTTTAATTTCCAGTGCTAGCTCTTGCTCTGCTTGTACTCTTCCAGATCAAACATCCTTTTGAAGCTGGTATTTTCTCTTCATTCCAGGTGTCTCCCAAGCACATGTATCACCTGAGTTTTTCAGGAACTCTAAGGAATTTCTCCAGTGCCTCTCTGAAATGCAGCTCCCAGCACTGCCTGTGGTCCTGTAGCTGGGGCTCAGCCGTGCTGTCTCTGGAGGAAAGCTGCCTTCATCCCCCTAATCCCTGCCTCCTCCTCATCCTCTGCCTTTTTGCCACAGAAATTCAGCCTGGGATGGTCCCCACACTTTTCGGATGACCTTTTCCTACAAAACTCTTATGTTCTGCACCTGCAGCTGGAATTATTTGTCCCCAGATGTGTGACATGATTTTTCTCATCTATATAAATACATATATATAAATATTTTTTTTCAGATACGTGTTTCTGTATGTGTATGCACACTATATTTTTACCTTCGTAAGTCAGCATCAGGATTTTATCTATGATGGAAAATCAGTTGTTGAACACCTCTGATTTCCAATAAATACAGGATCACAGAATGGATTGGGTTGGAAGGGATCTTCAGGATCACGTAGTCCAAACCCCCTGCCATGGGCAGAGACACCTTTTGCTAAACCAGGGTGCTCAAGTTGATTAAGGTTAATTAAATTGCTTCCCTTCAGCTTGCTGGTTTTTGAGCCTGGTACTTCAGCACATGCCATTTTTCTCAATTTTTTCCTCCCATTTTCTCCAATTCCAAGACCTGTTTTTCTCTGACTTCTAGGCACTGATTACCTGGGTCTGCTGGTACCCAAGTCTCTACTGTATCTTATTTAACAATATCTCGCTTCTAACTGAAAAAAAAATATTTTATCATTCTTACATAATAAAAAAGATCATCTCTGTTGTTTATGAACATAGAAAAATGGTATTTATTGACCATTTTTTCTTTTTCTGTGTCATCACAAACTCTTTGCATCCAGCTAGTAATTATCTTTGGATTGGTTTTTTCCTTTCTTGTTCCAAGAAAGTCCTTCAGCTGCCAATTCTGCGTGTGGAGTGTGAGTGCTTGCCTTCTCATCCCTATTTCTTTGTCTTTCAAATTGTCTGTTTATGTTTGTATTGATTGCTGCTTCCTGTCTGAGGTGTGTGTTTGTGCTGAGTTTCGGCACCGTTCTCAGCAGGGGAACTGGAGCTCCTGTGGAGACCAGCAAATGAGCAGTGCTTCAAAGGAAACGTTTCTCATTACTCTTTCCGTGCTCTCATTTCTGCTGTCCAGGTGGGCTGTGCTTTCAGTTTTACTTGGTCTGGAAATCGAGTCACCCTGGGCTGAGGACTGCCTTTGATTTTCTCGCTGCTGCTGCTACCAAAAGTGTTTGCAAGCTGTGGCAGATGGTGCAGGTGCAGAGGACTGAGCAAAGCGTTTAATTTTGTATCAACAGCTTTACGCCTGCGTGGGAGTGTTTTGGAGGCACAGCACACTTGCTCCAGAGAGAGCCTCTTTGTTTCCATGAGAGGCCTTTGCAGTAACAACTGATATTCCCCTTGTGCTGTAATAGAAAATTAACTGTGTCTCCAGCGAGTTTTCACGTGCTTTTGTTTTGTTTTCCTCTTGCCACAGGCTTGGAAAGGGGAAGTACGAGGATGGTGACAGCATCAACTTGAACGACATAGAAAAAGTCCTTCCAGTGTGGCAGGTAGGTGAGGAGGACAACTGCCCCTGCATGGTGGGGACCAGCAGCAGCCTTGCCTGCCTCGTGTGTCCTCCTCAGGAGTGGGAGAGCTGCTGGGCTGTGGTCCTTTGGGGGGTGGAAATGTGTGCCTGTGGTTTCCAGTGTTGGTGCTGGGCAGGGGCAGTTACCAGGCAGATTTTGCTGGGAGGTGATACCCTGAGGGCAGTATGTACCTATATATGTGTGTGTGAATGTACACAGGGCTCATATGTTGAAGAAAAGAAGTTTCTGGAAAGCATCAACAGCTCCAAAATAAATTGCTTTCAGGATCCAGCAGTGCCTGTGTGCTGGCCCAGGTATTGCCCCTGTGGGGCGGTGCCCATGTTTATATGCAGTGGTAATTCGCGTGTGTATCGTCTCCAGCCTGTTCTTTCCCCAGATCTCTCTTTACAGTTCTGGTTAAATGCCCTCTGATCATGGATGTTGGGGAATAGGATTAGAAGAGACCCTGCAGTTCAGAAGTCTGGCTGAATAAGTCAATTTGTAAGCATCGTATTTCCATTTTACAAAGCCCTAGTCCTCAAAGGAGCTGAGTTCCCTGAGCTAGGCCAGTTTCAGAGGATACTCAGTGTGTTCTTGCTGAAACCTCTTTGCCTCCAGAGGCAAGGATGGAAACATCTCTCGTGCTCTGGCGGTGTTACCCTTTCCAGCGCTGATCCAAGAGCTCCCGGGCTTCTTGCTCAGACATCATGTGAGGAAAAGCTTTGCTCATGGTGCAGACCATATGACAATCTGCGTTACTGTTTCCTTTGGGTGAGCTCTTTGGCACGGAATACATGAAGGAGTGGAGAAGGGCAGCTGACTTTGGCAGGGAGGAGCACTGCCTTGCAGCTGCTTCCTGCTCAGTCTCTTCCATGTTTGGTATGTCTGGACTTTAGGTCACAGGGAAAAAAACATCATGTTCAGTTGATACAAACCCCATTAATTCTGCAAAATAAGGTTAGTTTCCCTGGGGAATAATTGGAAATGAAGAGTCAAACCATCTTTGGTGTGAGGAGCTGATTACCTTCAAGAGGGTTTTAATCAACAGCTGTTAACTAAGCCAGCTCCTCCTGGTCTGGTTATTTCATCGTGTCCTAAGAGTGCGTTGACTACAATGAATTAATTCCAATATATACGTTAATATCTGGCTTAATTGTTGTAGTGTGACCTCTCTAAGCTGGAAGACGAAGTGGGAATGCTGGATTGGTTGTTTTGTTTGTGCCTCGGGGCAGACTCGTGCAGGGCTGCATTAATTTGCAGACGTGCTTACCTTGGCATGTACAGCCAATCATATGTGTCTGTGGGAGCTAGGACTCAGGTGGCTCTGGGTGAGGGTTTGTCTTGCTCCACATGGACAAGTGAAATACTTGCAGGCAGCTGGTTTAATCCTGACATATCATTGTTAGCTGGATTTGAATGCAACCACGCAGCGCTGACAGTGATTTTACTGCTCTTCATCCCTTGTTTTAAGTGGCTCTGTGGAGCAGCGTGGGGGGGGCATAAGGGAAGATGTTCCCTTGTGTGAGCCTGTGGAAGGAAAAATCCCTCACCCCAAGGGGTTGTCTCACACTGTTGTGTTCGTGTTGCATCCTGAGGATGCAGTCCTCTCCAGGTTGGTGATATATGAACTGCTGTTCTGTCTGTGTGTGGGAGCTCATGGGTTGCTCACAGCAGGCGTGCACGGATGGAGGGGCCAATCTGAGCATCCTGCAGCCCAGCTGGGGGGGTCTGAGCATCCTCCAGGGTGACTGAACCAGTCTGAGCATCCTCCAGCACAACTGGGGTGATCCCAACATCCTCCAGCAGGACTCAGATGGAAATGTTCCAGTGCTGGGTGTGCTTCAGCAGCCGCGGAAAGGTTGAAAGCACTGCATTTGAGACAGGCAGGGAGTCTTGCTTGCAGACTGCTTGTTGATCTGTGTGCCTTTGGTGTTAAGGTGTGATAGACACAGGACATGAATCTAGAAATAATCTCCAGTGTACACCCAGGTCTGCATGGGTATCTACAGAGGGGTGCAGAGATATCCCTAATTAGGCAGAATATTCTGGTTGTCTGGGGGTCAAGCAGACTGTTCTGGATATCTGTGTGTTAAAATCCCTATACGTGAGTTTTTCTGCTGGAATCTATCAATAGTATTTTAACAAAATAATGCTGTGAGTATTTGGCAATTAAAAGGTGGAAAAAATAAACAAAACAAAATAAGCCCAAGCGACCTTTCCCCAGATCCTCTTCTTTTGTTTAGAGTTCGTGCATCCCAGTCCTTGGGGATGCTCTCACAGCACGGTGTGCTCTGCCATCTCGTGGACATGCACAGGCTTCACAATTCCTGCACCACAAGCTCGTAATTTGAAGCTTTCTCTTGCCCCATCCTTTCAAAATCCATCTGGGGTGCCTGTTTTTACTGGTGAATAGGTTTTTATTTCTGAGAGCTTCATGGCTAGGAGCTCATGAGGTCATTGCCTTGGCTCATGAGCCATGACCTCTTCATCTCTCCTTGCTCATAAGAGTCTGCAGTAGGATTTGGGCACTAATTCACCAGAGTGCTGCCAAAAATTACTCTTTTGAAGGTAAGTGTTCTCCATTCATAAGATCTGCTTTTTACTGCACAGCAGGGAGCGTCTGCTGCACAGGGAGACACAGCTCAGGTGCAGGAAGAGTATTTATAATCCTCTCCATTTTCATATCAGCTGTTTTGTTGGAGGAGACCATGTAACCACCTTGGCGTCATGAAGATGTCGCGGGGAGGGTTGAGTCAGTGCCTTTTGCTTTTGCTCCCTTTGGCAAACACTTGGGAAGTCTTTCAGGCTTGGATGTGTCACGTCCAAATACTCCGGTCCCAGATTTAGTCTTCAGAATCCTTGGCAAGCAAGCCCTTGGCAAAATCTGCGCTTAACAGAGAAAATAACCCAAGAGGTCGTGTTCTGCAAGATCACAGAATCGTGGAATGGCTTGGGGTGGAAGGGACCTTAAGGCTCATCCCCTTCCAACCCCCCTGCCATGGGCAAGGACATCTTCCACCATCCCAGACTGCTCCCAGCCCCAGTGTCCAGCCTGGCCTTGGGCACTTCCAGGGATCCAGGGGCAGCCCCAGCTGCTCTGGGAAAGATCCACCCTGCTCCTTCCTGTGGGACTGCTGTAACTCAAAAAGGACTCAGGAGGCTGCGTGTCACAGGGGTGTGCTCTGAATGCTGCTAGACGCAAGCAGAGAGCTCTGGGGCGTGTCCCAGGTGGTTTCTGGATTTGTGTGTTGCAGAGTTTGGCTTTCAGTTGGCTGGACTCGTGCCTTTGGGATGGGCTTGCCCTCCTTCAGATGCTGGGAATCTGCCTTCACCACCCAGCAGCTCCTTGTCTTGTGTTTTAGGAGGTAGAAACGTGGCACTTCCGAAGGGCTTGCTGGGCTTTATTGTTGTAATGAGATAAACTTGGAAGATGGCATTGATATCATTTGGTTTGGCATCTTACTGCCTTCAGCTCATCTCCTTCCTTTTCCTTGCTGATTCTTGACCCTTTTTGTCATATGCTTGCAGTTACAAAAAACTGCTTGTTTCTCTTCTGGCTGCAGTCGTCATCGAGCTTCCTTGTTGGAAGAGAAACGAGGGAGAAGCTCCTTAGGAGAAAGGCAGACTCTCTAGGTTGTTCACATTCCTCTTAGCACCACTGTGTTCCTGATTTTGTCCAGACAGGATTAGAAGCACCACAATTCCTGATCCGGTTTGTAGTTCAGCCTATAGGTGCTTAGACAAACAGATTAATTATTTAAACTCTTTTCCTTTTTACACATGCCTGTGTGTGAAACCAGAAGCAAGCAAGCTGCAGGTTCTTCTTTTAGCCTTGATGCTTTTCTGATCCTTCCAGGGAGGTGGTAGCAGCAGAACAGATCTCTTTGGAGCTCACAGACAGGTCTTTGGTGGTGTGGTGTTATTTGCTGTCACCATACAGAGCTGTCACCTGGCCACCTCCTCTCTTACCTGCTCTTTCTACAGTGCAGGGCTGGGCAATTCTCATTTTGCCCAGCACATTTAGGAACCCAAATTCCTCCTTTTTCACAGCCTTGGCCAAGGCAGTGTGTCCCTCTCCTAGCAGGCTGTGCTGGTGGGCCTGGGGAGGGCTGATCCCTCTGCCTGGCATCCCCTCCCGCTGGGAGTGGCCTGGTCAGTGTGGTGTGTGTCCCTTGTGCTCTGTGTCCCTGCTGTCACTCACAGGATCTAACGCTGGTGTCCTTTGTGTGTCCTCCACATATGAAAAGGTTGGGGTGCCTCCCTAGGAGCCCCAAAAGAGGTGATTACTTCCTGCTGGAGTCTGCCCAGAGTGTGTGGGCACAGCACTGCCTTCAGAGAAGGTTTCTTGCCTGACAAGCGCATATCCCAAGGGTCTTTCCAATACAGTAACAGCTACAGCCACTGTGGAAAGTCCCTGTCAAAGAGCCAAGACTGACTTGAGTATAGGTCACAACATATTGGCAGTCAGAGCTCTGCTCCTGGGTAAAATCTTTTGGTTTGCCATGGCTTCCAGTGAGACACAGGCATTCTCTGTCCCGTTTTTGGTTTTTTGGGTTTTTTTTTGCATTTAACCCAACTGACAATGACCATCACCTGGGGGCAGAGAGGGCAAACTGCAAAAAACCCCTCCACAGCATCACTCCCATGCCAGAGTTAAGGCCACCATTGCCAAGACAAGGCCATGGAGATCTCCATAGCACTGGAGAGGTCTGGACCAAGACTGTAATGTCATCACCTGACAGGTTCCCACGGGTTTGGGCTCTGGTGGCAGATCCCTGTGATCCCTGAAGGTTATAAACCCTGAGGTTTTTATCACATGTGCAGGAAAGGGAAGATCTGCTAGTGAGTTTCCAGATTATGATGGTCTTTTATACCACAGAATCAGAGAAGTACTGAAGTTGGGAAAGATCTGTGAGATCACTGAGGCCAACCATTCTCCCAGCACTGCCAAGGCCACCACTAACCCTTGTTCTCAAATGCCACATCCACATGGCATTTAAATCCCTCCAGGGATGGGAATTCCACTGCTGCCCTGGGCAGCTGAGCCAGGGTCTGGCAGCCCTTTCCACTAAGAAACTTTTCCTAATACTGTATGATAGCCTTATTCAGTGCAAAACGAAACACTGGAGAAATGGCCAGGAACTTTGACGTTTCCGTTATTATTTTAGTATTATCATTATCATTATTATTATTATTTTTCTCATTATCATTATTATAATTGTTATTGTTGTTATCATTATTATTGTTGTTGTTTTTATTGTTATCATTATTATTATGGCTCAGAGTGGGTTCCTGATGGTGGAAAATGAGATAAATGAGATAGGCTCTCTCTTCTCAGCGCTGGTGTTGCTCTGCTGGCTGTCAGGCAGATGTAGCAATGCTGACTCAGAATTCCTGGGGGTGTTTTCCCAACCTGGTGGGCACAGAGATCCTGTTTTGTAGTTGCTCCTGCTGCTGCTACTGGAGCCAGCTGTTCAGAACTGGGGCCAGGCTGCTGTGCCTGCCAGGATAGGAGGCTCTGGGATGTTCTCACACCCCAGCTGGATTGACTGGTCAGGGGTTTGGGTTTGGGATGAGCAGGGAGGGGACGTGGAAGGGACAAGGGTGGTTTATGCTGCAGCTCTGAAGTTTGGCAGTGTTTGGTGGCCGAGGGGACAGGGCTGGTGGCAGAGGGGAGCCTTGCAGCACTAGAGGGCACTGCGGCCTCGCTGCATGGCCCTGGAACTGCGCTCTGGGCTGAGGAAATGAGGCTTTTCCAAAGGCTTGTTCCAAGCAGAAACCCCACTCCGCAGCGTGTCTCACCCTCCTGTGCCGGGTCACACTGTTTTCCATGCAGATGTGCCCACCTCTGGCTCAGAGTGTGTGTCCAACGTGGGGAAACCCGCAGGTGTTTCTCTGTCCCTGGGCTGAATTGGGGATGTGAGCTGCATTTTGGCTCTGAGCAGAATGAGGTTAAATCTGAAGGTGTCTGTGACCCCCCCTCAGTTACCAAAGCCCTGAGGGGGGCTGTTCTTGGGGATCATACGTGTCCCATCTCATGACCCCCTGGAAATCCCACCTTTGCCCACACAATCCTCAGCTCCGTGTAACTCCCACAGGATGTTCCAAAGGGCTCAGTCTGGCATGGTGCTCCTCTCACCAGGGCACTTCCAGATGTGCTGAGGGACATCTCTCCCTTTCCCTGGAGGTGCTGCTGCCCTCTCAGGGGTCGGAAATTCCCCTGAACACCCGCATTTCCACCTCTCCCTGTCCCCCACCTACCTTATTGTACCCCGAGTTAATTTCATGCCATCCTCAGGAGGAGGGAGATGGGTGCCCGCTGCTGGACCAGCTCTGTTCCTTAGACCCCAGTTTGCCAGCGCCTGGTTTGTACCACAAAATAAGATTAATAGTGGGATGTGGGCAGCTTTGCAGCTTTTCCTCAGGCTGAGATGACGGAGGGGTGGACACAAAGAGATGCTGGGGCTAGGCTGGGTTTACCAATAGGAAGTGGTGGGTTTTGGGTTCCTGACCCGGGACCACAAAGAAATAGGAGTATGGGAGAGCTGTTCCTGGGAGGATGATGAAGAAAGATGCTCTGTTTTACATTTAAGGAGTCCACAAGTAGTTTTAGTTCTGTGAACTGCAGTTTTCTGGGGAATTAACTGGTTTGGGCGAGGGGAATTGTGCTGGGGTATAAATAACAGCTCAACAGGCATTTCGGGCTCAAAAATGTCACCACATTATGCTCTGGCTTAAACACACCAGGGAGCTGCTTGGATTTTCCCCAGCTTTACAGCTGACTTCCCTTTCAGAAAGGTTTGCTTTTATGCAGCTATATAATATCCAAAGCAAACCTGTTTTGGTTTTTCCCAGTCATTTCTATAGACTCCAAAACACACCCCTTAAATCCTGCCTGAATTTTAACTTCTCAATAATGTTACATTTTCTTCTCCCTTGTTTTCTCAGGGGATTCATTAGAAAACTGAGAGGGTTTTTGCTGCACTGCCTTGAAAATGCTGAATATTTTCCTGCAATGTGGAAGTAATGTGGAGGAATGATTAAATTTTTAAAACATTATTAAAAGTAGCCAAGAAAAAAAAAATTCCAGGTTTCTAAGGATCCCAGATAAAAGCTCAGTGTTGCTTTGGTCAAGCAGCTATTTCTGCTGGCTTGGCTATTTCCATATCCTAATCCCCTTCCCCACTCTCTGTAAAAGAGATGAATTTTTAATAAAATGAAGGGAAGGAAGGAATTTTCTCTCTCAAAAAAAAAATAATCATACCACAGGACCAGAGAAGGGAGACGTGCATACATTCCCGTTGCCAGAGGGACCTGGAGAGCCTAGAAACACCTCGCTCTCTAAAAACCCTGCTAATGGGGGATGTCCTCATCCCTGGTCCGACAAAATAGGAGGTTAATGTTTCCTGTCACATTTATAAATTTCTTCTTAACCAGAAAATGCCCCCCCACCCTTTTCTGCTGCCTTTCCTCTGATGTTGTGGGAATAGAAAGCAATACAATAAATGAGACCAGAAGTTCTTAAAATGCGAATTTCCTGCCCGGAGGCAGCAGGTAAGTGAATCCCATTCAGCTTGGAGAGATGTATATATATAGCTATGGGTGTAAATATAGGTATTTAGTGGCAGGGTAAGTGTTTATTGCAATGCAGGGTGGTTTGGTCAAAGATTGTCATTTAAGTGGGAAATTTATTGCTGCGCACGACGCCTGGATGTCTCTTCCACAGGGAAAATAAAGACTGTTTACGAAGGGATTAAATGATGTCCTCGCTGTGGTAGCAGACCAAGCTCTGTAAGCCAGAGGTCCTTTTAGTCCTACGTTTGTATTGTCCCCCATTTTATGATTTTAGAAGTACTTTTGGTGGTTGTTTTTTTTTTTTTTCAAGATCATGAAGTGGTTTGGGTTGGAAGAGACCTTAAAGACTTTAGTGTTCCAGCTCCTCTGCCACGGGCAGGGACAACTTCAACTAGAGCAGTTTGCTCAGAGACCCATCCAGCTTGGCCTCAGGACACTTCCAGGGATACTCCAATAACTTCTCTGATGACTTGGGAAATGGCTCAAATGTACACGTGCTGGCATGGCCGGTGAAAGAAAACTCTGTGGCCTCCCCGAAATGCCTTTGCTGGATGGTGGGCTTGAATGATTTCATTTGGGCTAAAAGGAATAGCGAGCGGAATGTGGTCTCCACACCTCTGCCCCTGTGTCCATGTCTCCCAGGGTTATTTCTCTTTATCCTTCTCCTGTTCCTCCTGTTGTTGTGGAGAAACTCCTCATTGTTGGCTTGCTTTCTTTTTCATTCTTTTTTTTTTTTTTTTAAATAATTCTTGTAACGTATGAACAGAGAAACCACTGGAGAATGATAAAGCTTCATTTCTTCCTGCTTTTGTGGCCCACTTCATTATTTCATTTCTCATTGTATATTCTTCTGAGGCACCCTGTCCAAACGGAAAGAAAATATGTGTGGTTATAGGAGCTGTTTGTTTCCCTTTGGCTGGGAAAAATAAGACCCCTTGGCTGGGCAAAATCAGCAGGTATCCCAGAAAATATGGATTGCTTCTGCTGGTTGGTTCTGGGGAAGGGACTGCTGATTTTTGCTCCATCATGCGTCTGTGAGCAATGTTATTTCCTAAAGCTGATGGGCTGTGTGTGCCTTCAGCTGGCCAGCCTTCCTCTTGGTGCTCTGCACAAATAAAATACAAAAATATTTATTCCTTGGGTTTAGGTTGCTGCAGAATTTTCTAGATGAGGATGAGAAGATTTGGGGTCAGTAGTTGCGTGTACGTGGTTTGGAGGAGCAGCAGGAGAGATGAGACACCCTGTCTTGTTGTTTCATGCTTGTTCCACAACAATAATCCAATCCACGGGCAGTTTTAAAGATTCAAGTGTGAAACACAGATTTGCCCATGTAATTCAAAAGAAGACATGAGTTCAGGAGGACCTCCAGGCTTCCAGCCTGATGTCACCATCCCACTGTTGCCGCGGGACACCCTGGGCATACCACAGAATGACAACAGTGGCTGCTCTGCTCCAGCCATTGGGCCTGTGGAGAGTGAAAGTTTGGTTTTCCAAAGTTTTCTTGTTGTTTGGGTAGTTCCCATCCCTCTTGCCTGTGGAGCTTGTTCAGCCCTGCATCCAGGATCTTACAACTTGGCGGGAGGGTGTTGCAGGGAAGGTCGGTCTGTTCTCCCACATAACGAGCAGCAGGACAAGAGGAAACAGCCCCAAGTTGCACTAAAGGAGGTTTAGTTGGATATTAGGGAAGAATGTCTTCGTGGAAAGGGTTGTTAAATGTGGAAATGACCAGTGCAGCGGTGCAGTCCCCATCCTGGAGGGATTTAAAAGCCGTGTGGATGTGGCACTTGGGGACATGTGTCAGTGGTGGGCTGAACAGTGCTGGGGGAATGGTGGGGCTGGATGATCTTAGAGAGGTCTTTTCCAGCCTAAATGATTCTGTAGTTGTATGAGTCTGTCTCTGGTGTAGACAGTGCGGGAGACATCGGGGATGAAGAAGCTTCAGGATTGCCTGTGATTGTAACAACCAACTCAGCCTGAAGGTTGTGGAGAACCTGAGGGCTGGGCAGGTGACTCTGGATGTGGCTGGTCTGCTAGGCGCACCCAACGTGCTAAAAAATCACCTCCTCGCATGCGGATTTTGATGTGGAAGCTCGGTTGTGTTTTCTAATACCTGGATTGTTGCGATAAGGTTTCCACTTGTGCTTTATTTTGCTGTCAGAGCAAAGCCAGCCCCGTGTGCCTCAAGGCTTAGGGAGGCGGTGCAGTCCCTGCTCTCCTGAGCCAGCAGTGTCCCCGCACAACAGGTCACCACCCCCACAAGCTCAAATGCAAAGAGTCAGGCTCACACTGAAGTGGTATTTCAGCCAGAAAGAGCAAAAGGGGTAAAAAAGTACCCTGACCATCAATATGTGAGTGGCCACCTTCATGTCGTGCGATCACAATATCGGTTTTCTATTTTATTTTTTTTTTATGGTTGGCTTAACAATTAAAAGGCTACACTGCGCTTTGGTTTTTCCAGTCTGCTGCATCGTGTGACCCCGGTGACTCCGAGCTAAGCCTCGTTATATAATGGCGGGGTGTTTTTTTGGAAAACCTCCATTTAATCCTTTCGGAGCAGAATTTGCTGTTTTTGTTTTCTTTCATATCGTCGTCTTGTTTCCCCCCTCCGCCTACCCCTTCCCCGGCGGGCGCACGCTGGAGGCGTCAGTCTGGGAGCAGGGTCCTTTCTTCCCTTCCCTTNCCAGTGACTCCATCTGACTCGTTTTGGCTGGAAAACTTTTTCAGCGCCGTGGTTCTTAAGCCAGGAGGAAGCTTTCTTCTGGCCCAAGAACAATAAAGGGGTCAGCAGCCTGATCCTCCCTCCTACACCCTCTTCCTTCCATTGTGAGGGGTCTGTGCAAATATCCCAGGCTGCTTCTGCTGGGGCCTGAGGGACCTGAGCCACACATATGACATTAAAGAGAGACTCGGCGAACTCAGTAATCCTGTGAAAAGTCAAAAAAAAAAAAAAAAAAAAGAAAAAAAAA
>VXBU01015860.1:66067-87854 GCA_013400315.1 Bombycilla garrulus | reverse complement strand
GATATGTAGAAGTTTGAAATACTTATTCGTTTGAAAATAAACAAGAAAATAATCATTGACATAGGTTTGTAAAATTGGGTTGTAGGGAGCAGCAAAACTGTCGCATCACTAGACATTTATTATTTCACAAAATGAAAAAAAAGTTGGAACAATATGTTTTAGTTGTTTGAAGATAAGATGGCCTTGTGTGTAAGTTAATGGTAACTAAACAATATGAATTAGAAATATTAATATTAACAAATACACTGTTAAAGGACATATGTATTGTTGTAGAAGTATTAACTTCTTTCAATAGATTTCTGTTTACACTCTGGATGCTTTTGAGACTACATGAACCTGTTATGAGCACAATAATAACAAATCTTTGTGTATATAGGTAAAATAAAACTGTGCAATTAGTACTGAAGGGTAATCAGTACACTCTCTTTATCAACAGCTAAAATGTTTAAAAATGTCCATTAAAAATTGCAGCAGAAGAAAAAAGTTTTGCAATTTCCTTTTCTTGTTAAAATTATAAAAGAAAAGCTATCTTGTAATGGAACAAAGTTTAGAAGTATTTTGCTTTTAGCCTATTCGTAGTGCTGTTTTTACTGGTATAATCTGATATAGCAGCAAATATTTGAAGAATTGCAATACCCAAAATAAAGAGCATATTTTGGTGAAAATATTGTGTAAAATCATAGTTTGAAATTTTGGGGACAGAGTACTGCCTTGAGTAAATTTTCATGCTTCAAATTTACATCAGGAGACAAGTCCCAGTTTTACAGGGACATGTGCAGTTGAATTATGAGCATCTCTCAAGACAGAGGTCAAGTGACAGAGACTGCATGGCCACATTGGGTAATGTGTTCCAGCACTTAATCCCAGTCATTGTGGGAGAAAAAAAAAAAAGTGAAAAATGGCAGAGGAGTTTAGAAATGGATTATATAGGACTCTTTAGGCATCAGGAAAAGTGTAGTTGATTTTACTTTGGAGAAGGTGGAAGGAGGAACTACACTGTCTCATTCAGATCATGTATGTCTGTGACTTTTGTGATAACTAATTCTGCAATTAATACATTTTTCTGCTTTTAATTGCAGCAGGAGAAGAATCATGAAAGCTCAAGAAATAAAGGTAAGTGCCAATTATTTTCAAAATGTGGACATTTTTATAATTATCACCAATGTAACATTCATTTTGAGTAAAAAAACATCCAGATGGATTGTTTGCTAAGTATTTTAGTATTTGAAATTACAAAAAATATATCTAGGAAAGGGATTTAAATTTAGAAAGTAAATGTATTAGCTACTATTTTTGGAACTCTGAGATGAACAGCAGTGGTTGCTGCACTCTGGATGGGATGTGCTGCACAGCTTCTCACTAAGTTCGTGTCCTTGGCTCTGTTTGGTTATTATACCTCCATAAAACATCAGTACCATCAATTTAGCTTCTCCCTTTCCATTCAGTAAATCCGAAACTGGATGTGATTCCAGTTTGTGCACAAATTAATCATTTCCTTAATAGGTTGCCTTGCAAAGTGATTGTTGTGGGTGGTTTCTGCATACAATTTATATTTTCACTGCACCTTACTCTGTGCCAGTGGCTAAACAATATATGAAACAGAATATCCAGGTTAAAGAAACAACCTTATATCAAGAATATTAAGACTTCCAAAACTCAAATGTGGATTTTGTACCTTTTTTTTTTGGTAATATAGTGTCTGTTAAGAGACAGAACATCAAAACCTCTTCATTTATAATTGCCAAGCAAGCAATGAAAAGCAAAATTGCTAATGGTGGCAAAAGATTGTTCTCTTGATATTTAGTTTTTTATAGCGATAGGATATGAGATACTTTAAAAAGAAACAAAGGGAGGATAGGACAAAGAATGCCAGTTAAATGTTGCAAAGAGAGGAGGGAATGAAGTGACAAACCAACCTATATCTTTTTTATTGCCTTAGGAAGCAATGTGTAATCATATCACCTGAGTCAGCTGCTCTTAATTCAGTTGTTTATGTATCAGAGTAGTCATTCATCTCAATTTTCTTGCTTTCTCTCACATGGAGGCTAAACACAAGCATCTAAAGGCAAACTAAAGCTAATGGTTGATTGGAGTTGTGTAAGGACAATTACATTGTTTATGATGATATGATAATTTACATTATCTGAATGACCTATGATTTTTCATTTGAAGAGTGTACATGGGGAAAATAATTGAACCAAAAAATCCTCTTTATTTTCAACCAATTTGTGATATATAATTTTCTTTTCAGAGGTAATGCAATATACAGGTGAATCTTCTCTAGTTGTAGTGAGTGTATCCATGATGCATTGTTCAAAACGCTTTTCTGTCTTATGACTTAACACAAACTATAAAAAAGACTGAAAACGCAGATTAGATTACAGGAATGAATTATTTGTGAATAGTGAAGGATTCTGAAATGGTCCATCCTTTGTGGATTTTTATGATTTATATCAGTTATATATGATGTTTGACATGTCTTTCTCACACACCCCACCCCATGCTGTTGCTGGGCGGTCATTGTGGCATGTATGTGAGCAACAAATAAAAGTAGGAACAAAATAATGAGCTGGATGGATGGAAGTGCCCATCTTATTCATTAGCTGTTAGTTTAGTTAACTAACCATGGAAACAATTTTCAAAGGATTATGAAGTATTGCTCACAACTACAACAAAAGGAACTCATTAAACTCTACTTGAAGGGAGATAGCCATTTTCTCCAAATAGGCAGTGATATTGGTGCTCAACTGCGCAAAATTTGTTGTGATTGTAACATCACTTGAGGAAATATTTTACCTGCTCAACTTCCTGCAAGATATGTTTGTCTCTGTCTAAATCACAATTCAGCTTGGAAGATTTCAGTGGTCTGGAAGAAGAGTAGTCTTTGAAACATATATGTATCTACAGATATACTTTATTGCATAATGCTATTTTTAGGTAGATTTTTTTTGTGGTGCTCTCTTTTCATATTCTTCAAATTTATTTGTTTTCATGTGTTCTTTATCCATGTAATTGCCAAGTTTCAGAAAGAGATTAGTATTTCACTTACAGCTTATAAAATCTTAAAACTCTTTCTACTTAAAATACTGGTTGGTTTAGATGAAACAAGACTAAATTAATGTTTCAGCATAAGCATTTTTGTCTTGTCAGTAAGCAACTGCAGTTCACATGCAATACCTAAATGTTTTGTGCTCTGCATGTGTTCTTAAATTCTTGGGATGGGTTTCTAACAACATTCATTACACTCTGCATATTTCAGCCACTACATATGGTAAAAGGACAAAATGTTTTCTGTGCTTTCTTCACAGTTCTGATGCTTTCAGAAGCAATGTTCTCTTAATTCAGAGGACAATTACAGCTCATTCTTACCAAGTGAAATGCTGACATCTCTGTTGTGCCTTATTACTTCCATTGAAGTCAGTAGTTCAGTATCTAATTTTTATTAATTTCATTAGATTGTATTTTTTAAGGAGGGAGGATGTTGAAGCAGAATTCAAGTCAAATGCTTTTTGACTTCAGCAGGATCAATATATTAGTATAAAGGGGCATTCTGTATCTTTTATTACATTATAAATACCTGGTAATTTTTCATATTCCCTAATATATAAAAAAATGCTATAAAATGCATCTGTTTATTATTTTCATTTTAGTGAGGATATTTTTATTGTTCTGTAGTATTTTGTTTTTCATCCTGACACACTGCTGACCTGCTTGTTTCTCCCATCTGTTACTTTCATTTGTAGCCTCTAAGTCAGTCACCCTAGATTAGAAGGCAATACTCAAACACACACTGTTCTGACACTAATTCCTTCTCTTTCTGATCTGAGATATTCTTTTTCTTGTTTTACTTAACAGGTAACAGATCTTTTTGTACACTGAGAGAAGCAACATTGCTTTTATGTAAAACAAACTATGTTAACATTTTACAGTTTTGATGTCTGTTCGCAAACTTCTTTATGCTTCTGAGAAATTTTTGTACGTGAAAATGGTTATCACCAGGGCAAAATACAAATTAAATTAGTTTTATAACATTTCTAAAATATTAAAGAAATAACAAGGCAATTACCAACTAAGCCTTGCTAACTTCTAATTGCTGGCTTGAAGTCCCATTTGACCTTCCTTACCTTTCTTTTCCAGTGTTAACTCCTTCAGACAAACAAATGTTTTATTCCAAACCTATAGTGTAAGATAAAATAGACATTTTTTGTGGTGATTTGGAAACACCAGGAATTGTGTTAGATTTAAGCAATGTGAAGAATTTTCTTTCCAGCCTTTGCTTGACTTTGGAGACATTCATGTGCTTTTAATAAATAACATTATAAATTTAAAGTAGAAATAGTTTCTGATGATATTATTCTGAAAACCTTCTACTCCTGAAGTACCAGAAGTTTGGCTAGTGACACATAGCAACTTTTGCCAAACTTGAAAGGCATCTCAATTCCTTTTCACAGAAAAAACACAGGCACACAGGAAATGATAAGCCACAAAAAATATTTCATTTAACTGGTAGCATTTCAGATCAGCCCTAAGTTTAGTTAAACTTTGAATTAAAAGTACAATAATTTTCTTTTTTGGGAATTAAATAATTGATTTCAGTATAGTGAAACAAGGTGTAAGATCTTGATTAAAAAACTCAGCAAAATCAGTGAAAACAAATTCTGAATTTAGGCTGAGAGTAAGGTGGTTGTTGTGCTGATATGTAACAATGATATAGTGTAACTTTGCCTATTAGTTTTAACAATTTAAAGGACATCTTTTGAAAATAGAAAAAGTGCTCCACCTAAGATTTGGAAAATAGGCACTTTTCATAGCATTTTCAAAATGACCATGCAAATAATTTTTATTGTATTAACTTGAAGAGGTTTTTACTTTAAGAGCACTTTAAGAGTTAAGAGGACTTCGGTACCAACTGTATAGGATGCTTTTAAAATGTTTGCTGACTACTATTGAACTGATCTTTGAACATCACTAACACTCAAAATTAAAACCATTTAGAGAATTTTTACTGACATAATTTTAATTACAACTTGAGTTTCTAATTGTACCCAATACTTCTCATTTTATGCTTACCTTATTAATCTGTATGTAAAACCATTGTTGACTCAGATTAGTTTCAAAAACATAATTATCTGTGGTTATGAACATATTGCCAGACTACTCTGATATCATTAACAAACATCTGCTCCTTTTATAATATTTAGCTATGGAAATTAGAGAGGAAATCATATAGGCATAACCTGCATGTCTTACTTGCTTTATATAGTTAAAAATAGTTTAGATGGTATACCTTCATAACATTTCTGGTCTTTCCTGAAACCCAGATTGATGTAATCTTTTTCTATGCACTGATGAATATAAGACAAGAAGAAGTGAAAAGCTTTAGAAATTTCAAAATTGAAAGAATTTAAGGGTCAAAATCAGTAAGGCCTTATTTGAATAACAACTTGTAAAAGGGAAATTGTGTTTTGAGATACTCTCAAATGCCAGAGGGTGAATAACCTGTTAGCTCTATCCTGGAAAACGACTGGCTGTTATTACTTTTGATAATGGACAAAGCTATGAGTGCTCTGATGGGGAATATCAGCATTCTTTTTCATGTTAGAACCATTAACTGTGGCAGAAAATAGGGTTTGTTACATTCTGTATGTATCCAGTGACTCCTTTTGTCTACTCAAGCAAATGATTCTTAATTAGTTTTTCATGAGACCTGTATTAATTGTGTATGGTTAGAATCTGAACCACAATCCTCCTGGACTGAACTGCCTAATTTTTTTGTTTGTTAGGCTGTAGAAGCTTCTCTGCTATATCCATAAATTTTAGAAAAAAATACGGTATTTTAGAGAATATGTGTAGCAGTAAAAGGCTGGGGAATATTTGCCCAATCTGACCTAGTGTTTGTTCTAAAGTTCTTTTTTTTGTCATTATGTTCCAATTTACCTGAGTGAATAAACTTTGAAGATTTGGTTTGAGGATTTTTGAATTGAGTATGCCAAGTGCTCTCCCCTTGATCCTGTTCCATTCTCCCCCAAGACCTAGTCAACTGAAACTCAAATCTCTTCTGTTACTTAAGAATTGCCATAAGAAATGGAGTTCTGTTTTACATGAGAATAATCCTCTTTTCCCTTTCTTACAACAGACCTACAGATGTAGTGTTATTAACTGAATGTTTTGGAGTGTTTTCTTTTTTATTATATTGGAATGGCTTTATCATGACTAACATTTATAGAAATTATAATGCTAAGTTCTGAATCAATTGAGAGTCAGATTATGAAATGCATTTTAAAGTTTCTTCATTGGTGAAAAAAATTAGGTATAACAGTTAATCTTAGAATTTATTTGCCAGCAGGCTTGAAGCTAGAGAGGAGAAAGTAAGATGTGCGTGAATCAGTGTCAGATGTCACTTCTAGGTAATATCTTTGATAACTGTGATTATCTAATATAGAAAGTATGCACTAAGAGCAAGGTCTCTCCTGTATATACAGATTTATGAAAACATTTTCCTATTTCTTCTAAACAAAGCCTTATTTGATAAAGCTGAAATCAAATTTTGATATCTACCTGTCAACACAGCACAGTATTAGTATAGTAACCTAGTCAGACCTGCTAGCAGTGTAATGCCATGGACATAAACAGTGTAAACTGCAAAATATGGCCTCACCAGTTGTTGTCTAGAGGTAAACACACTTTATCTTAGTGAAGAAATTAATTAAAAATGCTAAAGTAATAACAAGTGAATACAACATGGTGCATATATTTTACAGAATTACAACATTTANTAAATTATATGATAATTTTTATGTATATGATCCTATATACATTATGTAATAATGTATATATAATGACAATGGAGAAAAATATGAAACCAAAAATATGCTACAACTGTGCTCTACTGCATTCATAAAAGAATTAAATTCTTTGTGTCTGACTTGTTAAGAGCTTTAGGAAATATACACACAAAGAATTTCTTTGGGTTTTCTTTACTGCAGGAAAGTGTACATCTGAGTTTGGTTTTCTTCTCAGATGTAATATTCATGACATTCAGAAACTTAGAAGGGAAAAAGATGGTCTTTGTCAAAATTCCAGGCAAGAACTCTTCTCCAAAATGATATACATATCCTAGCAAGAGATGCAATGGTTATTTCTGCATGTAGGATCATGGCAGGGCTAACATAAGAGATTGGTATCCTGACTTATTTTTTTTTTGAAATTCGCCTATGTCCTCTTAAAATTTAGGATGCATTCTGTTAAATTATTAAATCTATTTCAAAGCATTGTGAACTTGACAAGAGAGAATATGTTCAGTGTTATTCAGGAAGTGTCTCTCTGTAGTGCACTTAATTTGAACAGATACAGCAGCAAAGACATTCAGCACTGGCAGGGGAGGGGAGAGCCCAGTACTGGCTGGAATCCGGAATACATATTCATTCCTATAAAGACTTTACCAGCTTTAAAGAAGTCACTCAGAGGATAAATGTAGCAATTTTGTTTATTTAAATGTATTGGTAGTCTGAATTTTAATATTGTGTGACCCATAAAAGACTTTGAATAGCAATACAATTTTATTTTTTTCTTTCAAAAATATTTTTTTAATGTTTTCTGTAATTTTTTAAAGCTTCTATGTAAGAGTAGCTACTGTTTAACTTCAACATTATAGTAAAAATGTTTTGGGTAATTTCTTGCGTTGTTTCAGGAGTAGGCTGGGAAGAGTTATTGAATATGACTTGACTTCAAGCTTGTCTATTCTTTTATTATTAATAATGTTGAGGTTTAAAGTTAAAAATTAATGCTAAAAGCTTTGTAGTTTTAAATATTAAGATTCTTCTTTGTGCTTAAGACAATGTGTATTTTCAGTAATGGCTTTGGTTTACCTCTTTCATCTTAAAAGAGGTAGACAAACCACAGATGTCTGTATGCATTAGCTCTTGAGCACTGAAGGTATGCACTAAATTCACAAGAAAAATATTCTTGGATCCTTTTATACAGGTACATACATTAATGCAATCTCTGGAGCCTCTGCATGCCATGTTTCTCACATGTACTGGATATTGCTTTGATTACACTAACAATAGAAATCTAACTGTAAAATGGATCATTTCCTCTGAATCTTAGCTGGTTTAAAATACTATCTACCTCTTCTGTGTACCCAACTCTGTTGCAAACCCTTCATTCTCAGAATGAAGAGCAAAATATGCTTTGTATCAGCACCACAGATATCTTAGTTAAGTTTGGCATGTAATAGCCAGGTGGAGGAGGCTTTCACACTACTGGTGATATAGCAGGCAATTATTATGACCAAAAATAAACAAATAAAAATGATAGAAAGTGCAGCTCACTTTTTTTTTGTAACAGACTGTTGAAGCAAGATAATCTTCCTATCTGAACAACTTGAAGTTTTCCTTTTAGAATAGATTTTCAAAAAGCAAAGTGTATACCAGAAGCTATCTTAATGCTATTAAAGGAAAAACTTGTGTTTTATTTGTAAATAAAAAGTATACAATGTAATAGCTAAAAATGTATATTAGAATTTTTGGGAAAGCAACTTCTGTAATTAGGTTTTATTTGCCTATAGCATAACCCTTGCTTTATCAGTAGATCTCAATATTATTTCAGTATGTTTATATAAAATAGTCTGCTGTGATACCTAGAAGGAGCCTCCTAAAACGAGGCTCTAATATTTATATCACTGAAAAAGATATACATAGAGATACTGTTCAAACTCCACAGAGATCTTTAGAAGCTCTACAATAATTTTTTTAGATATGAACTTTAAATCCAAAATGGAAAATTGTTCAATTAGACTATTCACAGAGAAGTATTTAAAGCTGAGGAATGGTTGTCATGAAAGAAAAAGTGAAGTTGAGGAGGATATTCAGAAGGTATTTCAGAAATAAATTCTATTTAATTCATATATTTTTTCAAAAAGTACCTGTAAATAGGTATCTTTTTCAGTCAGGTATAAGGCCACTGGTTTTTACTGCATATTTATAACACTGGTAGCTATCAACATAACTTGTATATAGGTTTTCTGTGCAGTTTATAGGCCATACACTTATGCAGAAAAAACCTGATGCATTTGTGTTACGTAGAAGAAATTTCCATACTCATGCCATCTTAAACAGAATTACTTTTTGCATTCATATAGTGTTCTTCACAATAGTATTGATTATACATTAAAACCATATTTTTTCCTAGCAAATAACTATTGCAAACAACTTAAATGACAATCAGAGGTTATATGAACTTGAAAAATGAGTCTGTTGAACATAATTTCCACCTCAACTCTCACTCCCAATTATTCCAGCCCTGTATATCATTCACATGCTGGCTGAGACAATTACAACATTCATTTTTGCCTTTGTCTTTGAATAGAAAGAGTTGATGTGTTTCATTATCGTTAAGGTTGTGTTCTAGTTTACTCCAAGCCCAGTTTTTGTCACTTGCCTTAGACACCAGAACGTGATTGACAGTGTCAGATCGTGTTAAGGTTTACATCATAACTGAAAGGAGATCTTACAGTGAAGTGCAAATTACAGACTGCTAAAATGCCTGCCACTAACAATTATGGTGGGGCAGTATAAAATTTCTCATTTGTTCCAAAGGTCAGATTAATAAAGCTGTGTGGCACATTACCATAAAGGGTGGACCCAGCTGTCTGTTTAGATTATACTTAAGAGTCTGGAGTTTCTAAGCACACTTCACCAGGAATGAATGCATCCACTTTAACAAGCAGTTTAAATGTGGGTAATTGTTATACCTTACTCTGAAGGGATCCAAACCAGAGGTTGCAGTCATTCAAACATCTTTCTGCCTTTTTGGTAGATTTGTATTTTTTACCTATGTAAGTAATAATTTTATTAATCTAAAATACAAGGAAAAATGAATATAAATAAAAGATAGTCTATTGCAGTGAAGACCTTGGACTATATGAAATGCAGTCCTCACGATTATATGCCAGGCAGGCAAACTTCTTTTCCTTTCCTTTCTTTATTTGTCTTTTATTTAATAATTTATAAAGTTTAGAACAGTACTGTGAAAATCCTGTTTAAAATAATTGAATTAAAGCCCTTAAATCCAAGCAACCTTTTGTGTTTGAATGTCATAAAGAGAAGCTAGAAAACTTTTGCCTTTTTTTTTAACATTTTCAACAGTTTTGAAAAGTTAAAACATTTTAACAGCTGACTAAACAGACTAACAAATACTTGAAAAAATATTCAAGTTAAGGAAATAATGCATTTGAATTTAATTATTGTAAATTAGTTTTCTGAGCTTATTGTTTGGACATGTAAATTTTATATTTAATAAAATAATTTCAACATTAAGGGAGTGAGAAACTCCTAAACAGAAATTAGGATGTGCAGAAGCTACTGTTAGCATGCTAAATGACCAGTGAACTTACACCCCTATTTGACACTGCTGAAAAGACAGTTTTGAGCTGTCTAATGCTTTTGACACAGTGTTACGAATCAAAAAAGATACCAAATGACAAGGAAACGTGTTTTTTAATAAATGAGACCACAGTTACAGGATTGCATTCCTTAGGAGACTTAAGCAAAAGTCATCTTCCTGTAAATGCGAAAGAAATTTACAGTAGAGATATAATTTATGTTCCTGTGGAAGCTTCCTGAGGAAAACTTCTCTGCATATAGATTTTCAAGCATCTATTCAAGTGTTAACCTGTTTATATTCTTTGTATGTAAAACATATTCAGAAAAAGAAAGTATCTTCCTTTGCTGACACATTTCAAAAACAAAAGCTAAGATCTAAATTGCTTGGGGAGGGGCAGGGCGGGGGGGAGCCGGGGGGAAAGTTATGAATGGAATTTTTATCTGTAGCACTCAATTTTTAAAATCTCCATAACAGCACTGAACAAATAATGTGGTTTAGATCTATTTTGCTGCCTTGCATAGCATAACTTTTGAAGACTTCCAAAAAAAACCTAATAACAAAAGCTGTGTTTTCCATGAGCTAAAATCGAGTGTGTATACAAATTACTGTACATACTAGTAGGAGAGTATAATATGCATCACAGATTTATTTATATTTCTTAAAAATAGAAGTAGACATATGAAGAAAATTACTTAAAATTATGATAGGACATCAAGTAGTTGCAATTATTCTTGAGTATTTGGAAAAATACTTATATCTTTTTCAGTGCAATAGCTGCATTAGTGAAAAATCTTTTCAATTGGCTGGGCTTGAAATATTTCATGTCTTTGATTTATGATGTCAAAAAATATCAGCCAGTTTAGGAGCAGCAGTGAGAGACCAAAAGTATTTGATAGAATTAAAGATCAGTGAGATAGATAAGTGCCTGTAAGAATTGTAATGTATCCACAGATAAGTAAAAATCTGATTAATCTGATTGGAAACGGTTAATTTTATGGTTGTAATAAAAAAAATTTAAAAATCTGATTATGTAGTCTTATGATAAAAAACAAAGTCAAGCCTGTCAATGGCTACAGCTAGAGGTTTTGAGTAGCTTATTCAGCAAGACTTGGCCACTCCAACCCCTGACCAACACTGGGCAGGAGTAACTTTCTAAAATGAACGTTGCACTCTTATGTTTGTCATGTAAAGATTAACATGCTCTTCTGGTATGTGAGAGATCAAATTTTAAGTCAAATCCTACTGATTTGACTATTGAAGAGCATAGACACATCATACACAGCTAAAAAGATGGGCAAGACTGAGAGAGACAGTTTGATCCTGTCATTTAGCAGATACTTTTTTTTTTAACTCAACCTAAGATGACTTATTTGCCAACAAGTTCTGATCAGAACTTACTGTAAAGTGTATGGTGTTGAGTTCATGAAGCAGCTGCAAATATTTTGTGCTTTAGAGGCTGCCATCCTGTACCCTTAAAAATTCCAATGAAAAAGCAACAAAAAATCTTTCAGGCAGCAGAACAATCACTGAGCTTCATTCATATGAACTGTCATAATTAATTTAATTCCTCCAGTTTAATATGCTCTTGAATGCTAACTCCATTTGGCTGATGCAGGTGATATCAAGTTATAGCATTCTACATATGCCTGTGTACTGAAGATTTCCTCATGTATGGATGATCTAAACATCTATATTAGAATCTAGTAGCCAAAAATGCAGAAGTTAATTTTAGCCCATGAAGTACTCTTCTGTAGCTACTTCATGCTTGAAGGATTCTACTGAGGTTACAGACTTTCTGTGTCTTTATTTTTGGCACTAAATAAACTTAGATATTTTACATGAAACACATCAAACCAGATTTTCATAGAGATATCTTGTATTTGTGAAAAAATATATATGGCTGCACAGACCTTGACTGTACGTCTTTAATGTCCTCCAGAGCTTTAATCTGAGGACTTCTGTACTTTTTTTCTGTCAGCTTTTCTCGTGGAAACATATGTATTTCCTTATATTTATGATATAGGAAAGCACCCTTCTGACTTATACACACAGGATAAGTCACAAGTTGTATTCTTCTGTACCTAACAGATATTTTTGAACTGGAGAGCTATCCCCAGTATGAGATTATATTTGTAATCCTTGCTTGCATTAAAGGAGTTCAGAATTTGTCTCAGAGGAACCCATTAAAGCATTTGTAAACCACTAATCTGTTCAGGGATTTTCTATTGTTTATCTAGGGCAAGCCTA
This sequence comes from Bombycilla garrulus, assembly GCA_013400315.1. Lineage (NCBI taxonomy): Eukaryota > Metazoa > Chordata > Aves > Passeriformes > Bombycillidae > Bombycilla > Bombycilla garrulus. Next base: position 75,221 of record VXBU01015860.1, on the reverse strand, counting down.
GTGGGTGGCAATTCTATTTAATATTTCCTTATTTGGAGGAGACAACGCAAAGATACACAGAACAAAAATAGTATACAGGATAGAAATTAATCATTAAATAATCAAAATAGCATGAATGAACCCATTTAGAGTCTAAAAATAGTGTGGTCTCATGCTTATTGTTCAGAAACGAAAAGCCAAAAATGTAATTTAAAAAATCTAGGTTTGATCTTGAGGAAGACATCCCTAGTTAAAATTGTCAAACTTGACTCAGCCGAACATGGCTGAAAAGTCTAATTACAATAGAAAATACCTCTGCTATTGTTAAACATTTCTATTACAGCTTTAGGTGCTTGTGAATGGTACAAGTTGTATTATTTGGCGACATTATTTATAATTTTGCCTGGAAATTACTGGTTTCTGCTTGAGAGAAAAAAAAAAAAGAAGAAATATAGGAAATTTAGGAACATGAACAGATATTAAAAAACTTAGGTAATCAAGACTATATGCTTAAGGTATTACATTTTCACTTAATCTAGTGTTCAATCTACATTGAATGTGCAAAAGAACTAGATTTATGCCAATAGGCAGGAGGATGATTGCATTCATATTGAGGTTGCCTAACATGACAAACAGCCTTCAACTTGAAGAAATGAATCTCATATTTTTTTATTTTTCATTTCTGTAGGAGGAATCTATTTCAATATTTCTGTTGTTCTGGAATGTGACACTCTATGATAGAGAAGAGAGGCAATTTTTATGCATCTCCAAACCATCTAAGGATAAAATTGGAATTCTACTGGAAGACAATATAACTCAGGCTGATCACAGTTCAAATTCTGATGTGAATTTCTCTGTTAACAATCAGAGAACAAGCCGGTATCAGTCTCTGTCTTTCAGAGTTTAGTTTTGTGTATGAAGTGTATTTATATACACCAAAAAACCCCCAAAAGCAATACAACTGTCAGCTGCAATAAAGGACACAGGCAAGGGAGGAGAGAGTCAGAAAATTAGAGGCATTCTTGTAGATACAGTAGTGACATTGACACAAGACATTGCCAAGAGTCTAATAATAAGGAACTTGTATTCTGAATATTTGCATTCTATCTCAGGTGTTGTAAATATTACTGCAGTTCTAGAAATTTATCATTATATTCTTGACTTTAGAGAGGCAGCTGTAAGAAATGAAAAACAATTCTTTTCAGAATGGTTTAGTGAATGCAGAGCATATCGGCTAAATGAGGGGTGTGCTCCTGTTGGCTTAACTCTGACCTCATGCGTTAGATGACCTGGTATCTGAAACAAGTCTGTAATATATATAAAATACCTATAGGTATTTGAATTTTAGTAGTATGAGAAACAGTGAGAAAAACTGAAGATATGAGGGCAGTGATTTTCTTTCCAAACCTCATAACTTTCTATGCTACATTTTCTAGTTAATAGGAATTTTATGCTTTATCTGCTATGCTAAAAGCAATTTCCCTTCCATTCCCCATCTATCTACACTGTCCATAGAAGACAAAATTATTTGAGAGGCATACGCCTTGAGTGTCAATGCTCAGGATTTTTATAAAATGTTTCCCTTCTGATTTTTTTCCTTAGTTAAATATGGTGAAAATGTGAGTAAGCTGTATCATGAAAAGTACATATGCGTAAAACTATATGAGATAAAACCACAAAAGAAGAAAAAACCCCCAACATTTTCACATTATTCTCTTACTGCAGAAACAAAATTTGGTTTATATTAAAGTGCCTGAAACTTGAGAACTGGAGCTTCCTTAATACATACTGTGATTTCTTTAGGTGAGATTTCAACACAAGCGTGTTCTTAGTATTTGTAGTTAGGGCATTTTAAATAAGAAATTGCACCCTAACAAAGAAAACATTCTCATTTCCAGAAACCACTGAGCCTTTGTGTAGCAGTAGTCATTCCAAGGTACCATGCAGCAAAAATCCTTGTTATTAGGGACAAAAGGAGCTTCTACTCCTCAGCAACATGGCTGCTGTGATGGTGGTGGTTAACCTGAAGGGCTCAGTGCACTCATGCATCTCACAACTCTAGACAGCAGTCTGAAAAGTCAGTCTGCTACCACATTTTCTAGGCTCTGAAAAAAAACCTAACAAAATTAAGAATGAAAGGAGGGAAAACAGAGCAACTGGCCTTTGTTCACATCACTGAAACAATATTTTAGCTGTAACGTCTCTGCATTCTGTGGTTTACCCTGATAACTCTGGATTTGCTTCTGTGTCTTTGCATAAGTAGGGTGTTAATTCCACTGTGATTATAGAGCAGAGATCCGCCCCTAAGCCCGGTTATGACAGGACCACAGAGAGAAATGAGCACTTCTAGCCTTGAGGAGAAACTGCAAAGGTTGGGAGTATTTTCTGTTGGTGTGCTGGCTATTCTGAAGATGAGATTAAGGAGATTGCAGGACAGCACATGACTTTTAGTACAGCTTTCAGAAAATTTAACCTATCTGCAATCTCAGGCTTCAAAATTTTGATGTCAGCATTTGGAACAGGAACTCTTCATGTTCTTCCACTGTTGTATTAACGTATATAAAATGAGTATTGACATAGAGGTCGTCTGTGATTCAAGTGCAAGTTAAAGACAGAAATCAATTTTAAGAGGATTGCATATTTAAGAGGATTGCATTTTTGTAGCTCTGACCTTCTCACACTTGAAGTGAACAAGTTCATGAATGTCTGTAATATTTAAGATTTTTTTTTTAAATATGGAATTTGGGACTATTTAAAAGGTGTTTTAGGTGATTAACACTGAGAAAAATGACAAGAAAATTTATGCACTACTGCACAGCTAACCATCAAATAGACCAACAAATCCAGTGACATTAACGTGAACTCATCTTGCATTTATAAGATGCTGACTGCCTTTGGTGACTGCAGTGAAACTGTTTAATAGCATCAGGAATGTGTTTACTTACAAGATGTTTTATAGACCTAGCACAAGGACTTTAACTGCTGGATGACTTTTAGGTAACATTAAAATTATTTTGAATTGCTCTCACTCTAATAAATCTCCTGATGTTTATTCTACTTCATGTAAGTTGTTTTCTACCTTAACTATCAGCTCTGTCCAAAGGTAAATTAAATAATTCCTAGTCAGTACATAGTTAACTATTTATTAGCTACCAATTTATTCCTTATTTTTTTTTCTTCTTTAATTGTCTGGGTTATTTAGAAAAGGAAGCTGATAGAGTCATGTTCTCTTTGTTTTTCTCCTGTCAGTCCCTTCATAATGTTTTTTAAGCATATTGGTCAGGTTGGTTGAGTCGACTTGGAAACAGAATTTGTAGTTTTAGAAATACATTCTACCATGTTTATCCTAGTTAACAACTTTGCAAAATTAACTACTTAATTAGCGTCTCACAGAGAGAAAAGAAGATGTTTTCAAGATGTGCTGCACATAAGTAATGTGAGGCTACCCTCTGTATACATGCTGGCATGTCAGTTGTTTGCTCTGTTTGGTCTATTTACCAGATGCTGTGACTGTCACCTGGTAGCATGTTAGAGGAGACACAGATTGACTGTAAAATATGAGAAAATTTTGGGGCAAGGAAAAGTAAAATGCAAAGGTAGTGCTGGGAGACAGAACACAGTGAGAAAACAAGTTTCATTAGGCTGATGGCTCAAAGAGCAATCTGTGCTCTTTATTTTTAATTCTTACTCAATATAGCCAAATGACTGTAATTTCCTCAATAAGAAAATTATGTGAGTTCATAAAAGACATGGAAAAAAGCAAAGGTGATCATAAACATTTTTCTACAGAGGGAGGACTAAGTGTCTTCCGCAGACAACACATCAAATGTGGCATAGAGTATTCATGATTAAAACAGAAAAATGTCTGAGATATCAGATCTTAACCTTTATGCAAGTAGATATGTGGAACTTAACACTCATACATCTCAGGACTGAATCTTGTTGGCTTTGAACACCTGATTCAAATTAGTCATTAGCCAACAATATGCCTGTCTTTCCCCTTTGGCTTCCACCTCTTCTTTGGAGCCATGGGTGACCTGCATGGATAGTTCTCTGTTGCTGCACAAAGTGGTGTGAATTGCTTTGTTTCCCTGCAGTGACCAGGAGAGTACCAAGTATTTGGAGAAATAAGTTCATATTAACGTGGCTTAGTTCTGCCTTTTGACTGATTTATACTAAATGGAGCTTGGCTGTATGAAATGAATTTTTTTGAAAGTCATCCCATGTAAGTTTGCATACAGTGCCTTTGTAATAACACTATATTGTTTATGAAGCATCACTGTCATTCTGTGGTGTTAATGTGTTGTTTATAGGAGCACTGCTGTGTAAAAACAGCTCCAGTCATATGGTATTCTGTGGGGAACAAAACTATTACCATTCCTTCTTCACTTTACTAGAATTATCCTTGGGTGGGTGAGGACATTCTGCCCTTTTTAAAAAACTTTATCTCAGAAGAAATAGCAGGAGGCATTCAGAAGATAAAATTATTGAAAACTGGAGTAGTAGAAATGGAAAAAAATGACAAGAAAGAAGATCTAGTTTCTGTACTTTAGGAGTAACAAGACAAAATTCAGTTCTCAAGTGTTGCAAATGATAGTAGAGAAGAGAGGTGTGCATGAGTATTAGTACAGAATGAGTAGTAGTCATCATTTTCCTTTTCTGAAATTACACCGGAAAGAATACTCATTTCACTCCATGATGATGGAGGAGATGAGGTCTCTGAACAGATTATGAGACTTCTGTGTTCTGTTATGTGCTGTCAGATTTTTATATGGTTAAATCTTAACTCTTGGTGGATTAAGAAGCTTTATACTACTGAGTACCATTACTGTGAATAGTATTGATGAAAAGCAAGCTGTGAAGGGAACTTTTTTACTTTACGGTACAGCACTGCACTATATCAGAGACATATGGTGAAGACTTTCCCAATATGGGGGAAATCGAAAGTATACTCAAGCTTGGACAAATTTTTGACTGAAGTTGATAATCCTCTTCTGTTTCAGAAGTGAATCAAAATTTTATAGTGACAGTGAATTGAGCTTCTCAGAATTGCAAGTTGTTCAGAGCCAAGGGGCTTTTTACCCTCAGTAAATTTTATTGCCTTCAAGTATTTTAAATGTGAGGTGTTTTAGTATCCTGTGCCCTCAGCAAAAATCAGGCTACTGTCTATTACAGTCTCAACCACTTTACCTGGTCAATTTTTTCAAGTGAATACCTTCCCATGGAGAATTTTTTCCAACAAATTTATATTTTCTAATAAAAATCTATGTTACATTATCTGATTCTTGCTAGAACAGTGTTTCCAGTCAGCTTCATTCCATATGGTGGTTATTCTCTCTGGATCCTTAGCATCAAAATGCTTACTACTGCATTTTAAACTCATCTGTGACCCTGAAGTGTACTGAAGAGTAAAGAAAGCAACTGAGATGACTTTTGCTGTATTTTGTGATTTTATCACATGCAGGAAAACTTGCAGTGTGACATTAAAATCTGAAGGTAAAATTCTCTCTAGCAGAAAACTGTGTTTATCTGTTCTCCAGGATTCTTTATTCCTTAATAATTTAGTTAATTTAATTTGATTTTATAAAGTACTTGAAAAGCATAAGAGAACATAATGATTTTTTTAATGTTCTTTAGCAGAATGCGTGTGAAAAGAACCAATTGATTTTTGGACAGAGTTTGGTTATTCCTTCATGTTGCTGAGCATTATATAAATCTTCATTACAAGTTCAGTTTTGATTTTGTGGAATCACTTGTCATATGTTACATAGACCTGATGCATAAGATTCCTAGCAAACACAGCAAGAGGACAACTGTAGCACAGCAAAATATTTTTTATGTGACAGATTGACTTTCCCTAATGAAATATTTAACTTTACTATTAAAGACGTGCTTGAGCTTTTTTAAATAACACATTTTAGTCTTCTTTACTTTTTTTAGTTACTTCTGTCTTTAGATCAGTTTCTTGTACTCTTTTTTCATATTGAGAAATTGCTAATTTTATTAACAGTTACTCTAAATTTGATCTCTTATGCATAGAATTGTTCATGAGGTTATCATACCATGTATGGGGGAACAGGGTAAAAAAAGATTAGCAACACCTTGTAGACAACTTACAACTATTTTACTTTGGTTTTAAACTTTAGGTATTATTTGTATTTAATCTTTAGTTACCTTTGGCATGTCGCTCACTTGAAGGCAGCAAAAAAAACACTATTATTCAGAGAGTGGATTGGCCTGATGAGTACACCAACTAATAAAATTTGCTGAAATATGATGTTTCCTCCCTTCTGGTTTAAAGAAGAATCTATGAGTATTTGTCAAGTACTGTCAGAAAAGGTTGATTTAATAATGAGGAGAAGACCCTAATGTGCAGAAGAATAATTTAGATATTACTGGGAGATTGGGTTTTCTTTAATACTAAAATATCACTTAACTTTTTGGTTTTTTTCTAGTTTTGTTACATCACAAAGATACAGCGGCATTCTATATCCAAACAAAAAGTGTTGGAATTCTGGACTCAATAATCAAACATGTGAAAAGATTTTAGATCTTCTCCGTAGTGACAGAAGCACTGGATTTTTTTGAAGAGCCTTTGATATGCCCACGAGTCCGTTTGCATAATTTTAGTCTAATATTTTGATGTCAGAATGATTATTTAATTAGGATGAACTTTTGATCAAAATTGGAATGCTATTTGTGAAAAGAAAGTGAACTGCATTTGCAGTAGGTGTTTATGCAGTGCTAGATACACCCTCCTTTTGCACAGCTCTTGTATGTCACACAAGAGATTTTTCAGGGAGAATTTTGGCAACTGACTGACTTTTCCTCTTGAGCTGGAATAGATGAGGAGTGGCACCTTCCCCCAAATTTGTGCCCATTTCATAGAAAAAAAGATCTCCATGAAAAATCTGCTCACTGGTTCTTGAAGGGATCTTTGTCTTCTGTATGTTTAAAATTGCCTTTATTCTCAGGTGCTGTTTAATGTTCAGTGGCTTGTGCTTTGTCCATGGTAACTGTTGACATTAATGTGGCCTTGAGGTTGTTTTGTTGTTTTCCTTTTCATCTCTCAGAAATATTCTACTTAAAAAGGAAAGTGAATCTGATTGCAACCTAAATGTATAAATATACAGTTTTAAATTGGAATTTTGTACAGAGAAATAGTATTTTTAAGCTTGAATCTTTCCTCTTCTCTAAGAACAGGTTATTTGACTCATCTCCAGATCATCAGCTCATTCTGAAGCTAGTCTTCTTTTGAAGAAATCAATAAGCATCCTACTTTGTTACACACTAGTTTTTAGTTTTTAGAGTTGTGGTAGTCTCTTCCTTATGTCCATATAACGCTTATATATGTGATGTTTGCAAACTATTAATTTCTCACATAGCAGGAATACAAAACCTATTTCAAAATTAATCCTATCATGCATTGTTTGTAACAGTGTAAATCAGATATGTTGGCCTAGGTGGACCCAAATAGAAGGATGACTTTCGGTCACAACTTCCAGAATCACATAATAATGGATTTCATTGTTGTTCGAACAGAGAAGTATAAAGAAATAAACACAGAATAATAAAGCTACCTGCCAAAGTTTTTCACATTAAGCAAGCTTTGATTGACTAAGCATAAAGATGTAGGTGTTTGTAAATTGTAACTCTCAGAAAGAGAATTTTCTTTTCTCTGTCACGAACAAATGAGGAGATAGTAGAAAGGAAAGAAAGTTTTTGGAGGGAAGAAAAAAGAAATGTTAGGCCAGAACACCTTATTTCCCCCAAGAGATCCACTATCTATTTTTTCAACAATAAGAATGGGTGAGAGTCACAGCAATAAAGCAGCTTTTTCTTGAGGAATGAGAGGGAAATAATTTCTTTTTCCTTGCTACATTTCCATTTTATTTTTCAGAAAGTATGGCAGTATTAGGAAAAGCAATCAGAGAGTTCCAGAATAACATCTTGCTTTTTCCATTACAGAGAAGAATGCAAGTGTCCTTTGCTCTTTATGCTTCTCTCTTTAAGGACAAGCTATGTGTATTATATTTTAACATTTTTGAAAAATAGCTGTCAAAACCAGCTCTTTTCACCTCATGTACTTTCCTTTGCTTTCTCCTCTTCAAAATTACACACATTGCTATATATTTTGTACTCAGAACACAGTTCATGTCAATATTTCATAAATTCAGTTGTGTAATAGCTTGGAATTCACAGTTTCTAAAACAGTTAGATGTGTATACTAACATAGGGATACAGAGTTATATGCCTGATGATAGATGTTATCAGACCTATTCATAAAAGACATTTTTGCAGTTTAGCCTCAGATTTTGTTGATGTTTATCCTTAAAAGTCTGTGTCAGCACCAGCATTAAAGTAAATCTAGTTTTTAATGCAATTTGAGTTCATTTTATGAGACATTTTAAAAGATGAATTATGCATTATTTTATGCATACTTGCAGTGCGGTCTTTTAGAGTTTAGATTTCATTTTATTTCATTTCATAGTTTTATTTAACACTTGAATTGTCATGGCCTTGGGATGTTCTGCTGTTTTCTACTTCAGGTAAGGGTATATAGACCTGTTTTTCTCCCATTTCTTCACAGGCCTATTAGAGTTAGCTTTTCTGCTTTGTTTTTATATCCGTTCTTCAGGGAAAATACTTTTTCAAAAAGATTGTTTCAGGATAGTTCAACAATAGTAGCAGAAAAATAAACAGTGAGTTTGTTGAGATGACTATTTTCTAGTGTTGCTCTTATTCCAGAGGGAATGTAGAAATGATAGTCTTTTTGCACATTCCACTCCTAGTCACTAGTGTTTCTTTTAAAAATTACCATGCTTGAGGGAATTCATCTTGTTTACAAAATTTCATGATCACAAGAAACAATTCTTCCTGCTATCTCCAAATCTCTTATGATTATCTTTTTTCTTTTTTCTTTTTTATTTTTTTTAATTAGCGTAGGAATTCAGGCTATTCAAGACCCAGAATTTACACCTGGCTGAATGAATGTCAAATTGGATTTTCATGGAATATATTAGGGAAGCTCTTTAAGGCAAGATAAGATTTCTCTTGTGCAAAAGCAGTAAAGAACACATGTGTCCTTGCTTTACTTGACGCTGGAAGTTTCATGTTAAGTGGGGATTGGTTTCTTCCAATCAAAAAGCAATAGGAAAAGAGGAAAAGGCTTCAA
>VXBU01015860.1:42267-66037 GCA_013400315.1 Bombycilla garrulus | reverse complement strand
GTTGCATTGATGTGTGTGTGTTACATTGGATGTTAGGAAAAAATTACTTGACTGAAGGAATGGTCATTGGAGCAAGCTGTCCAGCAAAGTGGTAGAGTCGCCATACCTGAAAGTGTTGAAAAACATGTAGGTGTGGCACTTGAGACCGTAGTTTATTGGTGAAGATGGCACTGCAGGGTTAAAAGTTGGACTCCATGATCCTAAATGTCTTTTCTAACCTTAATGATTCAATGGTTCTATGCCAAATTGATTTTTAAAAACATTACACTGATTGTTTTTTTCTAAGCTGGTGATTATCCCTCCAGAAGTCAAAACTGGACTGAAGATTCTTCCTCCCTCTCACATATTGGAATAAAGAAAATAAACTGGAGGTAGCCAGAATTATCTAAAAAATCAATTCAGATGTGAGAATAGGATCATGGCCCTTGCTGTTGACCATTAGATTCTAGGGACCGAACTGAAAATTGGGGAAAAAAAAGTAATATTTTATTCATCTTCTGTTTCTTATGGTGTGTGTTGACTTTTAAGGTGTCTGTTGGATATTGTTATGATATTGCATATTATTTTAAAATAAAAAGCACTAAATAATCCCTGATAAATTTTCAAGAAGGATGTGTCCTTTTTATTAGAACACAATATTAATAGATAATAATATTAGAAAAATCACTCTATTTACTAAACACTTTTTGTCTGTTGTTCTGTTATACAATTGTTCAGTATGACGGCATGACTTCTCATTTTTACAGCACTCAAGAAAATGCCAAAATAAAACAGCAAATGCTCCACTTAGCGGGGGGAAAAAAGGAACTGAAACAAACAAAGTAAAACCCAGATCTTGAAAGTATAAAGATTTTAGTCATTAGCACTTGGAATGCTTTCTGTGTTACCTGCAGGAATTTCATGGTACTGACACAACTTCAGATGGTGCACTTAACACTTTGCTAAATTTGCACATTTTTATCTGTTTCAGTTGGCATCTCTGCCTTGGAAAGCTTCAGTTTCTCTTTTATCATAGCACACAGGTATCAAGTTGTAGGAAAGTGTGCCTCTTTCTGAAAAAACACTTTGAATTATCTGTGACGCAAAATCTACAGAACTTTTTTTTTAATTTTTTTTCCTTGCTGAATTAATTTGTGGTACTCTTGTGGTGTCCCTGTGAGTGGAATATTACTGTCAAGACTTCTGTCTATCCAAAAATGTTTTTCGGGAAGGGAAATGTGGGAAGCAAAGTCATATAATTCTTGTGGGGATGAGGAAGGGAGAGGAAGATAGAAGTTCAGTACCTACAAATTGTCAAGCTTACATGCCCAGAGAAAATCACTCCAATAAAGTCATGTTGAAAAAAAAATAGGCCATATTTATCGATGAATATTGTTTAAACTGTCTATTAAATTCAGAAAGAAAATTAACTGTAAAGGAAATAGCTTTCCACCTCTTTTTCAAAAAGGGTGCAAGAGCTCCAGAAAGCTTTACAAATACATTATCCATCATTTTTCTGTTTTCTAGAAATTGTAGTGCTAACAATTCTGTAAAATTTGTTTACAAATACATGCGTAGCAATGTTTTTAACTTTAGCTGAATATTCAAAAACTGATACAGGTTAAATTCTGTATGAACTGAAAAACAGGTTTAAAGACTCAACAAGAAGTTAATCTTAACCAGTATGATTGGAAGTACACTAATGCTCAGAATCTTTAGAAATAGCTATGGCAGTTTATGGATTAAACTGCTTTAAAAGTCATTTCTATTCTTATTTGTACCTTTTTTTTCCTAGACTGTAATACTGTGCCACTTAATCTGCATACAAAATGAAATTAAGACAGTAAAATAAGTTCTGCCATGACTTAAAATGGATCATATGAGTTACCTTACAACATAGTATTGAGAAGAAAATCATACAGTTATAATTCAGTCATGCTTGTGCATAAGGATAAATGTATAGTGTCAATAAATAACTGTTTTAGGGCAGACAAAGGCAGTTATCTGGGTCATTCCAGCAACTTTGAAATAATGAGTCATATCTCACAGATCTCATATAGGTTGTTTTCAAAATGCTGTGAAGGCAGTCTGTAAGAATAGAGGAAAATATATTGTGGATTATAATTTCAGTCATTCAACTAAACTGTTTATGAGTAAAACAACTGTAAAAATTTAGTTACAAAGGCACTGCTACTTTCAAAGGATTTGTGATGAAATATTTATTTCTGCTTCAATTAATAATTTAGGATTGCCAAACATAAACAACATAACATTTGGTGACCTGAAATGACTTTCAATTCAGGTAAATAAATAAAAAATAGTAGCTCAAAATAGTTATTCCCATGACAAAGTTTATTTCTCTAGTTATAAAGAGTAAGTTTATATCTGTGTATCTCATTTCTTAGATTTCTTGAAATTATTTTAAAAAGTGTGACATGTAGCAAACTCTCTTTAGCTTTAGTAATGGCATGAAAGTTACTCTTGCTTTTAGAAACTGCATCTACAAATACAGATTCTAAAAAAAGTTTCTACCAAAAAATCTAGGATTTTCATTTTTATTCATTTGAAACATTTCTGTTCTTCAGTAGCTAAACCACTGAAACAGACAGGGACTTGGTAGCTGTGGTGACCATAGGTTTCAGTTTAACTTTATGCTGTTTTCTGGTGGAAGAAATGTGACAGCTGAACCAGATGTGTGGAAGTTGGGCATTGCTAGAAACATTCTTGCAGACAGCACTCTATTGAATAGTAGTTTAAAATTATCTTTAATGTTTTTGTACAATTAGTTCTATAGCTTGCTTTTCTTAAATGCTTAAGGGTTATCTATCACTATAGCCCTAGATTAATTCTTAAGTGGAATGCTGGTGGGTTTTTCCAAATTCTCATATTACCTATGAAAAAAAGTAGTATTTTTTGCATGTTTAGAAGGGCAATTTGTCACTAGACAGAAACTTCATCAACTAATACAAAAAAACATGACAGTTGAAATATTTGACTAGATCTTTTATTTCTGTTGAAAGCTAAATGCTTTCTCATTCATAAAGATATATGTGGTTTTCTCATAAGATTGGTTTTCCATTAAATAGGAGATAGGACTATTTGTACTTTGTCTTCAGTTTGCTTTTACATATTTATTAGAAGAAAATAATCGATTCTATAGCAAACTATTTCTATAACTAGTGGATATAAAATTGAAATTGTGTTACTTAGCAGGAAGACTATACTTTATTCTCTTTTTTTCCCCTAGGAATTTTATATCACAGGAAATATCTTTAGTCTACGCACAGAAAAATTTTTCACTAGTCACTTTGCTTGACTGAATCATCTCACTTGGGCATCATTTTTTGTGAAAGTAATCACTTATATATTTATTTGAATGAACATCTCTGGTTTATCAGGTATTTTTTAAAAGACAGTGTCCTGGTTTGAGATTGATTGACATTTTAGTGGGCAGGAAAATAGCCACCCCTGGAAGTGAGGTGTGCCTGTGCCATATAAAAATAATTTTAAATGGACTGTTCACATAGACTATTCTTATATGTCAAGATAAAGATTTTTGATACTTCACTTTTCTATATATTTCTTTTCATAGAACGTTCTCTTCTTAAAGAGGTCTGGAAAAGCATTTTGCCTTTTTGTGCTAATACTTCCTAGCTTTCAGTGTGATTTTTCAATTTCCAGATATTTTGGGTTAATTCTAACATCTTTAGAAAAACAACACAGCTTTGCTGAATATTCGGAGGAGAAAGGATCAATCTTGCTCTGGAAAAAAAAAAAGAAAAGAGGTTTATATACCATGCATGAGGCTCTGCATCACTTTTATCTTACTTAAAGCAGCAAAATTAAGTCAGGAAAGTTCAAGCACAATTAAGATTATTTTCTTTTAGCAGAGTCCAGAGAGAAATATTATTTATGGAAACATTATTTTTAAAATTCCCTCATATTGTCTCTAAAATATTTACCTTTTGTAGGTTGCTTTTGATCTGTTGGTGTTTTGTTGTTTTTTTCATTTCAGAAATCCCCACGTGGGTCATTGGTGTCAAAGTTTATTAGCTTCGTGTCTCTGAGAGCTATACTCGTATATACAAGTGTGTAGTGTTTTGCTGTTCGTTCTGAAGGGCTTGTAAAGATCATATGTCACCTTAATGATCTTTACACCATTAAATTTCATGTGTTTATGTTCCACATATGTAAAGGACATGGAAATTATTAGTATCTTACTGCTTTTGTAGAAGAAATTGAATGGGAAATTCCAAATAACAAAAATACCGTGATATTCTTCTAAGTATACCTTATCCTAAAAGTGCCACTTATTAACAGTTTGGATTACAACACACACCCCCACATGCCCTTTGTTGGATTATTAATGCCTGAAAATTTCTCAAAGCTCTCAGTGTTCCTGTACTGGGTCTTTTTGTCATGAGAACAGCCCACATAATACTCTTATTGGTGACCACGATAGTGCTGAGTTTTAGGCAACACTGAACATTCTTGAATAGCATAAAGGCCTTTTCCATTTCCACTCTTCTCTGAAAGCAGGAAGTTGGGAGAGGACATGGCTGGTGGAGCTGGCCCAAAGACGGCAAAGGCGGATCCCACTCCATAAAACATTCTGCTCAGTGATAACAGCTGGGAAAAACGAGGAGGATGGGGTGGGGGGGTGTGGGGGGGAAATATTGGTGGTCAAGACATGGCCTTGTTACTTCTGCTGTTTCCCAGAAGGTAGCTGGGCATCTGCCTGCCAGTGGAAATTAGTGAATGAATTCTTTATTGAATTCCCTCTGTTTTCCTGTGACAGTGAGCAAATGACCGGGTGGGCAGTTACCAAGCATAGAGGGCCAACCCTCCACAGGTCCTTTGTAACAACGGGAAAAAAAATGGACAAATTCAAATTTACTAGGAGCAAATGTTTCACACCAGTAAAACTGAAAATACTTGACATTTCTTTTTTTAGCTTCCCTTGAACAGAAATGATGCTGCACTTTAACCATATGGTTTAAATGCTGCTCAATATGTGTGCTGCTTTTTCTAGTACAGGTCCCTGGGGAAGGCAGTAGAAAGATATCACAGATTTATCTGCAAGGGAGGCTTTGAAGTTAAAAACTCCAACAAAACAGTGCTGTTTCAATGTCTAGCACGGGACTTGAATAATATCTGGATTATGGTATGCTAGTTTTTACCGTGGATAATTGGATGACCTGTTTCATGATAGCTGCTTGATCAGGGATGAGTTAAATTTTCTTTTTATAATGTTGCTTCACACAGAAGCATATTTAATCCCAGGGAAAGCCACATATACCTCTCAAGGAAACAATAACTTTTTACTGTACTATTAGCTCAGAATGAACAAATGTGTTCTTCCTGTGAAAAGTTGCCAATGAACACTTAATATTGTGTGATACAGCACACAATAATATAAACCTTAGTTTTAGAAACCAAATCTGAACAGCCTTCCTAATTTTAACTAAGTAAAAGGAAAAGTCTAATTAATAATTTACTCAAACTTTTGATTGTTTTGATCATGGTTGCTAAAAGTAATCAATACGGCTTTTGAAAAACAAAAAAATAAAATATTTAGGTTGTTTTGTCTGACTGAGAACTAAGATAGCCCTTTGTGATATTCATAAACCCTTATTTCAAATAAGCATTAAAATGTGTGAAAGGTTGTTCAGACTATGACCTTTTCAAAACTGCTGTCGCTATGATGCACATTTCCTGCTCTCGGTGACATTGGGTGATGTGTTTGGCAGAACAGAGGATTGCCTGCTGTGCTGCAATTGAAAAGCAATCAACCATTTGAATAAAGGTCCATGTATCTGTGATGAGGCAAACGTGTAATTTGTTTCCTGCTTTGTGTTAAAGAAATTCTTTTTGCCACCAGTTTGATGTTAAATGAATTATAAACATTTTTCAAAAGATAAAGATAATATGTGAGAAAGAAAAACAAAGTTAATGCTAATCAGAGCTAAGGATTTAATTGAAAATAATGAATAGCTGGATTGAAACCGCTCAAAGACATCAGTCTATATTTACACTTGGAGTCAGCAGTGCTGTTAATCCAAATCTATTCAGCTGTTTGTGTCAGACCTGTGTTTATTTTCCATTCCCCCCGTGTAAGGCAAGTAGCATGTCTGGAGCCCACAGACCATTTTATACTTTTAACGGTCACTGGTCACATGTAAGGAGGGTGATTCATGAAGGATTTTTACAGGGTTTAGTACTCTGCCCAAGAATCACCTCCTAGCAGTGAAAGAGAATTGGGCAACCCCTTCTTGGGTGCCCTGAGCATGAGAACCGTCCCTTGCTAGGACAGTAATGTCACCTGAGGGAGCTGGCAGGGCCCTGGGCATGGGGCCAGAGCACCACTTGGGTGGTGAAATTGAATTTGGTTCAGGCAGAAATCTGGGCAGGCACCTCCCTGGGGGAAAGGCTCTGTAGTGCTCTCACAGGCACTTGCTCTGATATCAAACAGGTGTTTAACAGCCCTGCTAGTGAGCAACAAAGTTTACAGAGGCAGACACACATGGAAAGCCTTTGTAATTGCAGGCGGTAAGGGCCAGGAAGCTGCTGAGCCCCCGATGTAGAGTAGAGCAAGCCATAAAGGGATTGCTGTGAGGACAGGAGAGGAGCAGGTGAAGGCTCTGGACAGGGGGAAAAGTTTCTGCCTAATAATCAAAAGCAGTTTTTGTGTAGTTTTGATTGTATTGCAATTTCTCCTAATTTTCTTATACAGTATTTTTGTTCCTAGTCTTCAATTTCATTCAAGCAAAGCAGGTATGATTTGATTTTTCTCTTTTCTGAGGAAACTAAATTCTGTGAATTTTGCTGAAGATATCTTCTAAATGCTGGCAAGAAGAACAAATTCATACAGGCAAAGATGCTAACCTATTTCTGTCTGGCAGATGCACTTTTATAGGAGGTTTCAATATTTCAGGTTGATAGCTAGGTAATTCAGCATTTACAGATTTCCCTGATATTACTTGGTATTATTTTGTTCTCTTTCTCACTGTAGTTTTGCATATTATTTCCTTTAAAAGCAGGGCACTTTCTCCTAATTTGTTTCAACTTATCTTAATAGGGCAATAAGAAAATCACTTTATTTAAATACAGACCCCCTATTCTCCTACGTGTATTTAAGCTTGACTTTTATGGTTGGAAAAATCCTTTAAATTCATAATACCTATGCCAATTTTTGTTAGTTGGTCCTCACTGATAAATACTGAGCCCACCAGAAGATCTCAGTCAAGTTCCATGGAAGTGTAAATCTTTACAGTCCTTCCAGTGCCCCTACAAGGAGGGAGAGAGGGGGAGGAAAGNTATGCCAATTTTTGTTAGTTGGTCTTCACTGATAAATACTGAGCCCTCCAGAAGATCTCAGTGAGTGTGTGTCTGAGGGGACAGGCAGGGAAGAAGGGAGGAGAGGCTAGCACAAGACCCAGCCAAACATTTATTTTACACACAGGCAGAATAAACTATAGTATAAAGCATTCCAGGTTACTTGGCTGCTGCTGAAACAAAACCATGACACAGCAAGATGATGGTGAGCCATGTGTATGATTTTCTTTTGCTCCCGCAGGCAAGAGCAGGGCTGAGGGATGTGAGCTGCAAGGAGCTGTTTCTGAGAGCCATGGGCTACAGCTGCAGCTCCTCACCCTGTTCCTCCCTGCATAACTGTGGGGCTTTTGTCCTTGCTTTCCATCTTCCCAGCTTTGAACCACTAGTTCTCTTTAGTTTGTTAAGATATGTGCCTCTATGTGGTGGAAATTCATTACTATAATCATTATATTGACAATTTTTTGACAATTTTTTATTTCTCCTAAAATAATCCACTCTTTTCTTTAAGTTTTATCCTGTGCCCAAAATATTCCAAAATATTCCCAAAATAAAAAAATCTAGATTTCTGAAGAATTTAATATACCAAGAGTTCTGGATGAGTAGTGCAGATTTAATGTCATGTTCAATCAATGTAATTACAAGCTGTTCTGGCTAGTGAAATAAGAAATTGTTAAAGAACTACAGTTCAAAAATAGAAAAAAGTCTAGAGCTTTAATATTTATGAACAGATTATCACAGTTCATACCGGGGTCATGATCAGTGTTAATGCCCTACAAGTGTTAATGGTGGGTTATCGATCTTATTTGCTACTAAAAACCTGAAACTATACTGAACACTTACTAAAATAAGGATTTCAGTCTTGGCTGGTCCTTTCCTAGATAGAGTATTATGCAGAGATACAGCTGTAGAGGTGGAATTGTCATTTACAGAATGGTTTTGAATAGAAGAGTGGGGAATGGGACCACAGGTCTTTTGACCCCAGAAACTACCATTTGTTTTTTGCATACAAAATATTGGTGCATTGTCTTGAAAAATAGCTACCACTTTGTTTTACATGACATGTGGGTGATGCAGCAAGTTGGGATAGAAGCCATGAATGTAAATTATGTTGTTAGGGAAATAAGAAAACTGTCTGAGTTTGTGAGAGAATGCTCAGCATACAGAAAGCCTGTGTGTGTGTGTTCCATTCCAGGGCCACTTGTAGAACATGGTGATTCATACTCTCATGAATTTCCAAAGTTTCACTGTGCAACTTTTCTGTAAATTGATTAAAGGATAAAGCATCCGTATGTATTTCTGTGCTTTTTTTTGCATGCTAAAACAAAAGCTTAATTCCCAGATGTGAATGAATCAAACTGTGACCTACAGCTTGCTCAGCTGTGGGTGCTGCTGAAGTAGCCTTTAAATAGGTAACCTCGATGAGGAATCCCAGCTGACAACTTGAAACTTTTTTTTTTTTCGTAAAAGTTAAAACAATTTTACTTTCTCTATTGTCTAAAACTAAAAACTTCCTCCCTTCCATTTGGTATCTGTTTAGAGTTTTAAATTTCAAGAGAATCTGAAAAATCTATGTGACTGCTTTGACAATTTTGGGTATAGAACATTTTAATGATAGTTCTTAAAAGTGGGATTTTTTTTTTTTTTAAACTTAAGGCTATGATAGTTTGAATGTTTCCGGACTTGCTTGCAAATGAAACAAAGTGTGTTTTGTTTCCTTTATCACTGTAGATCCTCTCAAAATGTGTAAATATAATACTTTTCTTAGAAAATTTGGAGTCCATCACTCATATGGGTATGCACTTCCCTGTTTTTTTGTTGTGGCATTTGACAAATTCAGACTTGCCTATCATCACATAAGCATTAAAAATTGCTGGGAAAAATATCTGCATTCATAGCTAGATTATTTGACATCTTTTGGCTTTCAATATCTTAATGCTGAATATGCTGTGCTGCTTTACCTTAACTAAATTACTGAATTATATCTAAATATGGCATCCTAAGTTCTCCTCAGTCTAATTTACTTTCTAAAGCTAAGTACTTAGACAAAGCAACAGCCTTCTGAAAAACTCAGAGTTTTTGATGATGATGGTCTCCTGAATGGGTACTGCACCCTAAGCAATTATATCCCGTGAGACTTAGCTACACTGACATTCAAGAAATCCAACCAACCAAACAAAAAATCTGCTAAAAACCCCCAAAAAACTGAAGAAATCTTCATCCATTGTAAAGGTATCAAAAGTATACCTCCAATAATAATAAATCTAGGAAAGAAAAGAAATGGTGTTAGTATTTCCTGATGGTGACTGAAATATTCAGGCATTCACGAATGGGCTGCATGTCACAGCCCATGTTGGTTTAAAATGTGGTTTCTCTTTGTTAATGGCAAGATTCCTGCACCTTAGTAGCAGTTCTAATCCAAGATTAAGATTATGGAAATACATTTTTGGAAACAAAAGTAAAGTGAAGAATTTGCCAAATACAGTGATTTTTGCAATTTGGACTTGAGCAGTGAAAAGCAGCAAAAGTTGATTTTACTTAAGCTGGGTTTTGGTTGTTAATTTGTTTTTTAACTTGTATCTAAACCCACTCCTTGGTGTTTCTCAGTAGCTCTTTAGATTGATTTGTTTACATTTTCATAGTTGGGTGCATGTTTAGTTCAAATTTATGGTTGTGAGCATTTTGTCACCTGTTTTGGAATTGCACGAATTTTATTTATTTGCTGTGAGTTATTGGTAATCTGGTAACCACAGTTTGGTGGACTGTTTCAGAGAACACTTCTAATTTTTTTTTTCTTAAATGTGGTCTGTAAACCACTGGAAACACTACATAACTGCTCCTTCTCAGTACAGAACAGTGCCTGTTAAACGTGCTAAAATTTAGGGCTATAACTTAGTGCCCACTGAAGGTTTCAGATTGTATCTGGAGCAAGCATCCTGCTTCTCTTGAGGTCAATGTGAATTTTACCACAGACTTCAGCTGAAGGAGTTGCATGTGCAGTGGTGTATGCAAATTTATGTATTATTTTGGAATAGTTAATGGTGTAAAATGAAGACGTATATAAAACATTTAATAATAAATACAGTTTTTCATTAGGGCAGAAAAGTTGCTTGTTTATTGCTGTATATAATTGGTATATGTTGACAAATACCAATACTATAAATATCAATATTTATAATGTAGATTATTCTCTCTTATCTGAAAGAAGGTGTTTTGCATTCAGGCATCAGATTCAATTATAGTACTAAGATGAAGTCCCAAGAGAAGTCTTAAATGAGTTCTATTTCATAATGTACATTTTATGAGCACTGTACATTTTTGAGTCACCACACCCCTCTCAATAATTCAGAGCAATTTTCAGATGGAGATCTGAGGTCTTTATCTTCAATTTAGAAAGCATAAATAATAATAGTTTTTGTACTTTGTCCTCAAACTGTAACAATTCCATCACTTCAAAGAAGTTCTTAGATTCTGTAACATGAATACATGTCCTGTGCTGTTAAGCACTCTTGGATATTGCAAAGCTTATTTGAGCTTAGCTTTAATGTAAGGAAATTGGGAAATTGGGTTTGCATTAATTTCTGTCAGTTAATGTCTGTTGCTCTCATATAGTGCTGATACATTGGCACAAGGAGGAAAAAACTTATGGGAAAATTTTAATGTTAAATTGGGTTTTCCTCTTTCCAGTCATTTTGGTGCCTGAGCAGGTAAACTCACCATCAGTCTGGTTCTTTACATGAGTATAGAAATCACTGTGTCTTGGTTATATCAGCCATACGACACCTGAGGTGCATATGTACTGAAATTGTTATCAAGGAGTATAGTGAAAGCATGTCATTAGAACCAAATTTCATGGTTCTGTGCTTTCTGTAGTACATTTGTCTAGAAAATTTGTTCTGTGTGAGAAAGCAAGAAATCAAAGCATGGTTGTCTAATAGACCCACAGGCTTCAGAAGAAAAAATGGTGGGATTTTATTTCTGCCACTGAAGTGAAGAACATTAATTCTTAGTGGCTTGAAGAAATGTACATCAAGCTATGGTATTGATATGTTAGCACTTCACTATGGTAAATGGATCTAATATGACCAAATTACTACCAAATTATGTGTTGTGATATGCTTCTTCATGTTATTTTTATATGGGCTAGTCATGGATGGATTCAGCTAGGATGTGAGGAGAGAGAAAATATTGCAAGGAATTAGAATAGCATGTATTTGTTCTGGACATTAGAGTATGAAGCGAGAGAATAAAATTAAGTAACTGTGAAGGGCAGAGTCTATTCCCTCATTTGGAGACATTTTAGTATTTTTATACATATTTTGTGACACAATTATTTTATCAGAAAACCAATTTATTGGTGATTGCGATTGACAATTCTATTTTCATTTTCACATCGTTTTCACATCATATGCTTTCTCTTGCCAGGAAGCCATAGTTAGTTCTATGGCAAAACAAAATGGGAACTGAGGATATAATAAGGAAATATTACTGTGTACTGAACTTCCCCTTTCACCAAGAGATCTGCTACTGACAACAGTGCTTATTTTCCTTGGTGGCAGCAGCGCAGCTGGATAGAAAGCAGATGGCTTAGGTAGCCTAATGTAGACAATGCATTTCCTTATTTTAGGAGCAGGAGGAACTGAGAGTTGTAGCCAGCAGGAACTCCTCTATTTATACTGCAGCACCCTAAAAGCTCTGTTTGCTACGTAAATCATATTTGTCATCATTGAAATATCACTAGAGGTTCATGAGACTCCTTCTGGCCACCATCCGCTTGATATATCAGTCCTGCTCTCCCATGCTCTGTTTCCTGAAGGGTCAGTGTAATGTCACCACAGAGGTTTTGTTATTTTTTGTTTTTAAATTCTCCATATTGATTCAGAGCCCTGATTCAGCTCTAGTTATTCTCACAGGTCAGTCTCAAGGTGTAAATGTCTATTTTATCTGCCTGTCAGAGTTTGTGGAGCTTCTGGAAGATGCTGTTAATCACATGGTTTAGATTCAGGTAGTCCTGCATTTAGAACAGAGTTACATTCAATCCTTATGGGTCCCTTGCAATCTGAAAGATGTCCTATCTAAATTCTAGAGAATACATTGTTCCATTGCATGCAATAATATAGCAATCTTAGGGTGACAAACTTCATAATAAATATCACATTTTAAATGTATATTGGATTTTTTAAATGAAAAGTAACTCTTGTTACAAGATCTTGCTCTAAATTAGTTACCTATGGCAATGATTAAAGTATAAAAGTCATGATAAAGAGACTACATTTTTTTAACGTCAGACTGACCTATGTCTTATATTAGTCAAGGATGTAACAAAAGATACAGTCTCACCTCATTTACTGAAATCAATCTTTTTCTATCTTGTGTGCAATTAAGCAAGATGTAATTATTAAATAGAAACTATGTTTTCCCTTTTTCTAAGGGTATCTTGGTCAGGATGGCCATTTTGGATCCTGTGAAAACAAGTACTGTGGTCTGGGCAGACACTGCGTCGTGAATGGGAGGACTGGCCAAGCTGAGTGCCTGTGCATGGAGCGCTGCAAGCCACATTACAAACCTGTGTGTGGGTCTGATGGAGAATTCTACGAAAACCACTGTGAAGTGCACAGAGCTGCCTGTCTGAAAAAGCAAAAGATCACCATTGTACACAATGAAGATTGTTTCTTTAAAGGTAAGCGTGGCTGAACAATATCTGGAATATTGCTATTGGGTATGTGTTATCAAGCTGTTCAATTAAATCTCTGTAGTGTCTGCACTGAGTGTACAGTGAATAAATGACTTGAAAAATTAATACAGTAGGCATTGCACTCCAGAGATACCTCATGGATTTTTTTGCCTTTTGTTTATACTGAGTGCTCTGGGCCATCACCCCTTTTTAAGTTGAATAAACCAGTTGTCTCTTAGAAACTAATCTATGGCAGCTTGCCTTACAAATGTGGTTGCTGACCTCATTCATCTAAATGTGCTTAGATCCCAAAGCCTGAAGGATATTAATCTTTTTTTTGCAGGGAAAAACAGAATTTAGGATTTCAGAGGGGTTTTGGATGGTAGAAGGACCTGTGCTCTTATTTGGTGTTGAGGTTGATAAATCAGCAGCTTTTTCATGGCTAAATGGGTCTTTCTTGCTTTGAATTTGGATAATGAAAAGTTTACTTGTGTACTCATCAAAGCATACAAGATTCATTACTTCTTAATCTTATGAATGCTAAGAGAAGCCAGCCTGAATTCTGAGATACACCTTATGCTGAGCATTTTATGCTGACAGTGTCAACAATTGCAACATGTTCTTTTTTTGTATAATTTGTGCGCACCTTGCAGGTTTGTGGAACTCTGCCAGTGCAGACTTTGAATATTTGTGACTACTTTGACAGATTTTGAGTTTAAAAAAAATTGAGTTGTGTTTTCACTGGTTAAAAAGGGTGGATGTCTTTGGTGGGAGAAGAAACTTATTTAATAAAGCCCTTTTTTATTGGCCTTTCTAGTGCTTCCTCAAAACATGATCAGCTCAGCAACTTCATCAAAAAATGCTGAGGTACAGGTATCCAGAGGTTACTGGGCATGTGGAAATCTGCTAGCAGGAATACACATATAAGCAATGGTGAAAGTTTAACTTTGTTCAAAACTGTGGACACTGTATTGTGATACATCATCACGATATATAGACCTTAACTGAGTAGCATGTGTTCTGAGGTTGTGGAAAATTAAAATGGGATTCTTGGAGCATAGCATATAGAGCTTGTAGGGAATAGTTTGTGCAATAACAACAGATCACGAATGCTTCCATCTTAGGAATCACAATCTCTTTTTAAAAATCTCTGGTGATGTAGTACTATGATAGAAGAAATGAGAGTAGAAAACCACAGGATGTTTAAATTTATGAGGCTAATTTCAGTTCCTTAGTATGGTGTATACAATACAAATAGTTTCAGAGCATGTGTGGGAAAAATTATAGCATTGATACATTTTTTCCCCATAGGAAATAGAGATTTATTTACAAAAATGAGACAGTACTTCAGGTAGAAATATAAACCAAAGGTTGCCTGAAGTTTTGTTAGCTCATTTTTGTCTTAAATTCATCATGCTTCTTTCACACTTGTTGTGGATGATGGAGTACCTGAATGGTGTTCAACTTGAGACAATTAATTTAGATGCTGGATTAAAAAAGTAAAGAAGTAGGTTGTTCCTTTAGTCAATTACAGTCTTCAGTAAAGAACTAGGGCATCTGAGTGACTTTGTCTGAGATGCCTTCTGAAAATTATTATTTATCAAGATACTCAAATTCTCTAATTTGGCCTATAACTACATGCCTAAAAATAATATAAAATATTTCATTTTCCTTCTCATCTTATGTTGACTTCAGTCGTGTTAAACATATGACATGGGGACAGTTATTTTTCTTTATATTATTTCATATATATGGGCTTTATCAATCTCAGTTTCTCTGATGTTAGCTTAACCTGCTTTGTTGCTGTAGTAGAGCACAGTGCTGCTAAAGCATTACTGCCTTTTGTGACTATCTTCCAACATCTTCTGTCTTTTGTAACTGTCTTCCAACATCCACTATATCTGTATGGTAAAGGAGGCAGAAGATGTCAAACTATTTTTATACGATTTCTTTCTTTTACCAAACATTTTTAAGCTAACCAGTATTAGATTGCCTTCAATAAAGCTGAAGGTTCTGCCAGTTACAGGTCAAAAAATATTAAGAAGCTAATAGAAAGAAACCCTCAACAATGCTCCTCCTGGTTAGAGAAGGTGAACCCCATCACTACTGATGGTGTCAGAAGGGCATTGCCACATATCCTTGTTAGTTTAGCTGACATGCTCTAGCACAAATGATCTCATTTCAAGGAACTGCTCCTGAGACCGTAAAAATTCAAAGATAAGAAAATAAATATTCTAAGCACTTTTTTTAGGCTTTCACAAAATCCTTTAGAAGAGGCTAGTCTGAACTGGGGCTGAGTATGAGGGGAAGGAGTGCCTGCAAGATGCTATTACGTGATAGCACAGTCACTGTGAAGAAGAAGTCACAAGAATGACTATTAAGATAGCAGTTAAGTATTTTTAATTTCTGGTTCATTGCTTATCATTGATTTTCAGATCAAACTACTGTGTACTTAGAAAAAGCAGCAGCTAAGTAGCAGCTTTTTTTTGTGTGTATTTTATCTCTAACAAGGTCATGCTTTGAGGTATTTGTGCTTCAAATTCTCATACTGGGTTCTCTGTTCTTCCATCTTCAGGGAGAAATATTTCTTGGTGTAGAAATTTTAAGTTTTAGATTGAATATGGAGCTCAAGATGAGGGAAGCTGAGAAGTACACCTTATTTAAATGAGTAAGCTTGCCGGAAAACACGAGTATTCTGTGTCTGGAGAAGAAAATTTTAAAAGCTAATGTTCTATATACCAAATTAACATTACAATAGTAGCTAGGTAGCTATAATTATTTGAATAATAGATCTCACAACCAAATGATTTATAGTTGATTTCAAACATCATGAATTCTACTTAATGGTTTGAAAATTGCCCTTTTAAACACTTACATGCTAAGAGGAGGTTAAAGATTGCCTTGCTAAATGAGAGAGATCTTTGGCTTATATGTTGAAACTCCATTAGAATCCCTGAGAAATGTGTGTCTTAGCTAAGCTGTGCATAGAACACAGACAAAAAGCATCAAGTCCTACACAGAGAGCCATTTCTAGAACATTTGATAAATACATTTTGATGTAGTGAAAGCTGCGTCAAAGCTGTACTATGCTGTTTTTTTAAACTTCAGATTCTGATCCATTACATGCTTTTTTTGTAGCTTATGTATTTCCAGATTCATTGGACTACTTCCTGTATTCCCCCTTTTTTTTTTTCACTTCCTATCTTTGTTTCTTCACACCAAATTAAATCCCTTATTTTTCTGAAATGTATGTGGACTACATGCAAAACAGTAATTGAAGTGGAAAATTTTTCCTTGATGATTGAGACTGTTATGTGAATGTTAAGTTTTTCACATGGATCAAGATAATGGGCATACTAAATTAGAAATTACTTTTCCTCCACTCCTTCTATAATTATTCCCTCAGTTACTCATGATGCATCAGACAGTGAACGATTTTTCCTACTGGCTTGGTTAGATATTTAGATGCCAACTGTGACCCTGAGAGTTAGTCAATAAACTGTCTCAATTTCTTCTCACACAGAAGCAAAATGAATTCTACAGAGAAGCTAATTACTTATAATCCCCTTTTCTATGAATTTAAATTAGAAGTATTTTGTATACCTGTAGAGTTTTCTTTCCCTCAGGCAAAGTCTAGTGTCCTGTAACTGGATGTTAGAGAATGAAAATTTTACAATCCCTTTCAGAGGAGCTCTCAAGCCTGAACAAAAAAGTACAATATTAAAGATTATTCTAATAAAGCAAGAGAACTTTTTAGAAAATGCTTTGTGATCCTGTGATTTAGGGAACTTTCTAAGAATGATATTCATATCAAAGAGCAAAAAAAAAAAAAAAAGAAAAAAAAAGATGGTTAAGTGCCACGATGGTGTGTTCAGTGACGGGAAGAAGAGCAAACATAAATGATGAACTAAAGGAAATATTAATGACAAGATTCAAAGTTGGAAGTTTAGATTATTCATTAGATCTGATATTGACCATATGAAGTCAATATCAGATGGGAAGTCTGATATCCTTTTTTATATGCTATGTGAATAAGTAGTTTGTGAAGAGCATGGGAATGGGAGCATGCAGGGGGTAGGTGGCCTCTGCATGCTCTCTGCATCCAGTGTCCTGAATGTCCTCAAGCCAGGCACTTTGTGTTTCAGAGCAGCTTCTGCTGGATGTAAGAAAAGCAATAGGAGCATCTGACTCTCAGTGTGTTTGTCACTGTTGGCTAACCCATCCCCTGTGCTTGCTAGCCATACCTTTAACAAGGCTCAGAGGACAGGGATTCCAGTGGCCTAGAATTATTTTACTTGGTGTCTCCACTCTTCTCTTTACTCTGTGAAGTGGCACTGTGAAATTAATGGCTTTGTGTAGAACTTAGAAGGCTGGAAGCATTATACTTCAGCTTTCAGTTGGACTCCTGTGGGACAATGTAATGGGTCATGGATGGCATTCTAGGGGGGTCAGATAAGCCTCAGTTATATTTTTTGTGTTCATTCTTTTACTCCATTTTCCTAAACCCAGGCCAGGAAATACAAGTAAGAGATTAAAAAACTTTCCATGACAAATTAATGCACCCTGAGCTTCTTTTATATTTTGCATTATATTTATTACCATACAGTGATATACTCAGTCATTATAACAAATGGCAATTTCCTTTGAATCTTCAGGAATGTAGCAAATGTTCCTATATACTTAGAATTTTATTGAATATTTGTAGAATAACGTTTATTTCATATGTAAGCTTTTTACTTATAAGTTGCTTCTGTGACATCCTTATGATATTAACATTATTTTAACATCTTTCTTTTTTTTGCCTTATTTTCATTTGGTGAATATTTTAATCCATTAAAAAGTCTGTGAACTTCAGACTTCTTACTACTATTACTAAAATATCTAGATATCTAAAGGCTGCTACAACATTTGCTTTTCCCCTGACTGTTCCTGATAGACAAAGTAGAAACTAAGGTTGGAAAGCTTGATCCCAATACAAAGCTGTTCAGGGCAGAGGATAAGAGCTGACTATGGACAAATCCAAAAGAAGTAGGAGCAAACTGGAAAAAATTCAGAAGACATTAGCACAAATGACCAAAAGTAGTAAACAGCTTAAAAAAATATGAAGGCATCTTACAAAATCACCAGGGAAAGTTAGGAGTGGATATGAGTAGGCTGCCTTGTATTCCAAGAAAATAAATAAAAATTATGAAATAAGAAAGCAGAAACAAATTCAAAGAAACTTTTGTGTTTGACATACAGCAGATCCTATAAGTAAAAGCTACATAGGATTTCAGCAGCAGACTGAGTACTAGGGGAAAGCCTATAGGATTTTCCTTTTTAAAGAGGGCTGCGGGAATTAGTTGAAGTGAACTAAATACGAACTGTCCCACAGAAAATACCTAGGACGCCTGTCTAGCCTCCACAATGACTTCCACAGGATTAGTTCAAAGATTGCAATTTTTAAATTTTTGTGTGTGTTTGATTTGTGCCCTGGGTGATCTTAGATTGGTTCTTAAAATATTGGCACATTCATTTAGAAGCACTGACATTTATTTAATCTTATTTGATGTTCATATACTTCAAAAGCAAGCCTATAAGTCTCTGTCATCTTACCAGTTTCACGTCTAGAAATATTTCACCTTGTCTTTTATATAAATCTCAAACACATTATTTTTGATCATTAGCCATCTTTCGACAGAAATTAGGATATATAAATCTGAATATCAATCCAGTGTTTTTATTGCAAAAGAACTTTTTTCCTAAGATGTATTTGCTTTTTTACTTTGGCTATCAGTTGGCTTCTCTGTTGAAGTTCTCAAAAACATCATCATTACACTCTTTCTGAAAGCCTGAATTTCTGCACCCTTAAGGTTGCTGCCAATAAAGTGTCAAGCTTCAGCTATCACTCCAGAAATATGTTCAACACAAGCTGTATTGTGAAAAGAAATCTGAAAAAAAAATTTCGTAACTCAAGGTTTCTGCTTGATATTAAAATATTTGATAGTGCACAGGAATTATTACACTTAGATTACTAATCCAGCCTATGATCTACATATCTTCACTTCAGTGCAACTTCAGAAATTAATATTAAATCCTGAATTTGTGCAGAGATAACATTAGTAACTGCACATTTACTGGGTGGTAAAAATCACTGGTAATGGCAGGTGTGCTACTTCTTTCAGCACTTTGTTGGAAAGTGATGCTCTAACCAATAGAAAACTGGTTATTTTTAATACCCTTTGAAGCCATACTAAATTTTAGCACTGTTCCTCTACTCTGCTTTCCCCACAGAGATCACTTTCCTGAGTTGCATTGCTCATGAGACTTGGAAATCTGGTGGTTTTTCCTCCAACATCTGTGCAAGATTTGTCTCAAATATCTCAAACTCCCCAGTGTTTACTTAAATTGCTTAAACTAACTGGCATGCAAGGCCAACATATGTAATATCTGCTACCAGATCTGCAGAATGAAGCTAAATTCAAGGTATTTATGAGAACATGCAGATAAGAAGCCTAATTTAAAAACGAAACATTCAACATTCCCTGCTTCACTGCTGTTGGTGATACTGTATCTGTCTGCAACTAAAGTCGGGAACTCTGCTCTCTCTTTCCTCCTTTACATCCTCTAAAATGTTGAATGGGGCAATGACAGTGGGGCAACTCCTGAAACAAGTTATGAATATAGGCTTGGCTTTTATTGCCTGGCTAAAGATATACCGCAAAGACATTCTTTGTTTTCAGTGTCTGGAACTGCCCTTATATTTGTATATCATTGCCTTATATCATTATCATAGCGATAAATCTATTTATCAGCTCTAACCTATTATGTATTCTACATTTTACATTTACATTTATTTATGTATTCTACTGTTTAAAGTTTCTTGAAAGATCGTCACTGCTCTTTGCTACCACATAAATAAATCTACCACAGATTTTCAGTGGTAGAAAATTTTAAGGCTTTTAATTTTTCCAGTAATGATGTTGAATCTGTTCAAAGAAGCTGTATTAACCTGAAAGCTGCATTCTCAAGTCTCTGCCAAGTCACTGAATCAGACAGCTAACATTGTAAAGTCTCCTTCCTTGGAGATATTAAAAAGCTGACTGAATGTGGTCCTGGGAAACCAGCTCTAGGTGGCCCTTCTTGAGCAGAAGAGCAGCACCAGCTGATTTCTTATTGTTTCCTTCAACTCACCCATTCTGGGGATAAACATGTCTGAAAAAAAAACATCCTTACTTAATCACCTTCAACCTGATTTTGAAGAAACTGAATGTAGCTCATGGTGCTAAAATTCAGCCAGTAGTTTCTGGTACTGTTCAGGAAGAACTGGAGAGATCAGAGGAAGAGAAACAGAAGTAGAGTTCTGTCAAAGTGTAATCAGTGGACAGAGTTCTGCTAGTGCCCTCCTTTCAAACTTGGTAATGGGTCTGCAGAGAAGGCAGTGCCACTCACAAGGAGAATGTTCTCTGCTCTCCTGCTCTTTCGGTACTGTCAGAAAAATGTTGATGTATTGATAGCAGTACAAAGATTGCACAGGTATGGTTCAAATCACATCTCAAATTCTGTGCTCAAATACCCTTTATAAAAATTTTGGGAAAACACAAAAAACACCACACACAACTTCTTTTGTGACGTTCTAAAATAAATACTGGTATTGCCTAGTATTGAGGATAGCAAATGTTTTCAAAACTGGAAGAAAACAGGTAACAGTAGAGCGGTAGTGGCAAAATGTCTCCTTGTACTTCAAGAAAATTAAAGAATATTTTTACTATCAAATTGATGGTATGGGATAGTGAAAATTATACAATAAATCAAACTAAATGTTTTGTCTTAAATTTATAGTAAATAAAGGAAGCCTTGTATTCAGGCAGACATTTAAATGACAAATATAATTTTTAAGTTTGGAGTAAGCACAAAGTCTTACACTACTGAAAATTCGTTGGTCTTTTGCAAAGTTTAGAAAGTTTTAATTAAATAAAGTCTGAATTATCATTAGGTCTTGTGGGAAATTCTTCTGATGCAACATATTGTTGGCCTTTAAAAATCATTAGCAATTGGATACATATACAAGGCATTGGGATGATCTTTTTAATTCAAGTTGGCTAGTACATGGTATACCAACTTTAAAAAAGCCATAGCTTCTTTTACAAAATCTGAATATGTTGAGGAGAAGTAGGGATGCAAAAATGATTTTTAATTTCCATTTCTGCCTCTAGTAGCTAATAATGGAAGGGGTAAGTATATTTACAGTGGATAAAAACTGTAAGTTAAAAGCTTTCTCTTGTGGTTTGCCATTTACTCTCTTTTAATATAGGATGGTAGGAGGAGTTTAAATAAATTTAACTAGAAACTAAGCATTCCCCTTTCAGGGTTATTTGGCTTTTTTTGGTGTGTAGCACCCTACTGGAAGCTGAGAAATTAAATTGGTTTAAAGAAACTTAATCTACCCAGCTGACAGTCACTAGTTTAGACAAATTGTCAATATCTGTAAATATTTTTCAACTTTCTTGGAATTTAATAGTGCAGAATACAAGTAATGAAATGCAACAGCCAGATGCTTCCAAATTACATTTCTTAGTAGATGGCTACTGAGAGGACTTCCAGTTTTTCCCTTTGATTTGTCTCGTCTTGTGACTAGAAAACAAAGAAAGCTTCCTGTCGCTATGCTTGTGAAGGCAGTGATCATGTTATTATTGTGTTTTTAATTTTTAAAGTTAGGGTATGAACAAATATTAGAAGCAACCAGAAAATAAATAGCCGCAAGCACTTAGTAAAGATGACAACTTGGGCAGTTTACTCTGTCAGTTTTGTCATAGACAAGTAAATAAAGACAATAAAGTAACGTGATTTTGATGAACATTGTATATATTCTATTTATTGACAGGAATTGGCAGTTTTCATTTACCATAGTTAAAAAAATATTTATACCACTGTAACCAGAGTTTATACTGTTACTTCTGTGACAGAAAACATTGCAAGCAAAAGATAATAGTTTAAAGTTTGTCGAAGACCTGTAATTAGTGATTCAATTACAGCATTTTTTGTCATGTAATTGTTGATTATACAATACTCCTTTTGACATAAACTGCAATTACAGTAGATTGTGTTATCTGACTTTATCCTGAGATAAAACAAATGCGCCTCATATTTAAATTTATGTAGAATGGCCCAAAGAATCCTCCAGCTGAAACTGAGGAATCCTCCAACTGAAACTTTTAAATGATTAATTTCTGAAAATCATAATAGTAAATTTTTGAGTCATTCCAGTTTATTTTTTTTTGTTTGACTCTGAACATCCCCCTTTTGCTGTCATTGAAACCAGAGCTTTGTTACTGATTATTTATAATAATTTATATGAAATTTATAAAATTTGTATTATCTGAAGTTTTTACTTTTCATGAAGAAATTAGTCTTTCCCATTGGCCTTAGCAAATGTACTTCTCCTGATACTCATGCAGAGATAAATAAAATTTGATAAACTGGATGATGAAATCTGATTAAATCTTCTAGCTTTCTTTTTATTTGGAATGATAATGTGGATTTAATTTAAAACTGTTGAAAACAAACAACAGAAATAAAGGAAAACAGATTACAGCAAAAAGAAGTTTAGCCCTAAAAAATAAGCTGAAGTAAAATTATACAAAACTTCCTCTCACTAAGAGTGATGTTTTGTATATTTGCATGTATTTGTATTGGCTTTGGGTGCAATTAAATCCTGAACTATATGTTGCCAGGAAAGTTTGTTTCCCTCAGGGCTGGAACAGATGGTGGAGTTTCTTTTTTTTCTTCTCACCATTTAGAGACCAAGTGTGCTGAATCTCTACAAGAAAAAGTATTTATGCCAAAGAAAACTGCTGATGTTGGCCTTAAAGCAGTAGAATTCTTGGCTGTATTTGGTGTAGGGTTATTGCTAAGAATCCTGGTAAACAGGCAGTGCACTGAAGTTTTGCTCCTAGCAGTGTTTTAATACAGATTTGATATCTGTCTAATATTGTCTGTTGTACAGAATAGAAAAAAAGTGCTATTGACTAATAAAACTGCAAGTTTTCACTTAGTATTCAGCCTGTTTGTCAGGATATTTCACTGTGCAAGGAGGAAGCTATGAATTAGCATTTCCCAGTCATCACTTGGATAATTAGAAGAATAAAAATCTAAATGCATGGAGAATAGCAGAAGGGTTGTTAATCATGAGCGCTCCATACTCTTAATCCCACCTGGAAAATGAGAAAAAAAGCACTCCTGGGATCTAGTAAAATGGCAAGCCTTGTATATCACTAAAAAAAAAACCTGAAAGAGGGAGAAATATCCTTGCAGTATTAAATACTAATTCTGGTCAAGAAGTTTCATTAGTGCTTCTCAATTTAAGACAACTGCTGAATGGATCAGTTCTTTGTTATTTTCCTATTTCATCTTCTCTTTTATAAAAGTACTTGCCATTCAAACAGAACATAAAGATTTTTATTGGTCCCTTATGATGCAAACTATAGTTGTACAATCATCACTTTAGAATATGAGCTCTGTGTGCTCTTAGATTTGCTGTCACTTTATCACAATTGTAGAAGCATCTTGAAGTGTATTTGCTTAAGCAGATGGTGAATGGCCACACTGGGAATATATCTATCTTCTTTACTGTATGATGAAGTTTTAAAGCAGACATTTTAGCTATGGTAGTTGGAAAAACATACTTTTGTGATAAATCTGGTAGGAAAAAAAAACCAACCCGGTAAAAGATTTAAAAGCCCTAATAATACTGAGTACATGAAATTGGTATAAATTAGATAGGTGACTGAACACAAGTGACACATA
>VXBU01015860.1:28476-40386 GCA_013400315.1 Bombycilla garrulus | reverse complement strand
TTGAATTTTCTCTTATAAGTCACACTTCTTTACTTTTTGCTTTGCTCTGCACTGCTGGGTTTATTGTATTTTAGTGTGTATGATTTTTTAAAAATTATTAGTATTTCTTTATATTCCAAGTTACTTGCAGCAATTTTTACCTCTCTTTATCTACTTGAAATTGCTGAAAGACTGAGAAAATGAGATACTAAAATGGAAATAAGAGTAGAGTCAGTCCTTGAAAAAATCAAAACTAATCAACAAAAGAAAACCCCCAAGAAAAGAACATTCAACAAAGAAAAGAAGCTGTCAGACTGGAATTCCTGTCAAAATAAATTGTAAAAAATTGATCCTGCAGGCATTTCACCATCTTCCTTGGCATACAAATGTTGCCTGCTCCAGTATGTGAATTGGCTGGCCTTGCTGTCTACAGTCTCTTTGTCTTAGGAGATCAGTGATACTCAGACATGTTGTAAGGATTTCTTCTGATCTGAGATGTTGGAAAAATAGAAAGTTACCAGTTTGCAAGTAAAAGCCTGTACAATTATCTCATTAATTTTCTGCATTTCTCACACATTGCTTTCCTAACTTCAGCAAAATAGGAAGGTTCTCTTAACTTGATGAAATGTACCTCAACCAATTGACTTTCATAGATTATTGAAAGCACAACTGAGTACTCTAAAAGTATTTCTGAATGCTGTGATGAAGCTGTACACAATTTGGTATGCTTATTTCAACAAATCACTGTTTGAAGTTAAATTATCACATTCCTGTGCTAATTTAATTCCTGCTCATTAAAACATTAACTTTTTCTTTTTTAAATACTCCTGAAATGTGACTCTGAGAGTAACAGCTCTGGCCTCTGAAATGTAGACTCTATTACAATTGCCAGAGAAGTGAATTGTGTTCTTCCCTTTAAATTCTTGTCCTTATTGGAAATGGAGGAATAGTGATGTTCAGCAGAGTGTGTAGGCTGAGGTAGAGCTAGTGCTAGTTATAGAACACAGGGACAGAGATTTCCTGAGGAATTCCATTTCCTATTGACTTTATATGTCTCAGTTGACTGGTATTTTTTGGGTAGGTATATTTTGTGGGTTTTGCTCCCTGTGAGACAGTCCTAACTTGGATTATTTTTCTGCACAAATGACTCAGGAATTTATTTTCTCTCCTGAAGAGGATGCGCATCTATTATGTGAAACCTCCATCTTCCTTTGTATTTCAGGTAATAAAATACAGAAGTGATATTCACTGAGTCTGGCAATTTTGTTGTTCTGCTTTGTTTTGCATTTTGAAAACTGCATCACTGAGTTTTTTTCCTCTTTTATGTGACAGGTGTGACAGTTGAGACAAATTGCTGTCACACCTTTCAGTGTTCTGTTATTAAGCATTCAGGATCTGCTTGGTCTTTCTTGAAGTGTCCTTGGTCAATGTTTTTTTAAGGTTGAACTTTTCTGTCTCTACATCATCATAGAAGGAATTGTAATGCTCTGAGATTTTGGTCCTTTACCTGCAGGCAGCTAAACACCCCAGGAAGGTGTTTAGAAAATTAACTCGGTCATAGCCAAAATCAGGACTCACTGCATTCATTTTGTTGTGTAAATTCTAGGGTTTTATTTTTTATCACTTCTTATAGTGCAGTAGTTGCTGAAGCCTGGGTTATCTAGCCAGTGTATTAAACTGCTGAAGAAAATTGTTAGTTTTTGAGGTAATTTAACACACAAAGTTTTAGATAGATATGTATATGCAAATCAACAAATAGTATTAAATTTATGTTTGTGTATTAATGCATATTAATATGTTTTCAAGACACATTGGCCATGAAATTGTGTCTTCAGAGAAGGATGATTTACAATTCCTAATTGTGCATAATTTTTTTAAAGTGTAGAGTGACAACTATGTAACCAGAAGAAATTGGTAGTAATTAGCCAGTGATCAATGAATGTATGCTATCCCAGTTCTTTGGACCTGCTAGTGAGATGAGATACAAACACATTGAGAAAATCACAAGTTCTTATAGGGAACTTCCATGATATTTCAAACAAACAAGAAGAAAACAACCCCAAGACCCCCAACCAATGAGTTTTAGTGTTGGGAAAAAAAAATAAATTAAAAGGTAAAAGACTTGGGTGGAGTAGGAAATAAAAGTTTCAAGTACTTAAAGAGAATAAGAACATTACAGTTAATACATGGAGAGAAGGGATGAAAAGTCTTTAAAGTTCTTGAGGTTCTTAAGGGAGGAATGAAAATTGTCGTATTCTTTCTGCATCTGCTTTTACTTTCCACTTTTTCTTGCTGTCTCAGTGTGGAGAAGTTGCTATATTTTACCTTCCTCCTAGTAAATATCTGTTCGTTAAAAAAAATAAATTTCCAAATGAAGGATTTATTTAAAGGAACCTTGATGGGTTTTCATTGTGCTGCTGAGATTGAGTTTTCATCTGTTTTGAATCTCTGCAGGGAGTATTTTCATCAGTATGAACACCAAATGACCGGTTCAGACTTGCTTATGGAAAAAAGTTCCTTGATTACTTGATAATCCTTTCTGCTGATAATAAAAATTGGTCTGCTCTGGGCAGCATTTTTAAATGATTTGGTGATCTGAATTTTCTTGACTGCTAATAAGATGCAGGAAGAGACATCAAATAGCTTTGGGATACATTTCAAAGTACAGGCATTTAATAGAGTTTTAACTGCATTTGCAGGCAATAGCACCATTTTCTTAATAGCACCATTTTCTTGAAGGTAGAATCTTATCAACTGAACTATTTTCAATTTCCTCCACTGACATCCAGTATCAACTCTCAAATACATCTCATACCATTATGACAGTCATAGCAATTCAGACAGTCTAATAAATATACAATGATTTTCTTAATTCACAATTTAAAAACAATGTCTTTAAACAGTCTTCCACACAGTTTTTATGGGCTAATTCATAGATTTGTATACATATCTGTAGGCCTTTTGCTGTCTTGCTCTGAGAATGCACAATAATTTGCTTGTGATTGCAAATCCAAACATGTTTTCATTGTAATTGAGTTGATATTAAAAAAAAAAAAATTTACCAGGAATACAACTTTTTTTTTTTCCTGTTGACTTCAAAGTAATAAAAAAATATCTGTGGCTAAAGTAACAAAAAAATTGTCTATAGATAGATAC
Organism: Bombycilla garrulus; assembly: GCA_013400315.1. NCBI lineage: Eukaryota > Metazoa > Chordata > Aves > Passeriformes > Bombycillidae > Bombycilla > Bombycilla garrulus. Next base: position 37,251 of record VXBU01015860.1, on the reverse strand, counting down.
ACATACAGCACTACTCATAACAAGGACAGGACAGTGTGGCATTTCTGATTTAAGGCCTAATAGAAGAGCCATGTCAGTCTTTCAGCAGACTTCATGAGGCACTCGAGCAACTCAGCATTGTGTTAGACAACTAAGAGCACTGTTGTCTTACACTCTAGCTTGATATACAGAGTTGTTTTGTATTTGAAACAGATCTTTGGAAGATCCACTTCTGAGCTCTGAATCCTTCATGTGATCTTTCAAAAAGAGGGAACAATGCTTTTTTGACTAAATAGTTGAGAGCAGTAACAGTGGGTTTATTCAAGATGTCCCTAGGCAGATCAATAAATATAGGATCCAAGAGGAAAAGTAATTGCAGGGAAACTACATGAGATCTTTAATTGAATAGCCAGTCACTCTCTGTACACTACCGTAATCCTTTAACTGGAATTTGTTATTTTTGGGCTAGGGATTCTTTCAATAAATTAATTAGATAAAACTCCCTTGTGTTCCTACCAAATTTAACATAAAGAATTTCTGAAAGTATGGTCTGCTTTTGTGCAGCGCTGATTTGATGCTGGATGACAAAATGGACTTTGAAAATGGAATACAATTTTTTGGTACGCTTTTCACTGTAGTTTAGATAAGGGAGAAGTAGGTGTGGTCACAACTGTTGAATAATTTTTATATGGAATTTACTAATGTTCAAGCATAAAAAATACTAGGCTGATCTTGTTTGCAAGAATTTTAATTTTATGCATGGAAAAATACTGTTAGACTTGTTTTCAGGAAATAGACAAATTTATGACAAATATTTGACTTATAAGCACAAGATATGCAAAGTGTATTTTGCCAATATCCATTTCATATTTTGTGGTACATTATGCAAGGTGAAACTGTTACCTTTTTAGTTTGAGTTAATGATTCTCATAATTTCTAAATCATTTATGAGCTGCAAATATCCATTATAAGTTGGCTGAAGTTTCATTTCATAAATTTGAAGGTACTATTTGACTTGAACTGGTGATCAGATGCTTGGATTTTGCTTGCTTAGTGGTTTATGACCTGAAGAATATTACTTAGCTGATGTTTCCATATGGAATATATTTTTTTTCATCACAGCAGAGTTAATGATTCTAAAGAAGGTTGGTAAATGAATGTGCATGGATTTTGTGATTATGTCACGAAGAATGATTATAAATGTATTTGCAGATAGCAGTAAGAATAGTATTGCATAGGAAATCTAATTCTATGTTTTCAGCTTAACAATGCAGTCTACCTTACTGTTTCAGACACATTGTTATAAGTGTTATCTTCTTCTGCTTTACAAACAAAGCTTTGAATTTTGTGTACCAACTCCATTTTTTGTCCTTTTCAAAAATTCTCTCCGTTTTGTCTGAACCTATTGGTTAACTTGTGCTGTTGCACGCTTATTGGAAGTTAAATTTAGCACAAGATAATCTCCAAAGATTTAACATGAACAGAATGTGCTGAAGTCCAGAGATGAAAAGTTTGCACGGGTATCTATTTTGCTGTTAACTTCCTGCTAGAATTTAATTAGAATGGAGCACAAAGGAGTAGGTACCCATGCCACTACTCACAGCAATATAGAATTACAGAATGTTTTGGATGGCAAGAGACCTTAAGATCAACTAGTTCCAACTGCCCTGCATGGGAATGGTGCCATTCATGGGACCAGGTTGCTCAGGGCCCCATCCAACTTGGCCCTAAACACAGAATCACAGCATGTGCTGAGTTGGAAGGGACTCACAACGTTCATCAAAGTCCGACTCCTGGCCCTGCGTGGGACAGATCTGGGAATTACTTTTGACCAGGATGACCAGGTTCTTTCCTGCAGTGCTGCCCTTCAGTCTCTCAGACCCCAGCCTGTCTGTACCTCCAGGGGCGGGCCCTCCACAACCTCTCTGAACAACGTGTTCAGTGCTTCACCATAGTGAAGAATTCATAGTGGATAATTTCTTCCTAACACCCAGTCTGAACTTGTCATCACATTTTAAAACCATTTCCTCTTTTCTTGTCACTATAAGGCTGTATACAAAGTCCTTCTCTATGATTTCTATAAATACTAACTATATAATTTGCAAGTATTTCTTTCAATATGATGGCTAAACTAGATACAGCATTAACAATTCTGATAGATCCACATCCTCAGTGACAAATATCTCATGTCTACAGGTTTGTTTGCTTTTGGGTTTTTTTCTTTGTATGGGCATAACCATATTAAAATATCTTTCCAAGGAGATGTGTGCACATCTGGGAAGTGATCCAGTTGATGATCCTTTACTAACAGCTAACACTAACAACTGTGTAAAATACCATGGTGTTGTCTTTTTGGTGGGTTGTTTTTTGGTTTGTTTTTCTTTTTTTTGGTGGACTGGTTGATTTTGTTTGGTTTTTTTCCTGTTTTTCTACTAATGTGCTTGGGAAAACTAGCTTGCAATGACAGCTGCTCTGCGCACAGCATAATATGTATCTGTTCTATGAGAATAACCATTCAATTTCTCTTAGTATACAATAGATAAAATGTTAGTCTTCTCCACATTCTAGGTTTAAAGGCTTTAATTATTTCATGATTTTTTGTAATTACATTTCAAATATTCTATAGTTTCAAATTTGCAGCTTACAAATATGTCATAAAATCTATGGAAGTTAGGATTGTAGGCAATTAGTTCTTAGATTTTTTTTTTTAATTAATTGCTTTGTGTTAAGAAGTAATAACTGACTGTAAATTCATGTTCTTTTTTTTTGGTCAATACACACATATTAATTTCAGTAGGATAAGTGCAGTTAAGCACGCAAATTCCTTGTTTAAAGTGTCCAAAATGTGTTTTTTTGGGTTTTAGACATCAGATGATAGGTTTGCTGATGTCAGACACGTAAATATTGCCAAGAGATTTTTAGGTTACCCAAAATGTGTCTGGATTTCTCCCCTAATGGACCCATTGCTGCAGTGGGATTGAACAGGCTGTTGGCTCTGTCTCCTGGCTTGCAGTAGGAGCCACAGAAAGCTGACTCAGCAGAAATCACCAAGTGTTTCCTCGCTGCCTTTGTTACGGGCAGTAAATTTCATCACAGAAGGAGGGAAAGAAGTTGTAAGGAAGCCAGAGTAATACCAGGTATCACATCACTTGTTTCAATGTCAATTGACATCACTTCATAAGGATTTAATGCATTCTATGTCCTTACCTTACATCATCAGTTTACCACAGTAGAAATTACATCTTTAAAACTTAAATCTAATCTCTAATGCTGAAGAAACCAGTTTTGAAATTAATGTGTGTTTTCTGGGCAGAGACTGTGACTTTGGTGGCAAGCGTTTGTGTGAGAGCGTAGAAAAATATTATTTATTAAGATTTTAATTGATACTGGCTCAGAAAACTCTTTCAAGTAAAGCAGTATTTTGGTGTAATAGCCTTGTAATATTTACAATGAAGTTGCCCTCCCATTAATTTGTGTATGGTTTGGATTTTTTTCAGTTCATTTTGAACAGAGTTTTCATCAAAAAACACTGACTAGCAGGAGTACTGACTGTATATAAACTTCACTAAAAATTATTTATTTCTAGCAATGTATAGCTACATGTTGAATGCAATAAAGCAGTAAATTCTTTGGAACAAAGAAGTTCTTTAGAACTGGCATGATGGAATTTTGTTTCACTCCTGACTTATCATAAGTAAAATGCTTATTGATGCTGAAATTAATAGTTGATTTTATTTTAAAAGTTGAAACAACAGAAAAACATCGTCACAAATATCAAGATTATAATTTACTATGAACTAATCTATTTTGTCTTATTTAGTTATTTTATGCATAGCTGTTCTCAGACTAAGAGATAACAAATGGTAGAATGGTATTTTGCTTTAACAGTTTCAAGTTCCAAGTCTTGCATAGGTAATAGCTTGCAAATATGGGAATAATCAATGCTTACTTTGGCTGATATTTTAATATTTTGTCTTGCTTTACTAAAGCCATCCCTTTCAAAGCTACCATATGACCTATGCTTCTGATACTTTCTCAGGATAGACATGTGTCACTATCCAGCCATAAAATGTATTTACTTATTATAATTTTAAACAGAAATTTAAGGATGGCAATTGAAAACTGAAGTTTTTTTATCACATTTTTGTTTCTCTCCCACACGTACTTTCATAGCTATGTTTCTTGCTATTCCAAGCAGTCTACTCAATTGTGATTTTATAGCTTCCCTTCTCTTTTATTTGAGCATTAAATATTTGTACTATTTTTCAAAGTAAAACTGTATGCTGGGGGAGGGAGGAGATTGGTTTTATTCCTCTATGCACTTAAGCAGTTAGTCTCCTTGGCTGTCTTAACTTTTATTTTTCTTTTATGGTAATTTCTTCTTCATTTCCCTTGCATATTGCTTTGTCTGTTCAGTTTTACATGATTCATCAAGGAAAAATATACTTTGTTTACAAATTTTTATCTGTATTTTGCTCTCTTTCAGTTAACTTTCATGCCTGGGTAGCTTTTTACTTTTTCATTTGGATTAATGTCATCTTCAGTTTTTTTCCAATCTGGACATAATCTAAAGCAGTGAACTTTCAGTGCCAAGAAACACAATNTCAGTTTTTTTCCAATCTGGACATAATCTAAAGTAGCAGTGAACCTTCAGTGCCAAGAAACACAAAACTATAGTTGTTGAGTCTGAGAAAGCACACACTTTCAAATGTATCTTTATTTTTTTTTAATATTGTTCCATGGCTTAGCTCTTCTGATGGATGTGTGGGTGCTATAGAACAGACCTCAATGACTTACTGTTTGCATATTATTCTTGGCATTGCATTAATATGATAAGATCAATTAAGTCAGATTATATGTTTGAATAGTTTGATAATGGTGAATAATTCTGAAAAAAAAAATCAAGAAATAAAAGATGGATTTGTGTTATTCTCACAAGCATGTCTTCCTAGATTCTGGTAACTAGGAATTTAAGGACTGGGAACTCCCAGCTGGCTGGCCTATTCTGAAGCTAATCCAATTTATGCTTTTGTTTTATGAAACATTCATTAAGAAGGAATTTTTAAATTGAATTATGACATATAGGGAAAGGTCTTCCTTTTGGTTTTAAATCTACAGATTAGAAAATTTATTTTCAATTCCATTCTTTGAGTGAGACAGATAATTCATGGCTTGGCTATGCCCTGCATCACTGGGGATTTTCAAGCTACTGAAAAACCTTTTCTATGCCAAATCTTGTCTTAAAAATTTTTCTAAGATATGCTGGGAAATGGTCCTTTCAGACTAATTGAATCTGTTTGACTTGTCTTACTGTTGCTGCTCTCCTTAATTTTTTAAATTATTGTTAATGCAGTATTGAATAGTAACTAGTTTCAGCTAATCAAACTCTATGGGACTTAGGCAACATTACTACATAATTTTTAAAGTAAATGTCCTAGTTCTCTTTCCTAATAGAGAAATTTTTTTGCATAGGATTTGATTCTGGTGTCTATTTTGGTGTTTAGATAGATGGATTTCCACAAAAAATTGTGGAAAATTACATTTAAACAACAACAGAAGAAATGTGTTGGAAAGATAAATTTAAACAAATAATGGTAGAAGAAAGTGTGTTGGTAAGGCACTACAATCAAAAAATACTCAAGGTATGAGACATAGGTAGACCAAAAAGAAACACAAAATTGCGTAGTGACCCTCATTGTAGCCACACATTTCCTCCAATCCCAGTCAATTCCAACCCAGTCTCTTAGAGAGTGAGGACTGAGTTCTTTGTCTGTTTTTTTGGGGTTTTTTTTCCCACTGTCCCTCTAGAATTGTAGCTTAACATTTCAGTGCAAAAAATGAGCATGTGCATTTCTTTAGAGAGGATCCGAGAGCTCGTTGCTGCCAAAGTATGTGACTGTCACAAATATCCAGGATTACATTGCTTGGAATCTGTCTGGCATCAAGTCAGAATTTTGTTTTTCAGTTTATTTCACCTGTAGGGACTGCTTCTGCTAGATGTATTAAGAGCTCTGTTGAAGTAGCTGTAAATTTCATTGAAATGGAGGTGCTGGTGTCCCTTTTCATTCATCATGTGGTGGGAAACAAGAATCAGGTGCCCCCTCTGCTTCATTTGGTGTGTAGACTACCTCAAGAATTGCAGCTCACAACAACATTTTTTAAGTTTGAGGGTTGACCTATTCTGTTACAAAGCCATTGTGACAGTCAGTGGGTCAGAAATAGTCTCTAGATTGCTAGTTGGAGCATTAATGTGGGAAGATCAAGTCCTAATCCTTATTCCAGCTACTTTTGTAAGCTACAGGAATTGAACTGAAGAGGTTCCTAATACTTTCAATTCTCATAGCTGAGGAATCTTCCTGGAGATGTGGCATCTTAGAAGGAATAATTTGTCTAAAGAAAGTTTCAAGTTTTTAGTTTTTCCCACTATTTTTTATTTCACTACATCAACGAATGTCTCAATTGTAAGAAATATTCCCCACTGTTTTATTTAGTAAAGCCACTCTCCATTACTGGATGCTTTGTGACTCTAAGGGATTTTGTAAACAGCATCTACATTAATTTGGAGAGTTTAATACTGATTTGAAATGGTGTAACTAACGGAAAAGTACGGTCCCAAATGCATTTTGATATGAATGTGGTGGTTATGATAGAATCTCTAAAAATTCCTTAACTATGACTCTTAGAGCTAAAAACTGTAGGGATACAGTTAGCTGGCTTGCCATAATTAAAGCAATTTCTTATTGTAATCTGCCTTTAGTCAGGCATACCTGAGAGCTGAAATTAACCTTTTTAAAATTCTCATCTTTCATGCCTGAGAAGCTCTTGAAGTGTGAATGTATTAGAATGACTTTTTTGGTTATTTTATTCTGCAGTAAAGATTTTTTTTTTTCTTTTCATGGCGAATTCCTGTTTAAGCCAGCTCTCTCTGAAGTACTTCTTTTGTATACATATATTTAAGTCTGGGTAAGCTAATTATGTACAAAATAAAGTTTGTAGGAAAGGCAGATTTTGATTTTTTTTTCCTAGTTCTGTTCTCATTTACAGTTTATAATAATAATTTGCTTTTACTGGTAGAATTTCCTGTCAGAATACCCTCAAATATACACCTGCTATTGAAAAATATATTTTGTAGAAATAGGTGCTTCAGACACAAAATACTAAACAGTAGAAGTCTGAAGATACAATTTCTCAGCACTTCAATTGATACTTTTGTTTAGGAGTTTCTGATATTCATGCTCTCTCTTAGCCTTTTGCACTGGTTTCCTTTTCTCAGGCATTAATACGACCCTGTTTCCCACTATATTCTAATTTTGCCCTTGTCCTGTTTGCCTCTTGGCTGCTTTAAGTGTTTAAAGAAATGAACTGTCTTAGCTTTAAATTTTCCAGAGAAGCTTTTCTCAGAATCACAGAGAAATAATTGCATCAAGTACTTTTATTCTAGTCTTAGAATATTTTCCAGTTTATTTAAATGTTTCATTTTTGTTAGCGTTAATGTTGGGATTTTTTTTTTTTTGTTTCATACAGCAAATAGATCTTCTTTAACGATATTATTTTACGTTACTGTTGTATTTATATTCTTTGGGCCTTTTTGGTCCTTGCTGAGGACCGTAGTTCATATTTAGTTCACCTAAATCTTGTAACCTAAAGTTCCCTCAGGCGTTAAAGTTCTTGACTGTTCTCGAAATCTTTCTTAATTTCCCGGCGATATGCTCAGAACTGAGTATGCTGTTCTAGAAGCAGCTGAGGAAGTGCAGGATACCAAGTGCTGAAACACTGTTATGCATCTTTTGATATGCACTCTCTAATTCAGCAAAGGCTTTTTTGCAACCAGTTCCCATCAGTAAAATATATCATTTTTCTTAACTCCCCTGATTTTTTGTTTCTGTTAAATTTTTTTCTTTTTTTTTTTTTTTTTGCAAAAACATTTCCAAATTGTTTTTCCTAGTCTAATGCAATCTCATTATCTTTGGCTTGTGTTGTGAAAAATCTTTGTCTCATTGATATTTCTTTCTCTGGTGCCATTTATGTGTTTCTTCAGCTTATTACTTATTGAATCTTCTAGGTTATTACTGAGAATGCTGAGTACTAGGCCTGGTAAAGTTCTGTACGTCATCCTAGACGGGGCCTTTCACCATTCAGTACACACCATGTCTGAAAACTCTTTTGCGTGCAGACTATTAACATTTTCTTCCCTTATGAATTTTAATAACTATTAATTAACTTTGTAACTGTGCTTAATGACTCACTGCAATAGGAAAAGTTTTCATTTATTAGATGGCTTTGTTTACCTTTTCTCTGTGCTCCTCTGAGTAGCAAGGAAATTCAATCAGAAATCATATTTCAAAATTGAATGACTGTTTTCTTCCCTGTGGATTGACACAGTTTTTTGCCTCTCCATTTTAAAATTAACTTGTGCTATTGCTTTCTAATACTAATTTTTCATATTGCTAATTTTAGCCTAGGAAACTAGGCTGGGTTTGATACAATTGGCAGAAAATATTTTTTAGATCTAATTCTATAAAGTGAAGAAGTATATGCTTACACCAGTTCTAGGGAGAGAAACCATGAAAACTCTTCCTCTCTAACCAGTGTTGTATGTCCCCTCTCATAATATGCAGAATATAGTTTTCAAGGCTCTAAGTAGTCATTTATTCAGAATATAACTTCCTTTTCATCACTGAAGATACATACATAAGACTTTCCAAGTTATGTTTGCTTACAGATAAATGGGTAGTCCAGTCTATCTCTACTTGGACACTTTCCTGTGAGAATAATGAGCTCTCTCTCCTCTCTCTC
>VXBU01015860.1:276-24493 GCA_013400315.1 Bombycilla garrulus | reverse complement strand
CAAACATTTAAGAATTGGTTTTTTTTAAATTTATATCCTCTGTATTAGAAATCTAATGCTGACATGTAGTAGGAGGAAACATGTTGACTGGGTGCAGGGAGCAGAGAAATACCACTTTTTGCATCAGTTTGGACTTGGGTGGATATATGTAGCTCATGAAATTGCACCTTTACCATTTTCAAGTTCTTTCTTGTCCATCTGTGACATAGTTCCTTTATAATGTTACTTAAAAACCCAACAAACTCACAATTTTAAGAAAACTGCAAAGAGCTTCTGTAAGAGGTGCTGAAGAAATGATAGGGGACAAAAAGAGTCCAGCTACATGTGTATGAGAAATACTATTCAATGTCTCAACAGTAGAGGAACTGGAGAGTATGTAAGGATCTAATATGATTAGAAATAACTTCCTGCATATTCATAACATTTTCTCCAAGGTTTTTTTTCTGAAAACTGGTAGAGAGAACTGACAGAATAAGCCAATAGTAAGCCAGGGCTTTGAAAACTTTCTGAAAGAGCTTGACCTTCTGTGAATGACTGTCTCTTGGTTAAACTTGTAGCAAATTCCAAACTTGTTTTTCAGTAGTGCAGTAATAACTTCCAGACCTCATGGAAGTGTGAGTGATGTGAGTACATTATCTCTCTCTGAACATAATTACTAATCAGATTGAGTTTCAGAAATGAAATGCAGTTATTAATACTCTGTAAATCAAAGGAGTTCTTTAAGTGGAAATGAAGTCCATTTGTGTTAGAGAAATGAGGCATAAAAGAAAGTTTTATGGAAAGCTAACCTCTTTTCTTATACTTTTCTCCCCATAGTGCTGCATTTATGTTTTTGGTATTCAGCTCTATATAGTACTAAAAGATAAATACATTACCAACATAAAACCTCCACTTTCAGTAAATAGTGATTATTAGATTTAAGTTCAATTGGAGTATATAATAGAAATATAATTTCTCAGTCAAGATTTTTCTAGGCTTTACCTTGATGGTTTGCACTGCTTGTGGTCTGATTTTGATCTCAGTGATCCGTTCTTTGAGCTTTCATTTCAAATATTTTTTCTTAAAAAATCCTGTCCACTCAGGTTTGAGATTACAAAATGGAGCCTGTCAAGTGTCTCATTTCTTCTTTAATAGAGGATGGTGGCCAAATCTGTGTCTGGGTATTTAATTAGCCTGTCCTTTGAGGCTCACTAGTGCATAGATCACCATTCTCCTTCTCTTGAAACCTGGCCTTTATTTCTGTCTTTTTTTACCATGTTTGTGAATAGAGCTGGGGTAAAAGTGGAAATTAATAGATTTTGGGAACCCCTAGTCCCAGGAGCTACTGAGAAATATAGGGATTCTCCCACTGGTCTCCATGGATACTGAGAGAAAGCAAGTTGAGTTGTGGTAAGTCATTAGGGTTATAGGAGTTATTAATCTGCACCAGAACATTGTTTGAAAATTCTTAGATCATTTCAACCTTGAGAACCTCTCTTGATATCTGTATTGGGATTTTCATTTGGTTTTACTTACTGTAGATTGAAGGAAAATTGTATCTTGTTTCCTCTGTAAAGTGTTATAGAAGCCACAGATGAAGAGTGCTGTATAAAGGTTTCTCCAAGAGGAAGGAACTTTAAAAAAATGTGTCCCAGTGAGGAAGATCATTAAACTCAGTGGTACTCATTTACCCTGTGCAACTGTGTTTTCAGAAAAAAAACCCCAAGAAATCCTAAGAGACTTGCATTGAATTGGCTAGCTTTTCTTAGCCAGTGAAACACTCAAGGGGAAAAAAAATAAATTCTGTTCTTTCATCTCTAGGTACTATAGTGCTGTAGGCATGGGCTTAGTACACTACTTTCTCTAATTCTTTTATTTTTTTGAATTATCTTCTGCTGACATCTTATAACCTCTATTCACAATAAGAATAATTCTTGATACTTGATCTATTTGCTTGATCTATTTTCATCAAACTGAAGATCAAAGTGTTTTTCCTAGATCTTGTCCTCTAAGAATGGAAGGATGCTTTTAAAAAAATTTCCAGTTATTGCTTTGTTATTTGATATTACAGTAACTCATGTCACATCACTTTTATTTTTGCCATAATAAAGAGAAAATATAAGAGTAAAACTCTGCAAAAAAAAATCACAAGTTTTTTTATGATCATAAGCTTTGGTTGTGGTTTAACCACAAACACAAGTTGGAAACTTGTCATATTTCCCACTGTCCAGTTTCAAAGCTTGTATTTTTCTTATGAATGGGGTCATATAGGTCATCATCTTCATCTCATTATATATGTGTGCTTTATCCAGGCTATTGCTCACTCTTATAGCCTTTGCTTCCATATTGAGGCCAGTTCCTAATTTTTTTGATAAAGAACCTTGCTTTTTTGAATTGCTATTAAAAAAACAACTTACTAACCCAAACCAACCCCACAAAACTCTCTTCTACATCTTATGATAATTGCCTGTTTCTTGTTGCCTTTAATAAAAGATATTAGGAGAATCCTTTTCAGTGGAAAATGACATGTTCCCTAGAAATGTATAAAACTCTGCTTTAATGCCACTTATTGTCATTGCCAGACGAGGACGTCACAAAGCCCCATAAATTATTTTTCTGGCTTTAATACATGGCTTTTGTAAACTCTGGGGGAAAGCTTGTTTAAAGAGGCACTGTGAGCCATAAGAAATTCTGTTAAATTAGATTTATGTGGTTTACTTTGCTAGGAAATGCTGTGCAAAATAAAGCCTGAGCATGTGTTTTTAATACTGCATGAAGGCTTTTGTTCCTAAGGTAAAACAGTGACAAAAGTTTATAAAACGGTGCCAAAAGCTTTTCTTTCTGTGCTAGCTGAAGCAAACTGGGCTTTTAGACTCGAGGTGTACGCTGCCTCCCGTTGTTAGGTGCTGTGCCTGACATTGTGGGAGTAGGAAGGAGCTGTGGCATTGTTGGGACTGAGCCTATTATCAAGGCTGCTTTGAATAGGGGGCACAGTTAGGCAGTAAATGGGCAGCTGCTGCACACAGTGGCAGCCTTTTTGCTGCTTCATGGTGCTGTGCACTGAGGCTTTTGAGCAGGCTGTATGTGAGGGTGGTCACTGGTGGTGTCAAACATGAGGTGATGAGTGTAAGAGAGATGACACTGCAGTACAGCCCTGCAGCATCTCCAGCCCTGCTAGACCCAGCAGGCAGTTTCTTTTATATATCAGCATTGCAAGTGGGTGAGATTACAGAGTTAGCAAAATGTGTGTGTGTGTGTGAGGAGCACAATCAGAGGCCACAAGAGTAGCCATCAAATGTCATTCAAAGTCCAGTACTTGTGAGATCTGATTATTTGTTGACTAGCTGAAAACATCTCTATCAAAGTTCTGTAATGAGCTGGACAACTTGCTCTCTTTGTCTCCACTGAAGCTAAACCAGTATTAGAACTCATTGTCTATTCAAGATGAATTGCTTAATCTGTTTTAAAAGGTCTGTAAACCATGTCAGAATTTATTAGTAACGGTTATTATTATTCTAATCCATAAAGACTGCATCTTCGTCCATCTGAATCTGTAAAAACAATCCAGTTTAAATCCCTTCCACAACGTACTGGTCATGCAAATGTTTACAATTCACTGCTTGATAGAAACAGTATTATATATTCAGTTTAAGATTTGTAATTGTTTTACATTACAAATTTGCATTGTATGGAACCTGTATGTACAATTGGAAGCTGGAATGACGAGTTACTTGTTGAAATATGCAAGTAACATAAAACTTTATTCTGTGGCTTTGTTCAGATTGGCTCAGAGTAAAACTGCAAGATATTAAGTTAAAGATCAAGGGGATTTTTTTTTTTTCATTGAGAAGCTACTTTGGTGGATGGGACTATACAATTATATAGCCGTGAATAGAGTGATTCAAGGTTCTTCAGGGGTATTCCTATTCGAGGACTTGGAGTCAAAGAATATTCTTTTATCTAGAAAGGAGGGATTGTTCCTTCCTGTCCAAATAATTAACTTTTGGCATGGTTTGCTTTTATGAACAGGAAACTTGAGTTTTGCTTCCTATATTGCATATCCTTAATCTGTAATGGACTACCTGATTATCTCAGATGGAAGGCATGACTACTAGGTCTCTGTCAAGCAAAAAGGTAGCTTAAAAAGAGTGATGTGGAAGTCTTAGTTATGAAGGAAGTAGTTCTGTTTGGAGGCCTATTCTAGATTATAAATTGTACTCTGTCCAGACCTAAGGAAACATGACTGTGTTCTGCTCCAATACTTGGCACTTGTCTGGAACAGTGCTTTCTCTAGCAAGATATAAATATGTACAGCAGCAGACATACTTGCTATGAAAGAGAAATGCTAATGAAGTGTATCATTCCACTTCATGCCTCTTTTGATGAGGATATGGCCTCAAAAAGGTGCATGTCATGTAATTTCCTTTGTTTAGAGCGCATCCTGAATTGCAATCTGTCAGTTTTAGGATGGCTTAGTATAAATTCTGTAAATAAAAAATTAAGTTTAAAAAAAATACAGAAGCAAGGTTGTCTTAGAAAATTATCACTCCTCTCCAAGTCAATGGCCAGTTCTGTGCTTTGATAGTGTAAGTACAGCCAGCAAAAGAAACTCTATTAACTACATTCATGTTTTCAAAGTGTTCTTTTTTTTCTTCATGCACTGTATGATTACAGTTGAATGGCTAAATTTAGGTCTAGTGTTCTGCCATCTGTCTTTTAAAACACTGTAGTGTGTTAATGATTTTTCTTCAGTCCCTCATTATAAACAAAATCTGTTGTTGGTTCTTGCTTGAGTAATTTTTCCTAAGCTCTTTACACTATGTGTTGGCACTACAGTCTGCTTGAAATATCCTTCCACTGCATGATAAGTTAATGATCACAACTGATGAAATTCAAAACAATCTTCTTACAGCACACCTGCTCATGCACAGGAATATTGACTGTAGAAAGGCTTTTGTAATTGAACTATGTGTAGTGAACTGCTGTGCTAGATTAATGAGATAAGAAATTTGAAGTTTAGTTGTGAGTTCTGAGGCCACATTTGTTTCTGAGATGTAAGGAGCTTCCATTTATATTATGGTTTGTTTGAATGCTAATCCTGATGCTACTTCTGTAAGAATTGATTAGAAAGCACTCTAAAACATATATGTGCATAAAATAAATTTTAAGAAGCATGCATAATTTTATATCAACAGCTGTTGTGTATTCCTTCAAAGGCTGACAGGAAATGTCATGTTTTAAGACATGCTGTCATAAAAAGAGAGAGAATATGAAGATCAAAGATAAAGTGGTTTTTTGTCTCATAGACACTTGCTTTTTCCCTTTCCATTTGATATTAAGAAGTGTTTCCAATATTATGGGAATATCTCTTAGAAGTGCAAGCTTAAATTATTTATGTAAATAAATAAAATAATACAATGAACATGTAGCTTCAGTCTGTAAGCCCACCCCGTTTTTTACTTCAAATCTGTCTTCAGATTTGAATGTTTCCCCCTATATTACTGAACACTAAAGCTGGATCCTAATCAGTAGTATTTCCTTGGGTAAATTCAACAACACTGCTTAATAATTTTGCTTTCAAATGTCTTATGTATTTGCACACAGTTATAGATCATAAAGATATATAATGTGATTTTTTTAAAATATCAAAAAATTCCAACATAAACACACCCACACATATAAAAATAAATACAGATAGAGATTTAATAAGAACTTGATAATTAAATTCACACAAAAAACTATAGGCTTAAACCTCCACATATTAATGATGTTATCTTACGTAACCTGTTATAATATGCATGTTATACAGGCTCTTGTTTTGCTTAGGGATTCAGTTAAATATTTTAAAGGTTTAGATTTTAGCTACTTTTTGGAAAAGTTGAGGGAAGAAGGAAAATTGAGAAGGAAAACCTGTTAGTTATTCAAAAATGCTCAGGGCTATTTTAAAGGACAGAATCTTGAGCAATTAAGAGGAAGCACCTTGTGCCTAAACTATCTGAGAAAAAGAATGATACCTGTTAAAATTTAATGAAAAAAAGTTTGTTTTCATTTTTTTGAACCATCACATACTTTGCTTTACAGAAAAGATGTGCCAGTAAATTGTACAGTAGAGTTATGTAATACATTAATGTGGATTGAAAACAAAGATCTCTTCCCACCTTCATCTATTTTCTGCAAAATTCAAAACACAGGAGTCCTTAATTTTCTCAGTCATAGGCACATCTTTATTATAAATTCAGTCAGAACGTGGGTAAAAAATAGTTTTGAAACTTCTGTATAGATTTCCTTTCATTCTGATCTCAGTCTCCTTCTAACTTAAAAGGAAGTTATTCTGAGCAGAGGAATTTAAAATTAATTTATAAAAGAATTTATTATTATTAACATGGAACATAGTTCATGTGTAACTAGGTGGACAAAAATAAAGACAAATGCTATATGCATATTTTACATGCAATATTTGAACTCAGTTATAAAAAAACAACCAATTATTTCTGATGTTTTTCTTGTTTGTACTGTACTTTGTTTGGAAACAAATATTCACCTTGCATGTCACTTCACATCAAAGGCTCCTCACTATGCATTTCCAGCTGGGCTAATTATCTCTGGCTGTACTATTTCCACTAGTTTGCCTCTATTTTGTTAATCTCAGTTTTATTCAAAAGTAATACATAAATGTCTGTGGAATTACACGGCCAGCAAGTCGCACCCGCAGTTGGGACTGGAATGCCTCTTAAGTGTTTCGTGATGTGCACAAAATGATTATTTTCTCACTGCTGCAAATATTTGGCTTTGCAAAATATGAGGCACCCTAAAATTTCTACGGTGCATAGCTATGGTGTTTTTGACAGTAACTTTATTCCAGCAAAACTTAATTAAAAATTGTTTGTAGAGGGAAGCAAACAGTTGATATATGGCCATGTCACTACCTTGGGCATGGTGTCAGCATTTATGGAACTGATACAGAACACATACTTAATCTCCTTTGGATTCTGGGTGCCTTAGACTTTTGGAAGTCCTCGCACCAATTAAAAGGAGCAACCACATTTGAATCTCTCTGGGAAGAACACTCTTGAATCCTTCTGCCTGATATAATAAAGTGCTTTCATATCATATTTCTTAAGGTCAGGAAAGTAAAATGGCTGGTCCATTTGTATGACTGCTGTAATTGTATTACTTAGAAATTATCTGTAATACTTCGAAAATTTTAAAATTGAACAAAGACTAAAACTAATTTAAAAACCCCAAACCAATCTAATTAATCCATAAGTCTTAAAAAAAAATCATAATTACATTGTAAATAATTTTTTTAAAGTTTAAATTTTACTAATTGGAGATTAAGCACTAGAGGTTGTTCATATATTTGTATACAAACCAGTGCTTTTCCATTGCTCTTTAACAACTTCAAGTAATAATAACGGGCTTGTTTGTCCCATTAAGGAGCAGTGTGGGTCCATGGTTCACTCTAGGAATACTGAGTCATTGCAACTCCACCATTTTCTAGGAATACTGGTGCAACAAGGATTTGAATCATACTGGTTCACATACAATGCAGACAGCTGTTTACAAAGTGCTGACATGTCATTGGAATAAAATGAATAAGTTCTTTTAAGAAGATTATTTACACAACCTCGGTGCTTCTTAGAAAGAAACAGATCTCTTGGAAAAATGACTGTTCATTTACTTGATTTGTTCTTAACTGATACTATAGTCTTAAATCTTATGGACTGCCATTCCCCTAGGAAGACATTTCTCTGCCCTCAGCAAAAAGAGTATGAAGTCCTTCATATAGAAGACTTACCTATTCATGATAACTATAAATAATTTTTAATCCTCTCCTTTTTTTTTTTTCAAATAGTATTAGCAGGCGTTAAAGTACTGATAGGTATAGAAGTCAACAGGTGTGGCCCTAGAATGTTATTTGAGGGTCTTGAGGCTTAACATGATAATGGCTGAAGATTTTTTCACTCTATTCTTAAAAAGTTCCAGATCTCTAAGCTTTTAGTAATTGTCTGAGATTTCTAGCATTTTGACATAATTACATTTATAAAATTACTGAATATAGAAAAACAAGTAAGACCTACTTCAATATTTTTATTTCATCTTGACAAACTATGAGGTCACAATGATCTTTTTACAGGTAATATTCTTGATTGTTTGGGTTATCTGTAGAAACCTGGTATGTTGTTTTGCTGCATATAAACACATTTCATATGGATGTTCAAGAGAAGTGGAGAGACAGATCAGGAATTACGGCTTTTTGTTTGGGTTTATTATTTATTTTTTTTTTCGGTGCTTTCTGATTTGATTACTCATTATATTGCCATGCATATGCAGGTGGCAAAATGTGAATACAGGGCACTAACCATTATGTTCATTTACTTTGCCATTTAGGAGGCACAGATGTTGACTATATAATAACAAAGTGTTTCTTGTTGTAGCAGTTAAGCTGTTAGGTCCCCCTGCTACTACAGTAGTTTTCTGCTTTGACGTGTTAGAGACATATTTTGCTGGGAATGTCTAACTATACTGTCTATATTTTAAATATGTTTTTAAATTTGTAATTTCTCAAAACAGGAAAAGAAAAAGGAAGTAAAGTTTGCATTGAGTTCTGCATAAGATATTTCTCATTTGAATTTCTGATATTTTATTCTTTAGGATTTTGTTGCCATGCGGTATGAACAGATGAACCAAATGTACATTTGGAATAACAGACAAAAAGTACTGCTGTCTTTCTTGGTCTTGCTGCTTCTATTATTTTTAGTTTTGTTAGCTGCTATTTGCTGCATCCTAGCAAATACTCGGGCTAAGTTGCCTGATAAATATTCAACTTGGATGTTCAATTCCTCAGTAATGAGTCTTCCTTTTTCCACTCATATTTACTGAATGTAGCTGAATCCATAAGTCCCTTACAATTTCAGTCTCAGTGGTTAAAAGAACTCAGCTTTTGGAGGACAAGCAGGGAATTAAAGATGAGCAATGAAACAAAGGTCAAAGCTCTGGGAGAGATTTAAAAAAACCTCAAAAAGCTTTTAGTAGAACTACCGTTGTCTCTGTGGTCTTCGTCAAACATTTCCCATCCTTGAGTTTCCAGGAGTTCAGGGCACTTCTGGAATTCTCAGTGACACTATTAAACTGTGTCATCATGTTGTCCTTAAGTTAAAGATGAAGGAAAGAAAAATCCTACAAGATGCGATACTTTGTAACATAAGACTGAAAAGTTGGTGATCAATGGTTCAAGCTCAATTGCTGATAATTGTACATGGAAATAAAAATCTCAACTCTGAGAATTTTCTCAGCATGTTTAGAGCTGAGCAGCCAAATGAATGACAAGAGTCAGCACTATTGCCCCCTCCCCTGTTGGACTGTGCTTGCAGTACAAGCTCACAGCTTGAATACAAACTGGAGTTCAAGATCTAGGTTTTAACCATCAAAGCCATTCATTGGATTAGTCTAAACTGGGAGAGACTATCTCTTAGTCCATGGCTATGCCCTCCTATAAGAACTGCAATCCTTGGGAGCAATGAAACCACCTGGCACTTTAGGAGTCCTGAGCACAGCCCGTCAACCCAAAGCTCTAGTTTGCTTCTGCTGCAAGACAAAATTGCAAAACAGGACACAAATACTGTCAGCACTGTTGAACAAAGGGGCCTCATAACAAGCCATGCAGATACCCGAGTAATTTTTCTAAGCGTATGGGTTTTTTTTCTTCCTAAGAGATATTTTTTCCAACTGTTAGTTCATTTTAAAAGCTTTAAATGTTCCATATGATAAGTAGAAGAAAGTAATGAATTTTGTGTCCTTTTTCCTGTTGCTGATCCTGCAGAGAAATTTCAGTTGTTCTGTTTCATGCTAAAGCCTTTGAAGACACTAATCACAGTCATTTAAAGTAGCACAATACAGAATATGAAGTAATTCATAGAAATTGATTTGAATATTGAGAATATTGGACAAATTGAGTTGGTCTTTTCATATGCCAAAGTGATATGCAAAGATCTTGCTGAGTTACCAGTACTGCTATTGGCAGGGTACAATTCATTCATAAAGTTTGCTGAGCATTCACAATGGCACAGTGCATCTGGACCTAATGAAATAAAACAAAGTATTTTATTTGGTTTCAGAGAAAAATGTTTTAATCTCTCTGGAAAGCTGCTTGCTATTTGTTTGCAACATGCATCTCTATCAAACAATTGATACAATTTTCAGAAAGAAATGGCAGCTCCTAAACTCAAAATCACACCTAGGTTTTTTTTTTCTGGTTTCCATGTATGTTGCTTTTAGTCTCTCTGCAGATCCATAGTGACATTAATAATAGTCTCTAGCAGTGCAAACATACCTATTGGGTGGTTGTTTTGCTTGTTTGTGTTTTTGTGCTTTTTTATGTTGTTGTTGTTGTTTGTTTGTTTTTTTAATAAAATTTCAAGAGGTAACAATCTGTTTCACCAGATTGTCCATTTTGTAGATTTACAACCTTAAGTACATATGAGACTGATTTCTTATCCATTTCAGCAGGTTACAAAGTATTAAACTGGTGTACTTATAGCTGGAAATAGTCTCTGGCAGCCAGTGTCCTTTTTTTTGGTACTAAACTCTATGTGATCAGTCATAAAATCAAGTTAGCAAAAAGACTGCAAATTAAGAATTTCTATGCCACAAAGACATTCATATGCAGCTTTTATTTTTCTTCAGTTGCAATCATCTTATCCTTGTATTGTTTGAGGCACTTGCACAACTACTCCTATGCAGTGCACTTCCCAGTACTGCTGGTGCTTTCAGCACTGTACTGATTTTCCCTCTTAAATGTAGTTTACAGACTGCAGAATGGCAACTTAATGAGTGGTCGGTGACTTGCTTGTGTTCTGTTTGAGTGTTGTCCTTTCCTCTTAGTCAATAAAGTTTTTTTTTTCCTTTTTTTTTGTGTCATCCTGGCTTGTGACTTTTCCCTGAGTAGCTCACTGTTTGTGTTTTCTGACAACATTCCTCAACAACATTCTTCTGGCAGCCTTCTGAATGCTCTACTATGACTTAGCAGTCTCTGAGGATACCTTGTTTGGCAGTTTCTAAGTGCCTGGTGAATTATTGCATCATATTCTTACAAAAATATATTTTTATCCTAACAGCCAGTCCTTTTTCCCGTAATCCCAAGAGTAGGATAATATTATGAGTTGCCCCTTGCAGTGTGTGTGTAAAAAAATCTTAAATTTTTTTTGGGGGGGAAAAGGGGTGGAAGTTGTGTTTATTGGGTCAAGATTTTATTGTTGAAATAGAGTCTCTCTCTTTTTCTTATGTTCGGTTTAGTTTTATAAAATCAATGGAAAATTATTAAAGTATCAACTTCTTTAGAGCATTGTCAAAAATCAAGCTGCATTTTGATGTCTCTGTCCAGCATACTTCACTCCAGAGACAGAGTTCCAGTAACAAGTCTTCTCCACTTGCATTTTAACTCTGGAATTATACTTGAGGAATTTTGCTGTGAAGTGGGTGTGAAACTACTTACATGTAGCCTCTGAAGGCTCTTTGCAGAGTAGATTGGACAAGAGGAAGAAGGAGGTAACAGAAATTGACAGTTTGTCTCAAGACATAATTGTAGGGTGGGCACATTGATCTGAATGAACTAACAGAGATCTTTCGCTGTTCTTGTTTTTGTGTAGCAAGTACTCTAGATAGATTAAGTCATCAATTTTTTTAGTCATGAGAATTTTATGTGAATCGACATTGGTACCTCTAAGATTTTGGACTACAAATGAAATCCAAAAAAAATTAAAATGGTAAATTATTCAGAGCCCATTTTCCTGAGCTGCAGAGATTGCCATGGTACTTGAAATAAAATAATACCAGTGCTGGGTAAAGCTTAAAAGGGAGAGATCTTGTCCCCCTTAGAAATTAGACTAGGAAGGGAGAGTTTTAGAAGGTTTTTGATTCTGTGTTAACCTGTTGGGCGTGATCTTCTATACACTTCAGAAATTCTATAGGTATCCAGTAACAAATAAAGGAGAAAAAAAATCATTAGAGCACTTAGTCTTATGATTGTCTGAGATACCAGGAAAATAACTGCAACTGTCATTTTAATAATTATATAATCCAGTCAAGGCATTAGATGATAGTGTTCAGATAATTGGTGTATTGAATATTCTTAATCTTCATGAGGATGACAACCTTTCTTGAGCATATCTTTCTTAATTAACGTGGCTGAAAACTTTAAGCAGTCTATGTATGCAGTACTTGCAGCATTTCTGGAGTCCAAAACCACTTACCTGCTTTATGTGGAGCATCAGTGAAGATTGACCTTCCAAACACCCACCTAGACCTATGCTTAGCTAATTGAAAGAGAAGTGGCAATTGTAAAAAAACATGGCAAGCAGTCAGGAGTCGGGAATCTTTTAGCAATGTTGATCTCAGTACAAGGACAAAAGGCTTTAATCACCAAATGAGAGATGCAGACAAAACAGACATTGTCGTCCTTTCTTCATAACAGCATGTGTGTGAGTCTCCTTCAAGCAGCTGAAATACCTGAATCTGCATTAACTTTTCCAACCATATGAGTTTTTGAACTAATCCATCGTCTCTCATCCTGAATTTCAAGCCAAAGAATTGTTCTATGATGAAATGGCATATGCAATGCAAAGTGTTCTTTAAGATGTATCGTGGACACCATTTTATTCTGATATAAAGACTGAGAGGAAGAGGAATATGTTCCTTAGAATAAAAGAACGAATACAAAATAGAAAAGAGGTGAGAAGAAAATGGGGAAAAAATGAAAACATATTTTGTGGAGGTTTGGAAATTCTAAAGGCAGTTCAAATGATATTGCTGTGCATGCAGAAATATTTCTTGAGTATTTTTACTGAGAACTCAGTGCAAGATAAATTATTTTTACCCACAAGTACTGTCATGTTTTCTTCTTTAAAAAGCTACATCCTGTAGTTCTTGCTATCAGAGATTCAATGAAAACTGTTGTGTTGGTTTTTTTTTTTTGCAATTTATTAATTCAATTAAATTTAATTGGGAGTTATAAGGAACTTCAGCTAATTGATGCTTCATTTTGCTAGCATCAAATAGTTTAAAAGCATGGTTTAAAAAGCTAATATCACTGGTTTATATTAAAAATAGAAGTATTTTAATGTTTATATATTAATTCCTTTGTATTATTGGCCTATGCTTCTCTTTTCAAACCTCATGGTCAATGACTTGCTCATAAACTAATCTATTCCAAATCGTTAATATGCAGACTTGTTTTATTGAAAAAAGTATGATTTGTGGATTTATTGATTTAGAGGAAAAAAAATCAGTTTGTGTATAAATTAGATAGATTTGGCTTGTACTTATATCTTTTGGTCTATCCTGAAAAAAACCCAAAATAAAGTGATATTGCATCTCACATTTGGTACTTTCAGAAGACCTCTACCTTATGGATAGAAGCTATATGTTATATTTAGGCTTGTTTGGACTAATCAAAATACAAATAATTGCAATATTCTATAATATTAAATCATAGAAGGACTTGACTTTTTAAAATGCAGATATTCAAGTAAGTGATCTATTTTGATTATTACAGTGAAAAAGTCATTAGAATGCCAACACACCTTTCAAAGGATAGGTTAGTTGCTGTTAGTATGAGTGTTCTCTGAAAATACATTTTTAGTATGGAGCAGAATTCAGGCTACCATCCCACACACTTTAAAAAATCAAAGTTCATTAAGTCTAATTAAGTATTAAATATTTCAACTGCTTCACTTCTCACTTCCTTCATTTTTAAATCTTTGAAGCCCATAGTAAATACAAAATAAAAGTTAGAGACTTGTTTTTAGCTGTACTTGAAAGGTAGCAGAAAATCTGAAGTTTTGTATCATGTTAGTGGGATTTAGTTCTTAATTTTCTAGCTGCATTTTTCACAAACCAGTTCTACACACATTTTCTAAGAATATAGCTCTCATTGTGGGCTAAGAAAGGATGTGGAAGACAGCTTTGTTATGCACCAGCAGTAAGCATATGTGACAAATTATTGACTTCACTAATTGAGTTTTACCCATGGAGTCATTAAGAATTGATAGTAGTTCCATCAACTGGTTCTTTGTTTGGTTGGCTAAGTTTGTAGAAGTTTGTATTTTTTGCCAAAGCTATAATTTCTCTCTGTGTGTATGTTTCTGTTATAATATTTTAATGTGATAAGTCAAAAGTAGGGTTATATTTTTTTCTCAATTAATTGCCTTTTCATGAAATTATTGCATTCCTGTTGGATTTGTGGACTAAATACGTAAAGCAAAATTGCTACAGAGCAGCAATATTAACAGTGACTGAACAGGAAGAATCTTGTTTTTGATAAATGCGTGATGGGGTAGGTCCCTCAATTTACCTGTGTGTGTAGCTATTCAAGCTCTTCAAGTACCTTTGTTGCATTACTAAAGAAAACTATTTCTGAAGTACACATTGTGCTTGTAGTCAGGGTTGACTACTTCCCAAATCGCATACTGTTCTTCAGAATGTGCTCATCCAGCAGCAAATCGTGCAATACCTTAACTGTCTTTTAAGTTTCTGAGTAGGCTTGGGTAGGTTTGATACTATATGTGTGTTAGTAATATCTACAGTAATACTTTCAGGAAGAAATAAAATTTGGGAACAGTATAGTTAGTTTTGGAAATTTACCAGAAATTATATTGTACGCTATGGTAACAATTCTTAGAGGTCACTTAAGGTTGGTTTTGCAATTTCTCTCAAGGCTGATAAAGACTAGCTTCACCTAAAGCCTGTAACATGAAAATCCATTAACATTTTGGAATTGCAACTAATATTACTATCTAGATACAGCTGAAATATCCCAGTAATTATAATTTTAACTGTTCGCATGGAGGGATTTTTAGTAAGGGATCAGATTTTAAATAGGTTACACAAATATCTAGGTTATTGTAAAAAAAAGGAAGCAGTAAACCAGTGCCCCAAACCATCATCTTAACCTGTTTCCAATGTGCTTTTAAAAATTAAATGGATTGTGAGAAAAATATTAAAATGCACATATAGGTTAAATACTATGATGTCTTGACAGAATGTATTTTTAATTGTTTTACTTTTTTACCAGAAACAGAGATTATCTCTCTGATTAGTTTCTGTAATTACAACAACATAAAATAGAAGTGTTCCTTTTTTTTAACTCAAGAAACATAAACATTTAATGGGGACCTATAAATAAGTGATTGTCTTTTTTATGTATAATTTCTAAGGCTTCAGAGCTTGTAACTTAATATTATATTAGGTTATCATGACCTTTGTGAATCAGTAAAACATGTAGTTATTATTAAAATTTTTTGTAGAATCTACTTAAATTGGGTTTGGGTTTATAAATATTCTTTATTTTTGCAGAGATAATATTTTCTTTCCAAATATAATTTTTCTCAAAGAATAAATCAATTTTCTGTATAGAAATAATTTACTATGAATGCAGAAAAATCAAACTGTTCTAAAATTTCAGTCCCAGTGTTTTTAGACCCAGAGCTGTTAGATTTTTTACATGGGCATGGAAAAGAAGGTCTGCAGAGAAGGACATGGAGATCCCGGTGGACACCAAGCTGTCCATGAGCCAGCAGTGTCCTTGTGGCCAAGAGGTCAGTGGTGTCTCAGGGTGCATTAGGAAGAGCATTCCAGCAGATCAAGGGAAGTGATCCTGTCCCTCTGCTCAGCTCTGGTGAGCCCACATCTGGAGTGCTGTGTCCAGTTCTGGGCTCCTCAGGACAAAACAGACAGAGAACTCACGGAGCACATCCAGTGGAAGGTGAGGATGATTGAGAGACTGGAGCTTCTCTTACCAGGACAGGCTGAGGGAGCTGGGCTGTTCAGTCTCAAGAAGAGACAGCTGAGAGGGGAACTCATCAGTGTCTGTCAGTATCTGAAGGGAGGTGCCTCAGGGATGTTTCAAGGCTCTGCTTGGTGGTGCTGAGCAATAGGACAAGAGGCAATGGGCAGAACCTGTTGCACAGAAAATTCCACCTGAACACAAGGAAGAACTTCTTTACTGTGCAGGTGACCGAGCACTGGAACAGGTTGTCCAGAGAGAGTGTGGAGTTGCTCTCACTGGAGATATTCAAGAACTGTCTGGATGCAATCCTGTGCCTTGTGCTCTGGGATGACCCTGCTTGAGCAGGGAGGTTGGATCAGATGTGGTCCCTTCCAACCTTTCCCGTTCTGTGACCCTGTGAGATACAAAGCAAATTTCTTATTCACTTGGCCTAGTGTTCTCAGACACATGACTTTTGGAATAAGCAATGTTCAACTGTAAAAAGGAAAGTGTTTACTTCCTTTCAACATGTACAGAATGTTCTTAATTTAATTCAGGAGTAACCTCTTGTCCGCAGCAAGAGGTTGAATTTGCTTTTTTTTGTAATTTACATGAGTTGTACCTAAGCAAAATCCTTCAGCCATCTGCCACTAGTCAATAAATCCTTTTTTAATTTCCATTAATTCTTGTTAGAAAGATTGAAGAAATCCACCCATCTGTTTGATAGAAACATTATATCCACAGGGAAAGCACACTGAGAATTTTATCACTCTTTGCTTTAGGGATGCGGGAAGATAATCTAGAGCAACTGCATTAATGTGTAGGAATGTTCAGTGTGCAGTTCTTAGATAAACCTTGCATATTAATTCATTGAGTAAATGAGGAATGAAATATTTTGATAGTCAGAAATTCAGTGCCAGTAGAAGAGTGCAAGGACTCTTATGCTTTTAATGTAGTTGATCCTAATGCAGTGAGTAAACCAACTTATTTAACAGGTCAGAAACCATCAAGGAAAATTTAGTGGTAGAGAAATAGAGAAGGGTAAAGGAAAGAGGTGTGTGATCATATTCTGTGAATTTGCCTTTAGAATATAAATTCTTCTGAACAGATAGCATTTCTATTTGCTGAGCATGACATTTTTAGCATTGGACAAATACTAATCTAAATAGATTGGACCTAATTTTAGTGTCATATGGCAAAAGGACAAGAGCAGAAACCACTTTTGTTTAGAGACCTGCTCTTTAAACAGCCCATTCTTGTTGCTGAAAAAATATTTTTGTTCTGACAAAATATTTTACTTCGTGTCTGACAATATCTACTGCACACCAAGAAAAGGTTATATGACATATGACTGGCGAAATTCTACTTAGAGGACTACCTTAGACAAAAAAAATTGCCATAAGTATTGTGTGATGAGAAATAGCTTTGAAGGAGAAATATTCAGTTAAGATTGTTTTCCAGAAGGTTGTACCATGGCAGCATGCCTTGATGATGAGATAAAAGAACACCCAAATAACTGGCTAAATATATATCCACTTGTGAATACTAAACTGGGAAAATTTTCTGCTGAGAAGAGTTTCTGAGTGTTCCTCAACTCTTCTGCTGAGATACACAACATAAAATGACTTTATGCTCAGATTTGAATTCAGATCCCTGCATCTGACCCTTTGCAAGGAGATTTTTAGCAAAATGACAGTGTAACAGTGATAGGGTTTTGTTCAGCATGAATTCCAGTATATACTTATTTTTAATGTATTTGTTGAAATGGTGTCTTTCAGAAATGTTTGTTACTGGTATGTGCTTTGGCTTCAGCAGTATCTATTGAGGGTGCTCTCTGCTCATGCACAGATAAAGAAGCTGGTGTGTTCACCCACATCCTTAATATTGTCTTTCTGTCCCAATTTAAAATATTAATTTGAAAAAATTAGTTGTTGTTGTTGTTTTTGTTTTTTTAATCAGACCAACTTACTTTTAAAAATATTTTTCCTTATCATGATGATTTTCTTTTTACATATTTGGTCTCTTTTTCCCCTGGGGAAAAAAAATGGAGTGATAAATTTGCTTACCTGCTTGTGACCTTCACAGGTCAGGAAGTTCTTGGTCTACTGTTCATAACAAACCTGGTACATGTGGACTTGGAAATTTATTCTGCTAAGGCTGTTTTTACCTGCATTTTCCTTAATCCCTCAGAACTGTCTAATGGTAACCTAGAATGTTAGTCAGTTAAGATATAGACTGGTTTCTCAGTTTATAACCAGAATGTGTGCTCTGAAATGTCTGCACCTGAAATGCATCTGAGCTCATGCCTTGTAATTAAGCAGTTTTCCCTGTGAAAACCAAGGTTGTTGATCTGAGCCAACAAATGGGTAAGCCTCTAGAAGCAGAGGGGTCAGTATCATGCCATGATTGTCTCCCACTGCCTGGTAAGTAATTTGGTGAGGTGATCTCACTTTTTTGCAGTATGTTTTAGTGCCAGGCCTTTCACATTTAAATCTTTTATTGGTCCTCTTCTTCAAATTCTTGTTGCCCTCTGGCACTTGTTCAGGATCTGAGACTGAGCCTGCTAAGATGCCTCAGGAATACTGCTGAAGCCTGGGCACTCATTCAGGCCTAGGAAGGCTGTCCCCACCTTCTTTAAGGTCAGATCAGCTTTATTTTCAACTGAGAATAGAGAGTAATTCACACACTAGTTTGCTGAACATGAGAATTAAGGCCATTAAGGTTAAATGTTCTCTTCTTAATGAAGATATAATTTCAGTTGCTTGGAATAGTTTGGTGTTTGGATACACCCCTCTTGTCCCTCTCAATACAAAGTATATCCAAATGGAAAGCATTCTTTAAGGGGATTGATAAAAGTTTCGATTATTCTTAAACTTGAAAGGCCCTTCCAGAAAAAGCCTCCTCATATTTATATATCTTCAGAATAAATTTAAGCAGTGAATTTGGTATAGGTGATAGGTTCATATTAAGTGACAGATTCCACCTTCATCAGTGTGTCTTCTCGAATTACTGATACCTTTCTTGGAAGGGCTTGTGATGTTATGAAGCTGGCCATGTATCAGATATTTGATCTCAAATGCAGTCCCCAAATTCTTGACCCTTTGTCTTGGTGGATTTTTGGAGAATAACTGATGTTTTTAAACCTCTTAGAAGTCAGAGAGGATGAAAGTGCTTTGAAGTTTTACAACATGCTTCAGCTGACCTACAAATGTAACTAGATAATCCCTTTCTTGGAGATAGTTATTGTGGTTTCTTGCAGTTTCTGTTTACTCTCACACAGCAGTGTATCCCTGCTGAATTAGCTATCATTAACACTTTTAACGAAGGTTGTTATTCCCAGGTAGGACTCAAAGCAGTTTTAATGTGTCAGAGCATTTCTTGAAGTCACTAAAGTTTTGAATTGATAAATAGTGATAGTTCCTCAGAATTTTAAAGAATCATTAATGTAACAAAGAGGGAGCTCTTAAAGAACTGCTTCTCATGTGCCCATGCTTTCCAGCCTTTTCCTATTTATTCCAGCTCAGTGTTACGTTATGTGTAGTATATGCACAAGTTGCAGTTTATACACTGATAAATTGTCCAATTCCTTACAAGGCCAAAAATATTTCTTAACTCTTAGCATTTGCAAAAGATGTATGCACAGGTTCACTTTGCATCTCAGAGAATTCTGGTTACTGGTAATAAAATTTGGTTAACATTTACTATTTGTTTGAGAGCTCAAAAATATATTTCCAGTATTTGTGAGAAGATCTTGACTATTTCTCCTGACAACAGAATGGGTGAAGTTGGAAGGCAAAATAAGGTTATTCATTTATAAAGGTGATAATCTGTATCTAAATGTTGTTCACTTTATTTTCTGTCAATATTTGTAATGAATTAATAATTTCTGAGAGATATGGAGTGAGGATATTTGGATTCATATTTTCCCTTAAAACAAAACAGATTCCAGGAACAGCCACTCCTTAGCCCAGATCCAAAGAACATCCATATTCACAGCTCTAAAAAAAGCAAGACAGAAATAGTACCAATGACTTTTAACATCTCAGTATTTATCCAACTTAAGGGTTATGTTTTAATTTCTAAAAGAAAATTTTATGTCTATTCTCAGCATTTTCCTTTATTAGATAAGCAATGTAGAAAAAGAAGAGAAATAAAGAATGTGTTTAATTCTCAAGGTTATTTGTAGAGTAAGTCTTTCTGGAAAGCCTGCTTTCTTGGGGCTGCTGGAATGTCTTGTAAACAAAATTACTCTTGCTATTTAATCCAACTCTTTTCCTCAGAACAGGAATAATAATAATTATTATTATTATTACTAGTAGTAATAATAATAACAGAAGCAATAACATTCCTTGCTACTATTATGTGAATGTTTTGGTACTCCTTGGTTGTAAAAATAGAATTCAGTCTCCAAGTCAGGTGACTGACTAAATTTGGGTTACTTGTCACTGGTAGAAAGCTCTGGAAACTACCTAACCTGAAAATAATCTCAGAATTAGGATAATGTGAAGCTCTTTTTCACCTTCCATTTTTTTTCCTCTTCTTCCCTTTTCAGTTAAGGTCTAGAGGCAAATTTAGGTTAAACCTGTGTAAATTTACAAATCCTTAAAATAGGATTGTCATCCATTAACACAGTAAATATCACAGTACAATCTTCTTTCCAATGTACTGCTTTTTCTGAAAACTTCAGTCTTTAAATAATTTTTGTATGCCTATGGATACAAGAAATAGGATACTGCAAGACTAATAGTAATTAATACATGCTTTTTACTTCTGGGCAGGGATTTTTTAACATTTGCATTGTGTCTTATTAGTTGCAGTGAGAAAAGTCTGGTACTGGTATGCAGAATTCAGTCAGACTGAATCACTAAAGATTTTATCACCATTTTTCAGTGCTTATAAAATATGTTTTTACACCTTACATGTTTTCTGGGAATGTCTAGTACATTACTTTTCAATTAGAATGAGTTTACAAAAGAAAAATAGAGTTTCACCAAATCCACAAAGTAATCTCTTAGTAGTCATACAATTGTATTTATGCTTTTTCTCTCATGTAGGAAAAGGGAATATCTTTTTTTCAAATAATAATTTCTTTACCATGGTGTTGTTTGATGTAAGAAACTAAAATGGAGGGAATTATATCTAAATCAAATCTGTGGCTGCTATTACAAGCAACCAGCTAAGATGTTATTTATATATCGAGTTTGTTTCTAGAGGTTCTTAAATGAGTTTGTGGATTTAATTTCTATTTAGTACAAAAAATAAGAACTGAGGATCCTTGTTTATAGCTCCAATTATTTCTATAAAACAGCTAGAACTTTATTATAATATTCCCACTGTGTTCCTGTTTTTCTGAAACAACAAAAATGTAACAGCAGCGAAACTTATTCTGCAATGATATCTTAAGAAGTATTATGTAGATATGATTTTTCTATGCTTAACAAGGTAATTAACACCTTTCCACACATTAAATGGCTTGAACAATAACTTATCTTCTGTCTTATTTGCATGTGAACCCAGCTGTTGCTTTATTATGATTAGAACACATAAGTACACATATTTCTATACACACTCTGATTCTGACATAATTTCCCAGCGTGTTTTCACTGGAACTGTAACACCAATATCACATGTCAGGGAGTTACTTTTCATTTGTGTTTAATGTATCTACTCTTATTTTTTAACCTGTTTGACATTTGCACCTGTTGTTCAGCAATCTGAAAATTGAAACAAATGTGTTTTCACAGTGGATTTGCGTGTGAAGTTTCTGGGTCCACATCTCGTCTTGCATTACTTTCCTGCTGTTATTGTTCTGTTAACCAGCACTGCTGCTACTGCCTTATAGCAGGGGTAACTCAAACATCATATTTGAAACTGAAACTGATTTTATTCTAGAATTACGTAATCAAATGGTTAGGTAAGGTATTTTGAAAATAACTTTTTCCATTATATTCAGGAAGTATTTGAATGTAATGATTTCTTCAACAGTTTTGAGGAAAAACTTGGCCTTTTTCACTAATTTATAGTTTTAGGGGTCTGTCAGATATATTAAGTGCTATTAGAAAAAAATCACACTTTTTCTTAGAAATATACATAATCTTCTTTTATAGTTAAGGTTCTTTTCAGTATGCAGATGTTAGTCTAATTCAGTTACTGAAAGATTCTCTGCTCTTGCTGTACTCTTGGCGTTTGCTCTCTGGTGAGATAAAACTATTTGGCAGGAGGACATGGCTCCTTCTCCATATACCAGCTGAACCTGTGTGGGTTCAAGTCTATGCAGAAACTCTACAAAACTTATGGTGGGGCAGAGTGTTTTAGTATGCTGTGAGATGAGGATCCCCCTAAAGAGAAATACTCCAAAAGACAACCTGTAATGTCCTTTTTTCATTCAGAATTTGTTTTTAGAGACTGGAACCTTATTTACTTGCAAGTCAAAGTTTAAAAGGAGGAAAATACAAATAGCAGATGTGGGTGTAACACTTCTACAAATAGACAAGAGTTGTATCCATTTTGCAGGTTACGTGTTTTGAAGTGGTACATTACCTCCCTGCATTTATCTTTGAAGAGAAGACATATAGTGAAAGCTGTCAGTTTATGTTGTCTATCGTGAGGGGATGGATGTATCAAAAATTGCACCTACTAGTTGACAGGTTGAAAGTCTGTATTTTTAAGTGTTAGATGTTATCCTGTGATGACTGTCTTGTTCCCATACATAAGCCAGACCACCTATTTCAGAGTCTTTATATAAAACATAGTAACTATACCTGTTCAGGAAGCAATGTATCTTTTACACAGAACTAAGAGAAGCTTCCACAAGCTCAGCATCAAGCTCAGTGATGCCTAATATGTTCTCAAGAAAAATCATTAACTGGGCAGCACAAACACAAATAAGAAATATTTGACTGTGAGAATAATTAAAAAATCATGAAAGCTTTCTGTTCTTTATTGACATGGCACAATACAGATCTGGAAAGTGTTTTTAACATCTAAAAATGCTGATAATAGTTGTTATATGGTCTTTTCTTCCACAAATGGTCGAGTCACCTGTTATCCTTTATTTAAGATCATAACTTGATTTTTCAATACATATTTTTTTTTCCTAAAGAGACTTTTGCTGCTAAAAAATGGTGAAAACAAAACAAATAGTACCATTCAGGGAAAGACAATTACAGAATAATTGTAATGCCAGATGTAGCACTCTTCATGTGGACATCTTGATATGTCTGACACTTGTCTTGAGTTTATTAGAAGACAGTCATCTCTAGGTTTGGAAGGCAGCATTAACTAAGTCATAGTAAAAAAAACCAACTATCCATCAGTCACAGTGAGAAAGCAAAAACATTATAATAATTTGAAATTAGAATTAGCACAAATTAAGAAAAAAAAAAACCCAAAGCAATCACCCCCTTGATTTTACTCTAGTCAAACAACATGGTGATATGAAAAAGAATTCTTAAAATGGTAGGAAAATTTGTTGGATTCTTATTACCTTTAGATTGCTTTGATTTCAATCATGTAATTGATGAGGTTGGAAAAGACCTTCAAAATCATGAAGTTCAGCTGTTAACCCAGCACCAACGTTGTGTTCACCATTCAACCATGTCTTCAGGTGTCATAGCCACATGTTTTGAACACTTCCGTGGATACTCCATCACTTCCCTGGGTAGTCTGTTCCAATACTTTATAACTCTTTTTTAAGTGTGTGAAGGATTGTATCTAGAAACTTAGAATTAATATGAAACCAGACAGAAATAAAATGTCTTTTTGAATCCCTAAATCTATGTGAATAAGGACATTTTCTGCTGAAGATTAGGTGCTGAACAAAAAACATTTAGAAACAAAGTTTTGGCTGTAAGAAAACAAAGCTCTGAATTTCACTGCAATTGGTGAAAAGCTGGAGTCTAATTTTTTCTAATGTCTTTCTGCATCAAACCATAGGCAAGAAATATCTCTATTAAAGCATATATTTATAGGAATTCAAGAGCATTCAATTCAAATATTCACCTATTTTCTCTAGGTTGCCATTTCTGTGACTGTAAAAGAAAATGATCAAAACACAGTTTAAGGATGACTGGTCAAACTTTGTGCATACTCTGAGAACTTTGCAAGGTCCACACTGTATCTCTAAATGCAAGTCAGGTTATGTTGGCATAGCTTTTCTCTTGAATTGATTTACGTGACTCTAACTTCAAAATTTCTGAGCAGAAATTCAGACACAAGTGTGTGGGATGCCAAGTTATTGTTAATGTTTGGTTCCATATATATAAATATATACACATAAAACTAAGTCTGCTTTTCCTATAGCAAAAGACTGAATGTGACAACTTCTACAATTAGCAGCAGAACCCAACTATGCTAAAGGTGAAACAAAGGAGGAAGTGGGCATAGGTGATGGTGGAGAAAAATAAGAAATGGAGCAACAAAACTGTCTTCTTCTTTTCTTTTTTTTTTTTTTCCCAGCCTTTTAGGATTGTTTTA
>VXBU01015859.1:117391-160939 GCA_013400315.1 Bombycilla garrulus | reverse complement strand
GAAGGCGGACCCGGACGTCACCCTGGCCAGCCAGGAGGCCGTGTTCGTGCTGGCGCGGGCCACGGTGAGGGGCGGCTCCTGGGGGCCGGAACGCTGCGGGTTGCGGGGATGGTCCTCGTTCTTGCCCAGGAGGTTTTTCCTTCTCTCCCGGGCCGCGGCAGCTCACGGACTCGCTGGGCGGTTGCGGCCTGCCCGAGCTGAAGAAGGGTCTGGAGCCCCAGGAGTGGCTGAGGGAGCTGGGAGGGGCTCAGCCTGGAGAAAAGGAGGCTTGGGGGCACATTCTGGCTCTGCACACCTCCCTGACAAGAGGGGGCAGCCGGGTAGGGATCAATCGCTTCTCCCAAGCAAGAAGGCACAGGACAAGAGGAAACGGCCTCAGGCTGCACCAGAGGAGGTTTAGGATATTGGGAAAATTCCTTCATGGAGAGAGTTGTCAAACTCTGGCACAGTCTGCCCAGGGCAGTCACCATCCCTGGAATTGTTCACAATAATGTAGCACTTGGGAACATGGGGTGGTGATGAACTTGGAGGTGGTGCTGGGTTAATGGTTGGACACAGTAATCTTATAGGTATTTCTCCACCTGAAGGATTTCCTGACAGCTTTCACCCTTCAGAAGGTGCCCTGGGAGCCCGTGGTGTGGAGCAAGTCTCCCAGAGAATGTGGGTTGCAAGGAGCCCACATTCCCAGCTTTCTCCCTCATTGCTTGTCCTGTGCATCACTGTCCAGCCATTTCCTTTGATATTTTCAGACATGTTTACTGGGAAGGGG
This sequence comes from Bombycilla garrulus, assembly GCA_013400315.1. Classification (NCBI taxonomy): domain Eukaryota; kingdom Metazoa; phylum Chordata; class Aves; order Passeriformes; family Bombycillidae; genus Bombycilla; species Bombycilla garrulus. The sequence continues at coordinate 160,170 of VXBU01015859.1, read as the reverse complement.
TAATGTTAGGATGAAGATTGTGATTTAATCCTTTTGCCTTGTAGGACTTTTCTTCTTCCTCAGGATATTCTCTCATCTCCTATGTGAACCTGTCATGTTTTGCCTTGCAGGAGCTGTTTGTTGAAACCATAGCCAAAGATGCTTACATATATGCCCAGCAAGGAAAAAGGAAAACTCTTCAAAGAAAAGACCTGGGTATGGGAGCATGTTCTGTGCTGGCCTTAGCAAAGGGTTGCTGCAATGGGGGAGTTTTCCACCTATCTGGAGGTGCTGAAGTAATTACGGATTTATTCTTTCTTTCCCTGAAGATGGGAGAGAAAAACTTCTACGAAAGACTCCACTAATAATTTCACACACCATTTCCAAAACAAGTAAATCTCTTTGAAGTTGGTTACTGTTCTGTGATGTAATTTCAAATGCTGCAGTTTGAAACAGATGCAAATATGGACTTGGTTTATCTATTTTAATTGTTCTCAATTTGCTTTTCAGATAATGCCATTGAAGCTATTGATGAATTTGCTTTTTTGGAAGGTGAGTTTCTACTTCGTTTCAGGATTTTGTGTAATCAGCTACTTAGGAGAGAAACAACTGAATCATTTGCAAAGCTCTGTTTCCACATCCTCAGTAATTCCTAGTGTGTCTTGCAGTGCCCCTCTGAGCACTGGAATGGCTCAGCTGGACCCTGAGGCATGTGCAGTAGGTTTTTTTGCTAGATTTGGTTTTACTCGTGTGTGATTTGCTTGAACTTTCAAGTTACTGCACCTTCTTTTGCCAGCTTGTAAACAAGATTTATTTGTTCACAGAACCACACTTCTGATTTGTGGGACTATAATGTGTTTTTTCATTTTCAGGTACTTTGGACTGAGCTGGACAGAGCTCTCTGGAGAAAGAGACTGCAGCGGTGGTGTGAGATAGAAAACAGGATTCTGAGAGTTCCAAAATAATTCATAGAGTTGAGACGCTGAATTTGAGACATGGCAACCATGATATTTTGTATAAAGTTGAAGTTGTTGTAAGTTCTTTATTTAAAATGCATATTTTTTTCATAACTATTTTGTATGTCCCTTCCCATGTGGCTGCAGTGCAGCTCTCTGCTCTGGCCAGGTTACACAGCAGTCACTTCCAGTAGCAGTCCCAGCCTCTCTGGGTACTCTGCAGCACAACAGAGCTGTGAACAGGGAGTGGCTTGGCTCAGGTGCCTAGGCACAAGGAATTTTTTTAATGGAAGTGTGGGTTTTGTTATATATGTTTGTCTCTTAACACAATTAAATTTTTGTTGCTGTTGTTGTTGAGCAGCTGTCCTGATTTCTGCTCCGGGCTGGGATTCCTGTAGCCTGGTGGTAAATGGTGTGGTTGTGATAGGATGCCTTCTCTAGCATTTTGGTTTTGCTAATTGTTTTCTCAAGGCATCAATTCCTGAGAAATCCAGCTGTCCTCCAGGAACTGGGGATGAGCTCCGGGGGAGCTTGGCTTGTTCTGAGGGCTGTGCAGCTTCTTTAAGTGTCTGTGATTGTTGCACTTGTAAGTAATTGTAGGAAAAAAAAAAAAAACAAAACAACCCAACCGTCCAAACCTCATTTTAAATGCCAGAGGAGTGTCCATGCTGCCATCAGTGTTCTTTTCTGTGCTCTCATTCCTGATTCTGGCAAAGACATTTTCCCTGGCAACTGGATCTGTTCCCTGCCCTGTGCCCCTGGACGGGTTGGTGCAGAGATTCCGAGTAGTGTGGTGAGGAGCCATTTACATCCCGTGTTAGGAATGCTGCTGCCATCTGCCATGTCTGAGACCCCTTGACAGTACATGGACACCAGAGCTGCCCGTGCTGCTTCCAGGACTCTGGTGACTAGAGCTTTCCTACTTCAACTAGTGCTTTTCTACGTGGAGTTAACAGCAGAATTGTGTGGGTATGGGGGACACACTGCCATCACTGCTGTCACATGTCCTTGCTGTGTTGCCAGCATTGTCCAAGTGCCAGCTCTGACTCCATTTGGTATGAGGAGGGACAGGACAGGGTTGTCCCCAGATAAAACCATTGAATGGGATGAAGGAGGATGAGGGATGTGTGTTCTTTCAAATGAGAGTGGCTCCCAGTCACCACAAACTTAAATCAATTTGGAAGTGGTGGTAAGAACAAAGACCCCAAGGGAGCTTCCCCAGGCTGTCAGCAAATCCAGTGGCTCTCAAGAAACACTTCGAAATTTGCTGGGAGCCTGATCCAAGCCTGATCATGCTGGGAGCACAGTCCTGATCATGGGGGAGAGATGCTCATTTCCCAGGCTGCGGAGGAGTTTGTTCAGATTACAGTCGGGGGACTTTTGCCAGGATATGTGAGCCCATTTGGCTCAGAGCTGTTCACCTATTCACCTGCTAGGGAGGGCAGGTATAAGAGTCAGAGGTACTGGAGGCTTTCCTGTGCTTCCCAGGGTGCAGCATGCAGGACCCATGAGCTATAGCCTTCCTCGCAGGGCTCATGCAGGCTCCCATCTTTGCCAGTAAGTTTCTTTTTCCTTCTTGTCATTGCTTTGGCCTCTGGCATGGGAGAGCAATGGGGGTGTGGTGTGGGGCTGCAGTAGGCTCTGCTCGCATTCGATGCTGCTGTGGTTGGTGTGTGCTTTCCACAGTGAACAGCACAGAGGAGTGTCTGCATTGGGAACAGTGTGGGGTTTGTGTCAGGGGAAGCTGCTGTACAGAATCTGGGAGGGGTTTAGTGCCCGTGAGCTCCTTTGTGCTGTGGAAGGGGACTCGTTTTACCCAGCTCTGCAGTAAAGTGGAAGGGAGCAGATAAACAGTGAGATAAAAAGTGCCAGAGTGTTTTCCTGGAGTAACTAAACAGGATGTTCAACTCGCCTGGCTAGGGTCAGATGTGTAATGTCCATTTATAACAAAATCTCTTATTTGTGCTGGAGCCATTTAGTTTGGGATAGGGAGCAGCTAGAGCTGTGCTGGGCACTCAGTGCCTCATCCCAGCTCAGGCAGAAAAGGTGGGCTGGGGTAATGCTGGGCTCAGAGGCTTGTGACTGCAGGTGCAGGAGCCGTAGGCAGAGTGGAGGAGTGTTGCAGTGCATATTTTTATTTTATATTTTATGTATATTTTTTATTTTAAGTTCTGTGTTTGATGGTTTGCCCCTACGTTCCCCTCGGGTTTCCCTAAAGTTGGTTTGTCCCTAGTTATGTCTTCCCCCTAGCTGTCCCTCATGATATCCACACCCTTTGTTCCAGCTTCTTCCCTGTCTGTCATTGTAACCCTACCCCTTATTCCCGAACCTTCCCTGCCAGCCCTGTCCTGAACCAATCCCTAACCATAACACCTGCTGGGGATTCCTCTAATCTTCCATATTCCCCTTGGTCCATGTGACATCCCCCTTCATCCCCCCTACCCCAACTGGCCCTAGAGTTATAAACAAATCCCCTCATTCCTCCCCCAGAAATTCCCAATTGGTCGCCTGTTTGTGTCCTCCTACTGGTTTTTGGTCCTACTTAACCCCGTGTGCAGGGGTGCTCAGCGCTTCTCCTGCTGTGGACCTCCAAGTTTAATAAACCCATGTTGGTGAAACCCCGCAGCAGGGGGGGCCTCTCCTTCTCCTTTATCCCATTCCTGATGCTGGTGAGAGACTCTGAACTGTTGAGCAAGTGGCTCAAAAGGTTCTGCCTTCAGTGTTCCCCGTAGTGACGCAGTGTAGTGATGCAGTTCCCCACACTTGGCGTGGCACTGGTGTGCTTCTCTGAGCTAGCCCAGGTTCCGGTGGTCGTGTCAGAGGAGCAAGGGAATCTGTTTGCAGAGAGAGGCTACTGCAGGAGACAGACCCATTTCCTCCACATTGGGCAGAGTGAGTTCAAATAATCATGAAGTTGTTAGAATTGGAAGGGACTTTAAAGCTCATCTTGTTCCACCTCCTGTCACAGACAGGGACACGTTCTGCTAGACCAGATTGCTCCAAGCCCTGTCCAACCTGGTCTTGAACACTTCCAGGGATGAGACAGGCACAGCTCCTCTGAGTTCCCCTTTGCCCTCCTGAAACCAAGATTCTTGATGCTTCCACACTCACATCCTGCCCATCCTTTGGCTGTTGTTTTTTTTTTATTTTGATGTTTTCCAAGTGAATTTTCCCTTGGAGGATTAAGGGCAGAAGTGTGCCAGGGACCTGTTGCCCAGATAATCCAACACTTAAACATCTTTTGTAGCACAGGAACTGATGAGTAGCCTGACCCCTGGGTCTGTTCCTTTGCACAAAGGAGCTCAGTTCCCTGGACCTGAGCTGCACCATGGTTGATTCTGTGTTTGAATTCCCTGTTTGTTGCATAAGTTCAGGACGACTGCAGATTTTGCTTCCTAGGATTGATGTATGTGCTGTCAGCAGGACAACAAACTGCCCTGTAAAAGTAGAGAAAGCAGCAGAAGTAGCTCCATTGGTTCATCAGAAAAAAAGTCTGTGGCCTTCAGGAGTAGCTTGTGGGCCCAGTTCCCCTTTGCAGTGGCTGTAAGGACACAACAGCTTCACACTCTTGAGGTTTCTTAGGATTTTTCCGTGCACGAGAGCAGCACTCATACAAATTTAACCTTAAGTATTTGCCAAATACTAGCTTCTTGTGTACAGTAGGAATAACGAAATTATCATATCCAAATTAGAGCTGTTACAAGCAGTGACAGCTCGTCAGCTCCAGAGACAACAACTTCAGAAGAATATATAATGATGGAAGTATAATCACAGAATTGCAGAATAGGCCAAATTGGAAGGGACCCACAAAGATCATCAAGTCCAACTCCCTGCCCTGCATCAGGTCCAACTCCCTGCCCTGCACAGAGCCACCCCCAGGAGTCATATCATATGCTCTAGAGCATTGTCCAAATGCTCCTTGAGCTCTGTCAGGCTTGATGTTGTGACCATTCCCTGGGGAGCCTATTGCAGTGCCTGACCATCTGGGGGAAGAACCTTTTTCTAGTACCCAACCTCAACCTCCCCGACATGACTTCAGCACTTTCCCTTGGATCCTGTCACTGTCGCCACAGAGGAGAGATCAGTGTCTGCCCCTCTTCCCCTCACAAGGAAGGTAGAACTGCAAGGAGGTCTTTGTTCAGTCTCCTGCAGGCTGAATAAACAAGTGCCCTCAGCTGCTTCTCGAATTTCTTCCCCTCAAGCCCTTCACTGTCTTTGTTGCTCTCCTTTGGACACTCTCCATCAGCTTTGGATCCTTCTGATCTTGTGCCCAAAGTGCCCCCAGCGCTGGAGGTGAGGCTGCCCCAGTGCAGAGCAGAGCAGGACAATCCCTCCCTGGGCTGGGTGCCCCCAGGACACGGTGGCCCGTTGTGCTGCCAGGACCCACCGGTGACTCAGATCCAACTTGCCACCAGGCAGGACCCCCAGGTCCCTGCCCACGGCACTGCTCTCCAGCCTCTCATTCCCAGTCTGTCCCTGCATCCAGGGCTGCCCCATCCCAGGTGTAGGCACTTCCCCTCGTTGAACTTCATATGATTGGTGATGATGTAGCTCTCTGATTTACTGAGGTCTCTCTGCAGTGACTCCCTGCCTTTGAGGGAGTCAGCAGCTCTTCCCAGTTTTGTATTGTCTGTGAACATGCTCCATCCCTTCCAGTCCTGCATCGAAGACATTTATGAAGATGTTGAAGAGCAGAGGGCCGAGGATGGAACCCTGCAGAACCCCACTGGTAACTGGTGCCGACCTGATGTCACCCTAGTCACTGTCACCCTTAATGCCTGACCCATGAGCCAGTTGCTCACCCATCCCATGATGTGTTTATCCACAGTTTGTCCATCAGGATGCTGGGAGACATGGTATCAAAACGTTTACTGAAATTCAAAAAGGTTACATCAGCCAGCTTTCCTGGGTCAACCAGGTGGGTCACCTTGTTATAAAAGGTGTGACAAGCAGAACTTTCCTCTCAGGAAGCTGTGCTGGCTGAGACCAGTGACTGTGCTGTCTTCCAGACATTTTTCAACACCTCCAGAATAATCTCCATAACTTTACCAAGCACAGAAATGGCACTGACAGTACATGAGTGGTGACTCTTGGTGGATCCAGTGTTTCGCAGATGTCTCTGGCAGTCCTGTCAGCGTGGATGTTGGGAAATGCCGCTCCAGCTGCGCATCCCAGCAGATAAGCTCCCTCCACCTCAGCCTCCCAGGGCTCTCCAGAGAGTCTTTCCTGCTCGATTTCCTAAGGAGCAGGAAGGTGAGTGCTTTGGGCAGAGGGACAGTCAGGTGCTGGTGACTGGAGCCGTGGTTTTATACATCTGCTTTTGGCTTGTAAGAAAACTTGTCACTGAGTCTCTCTCCCCTAGCTCGAGCAGTGGCTTGTGCAGGCAAGACAGATGGAAACTCTCCAGCAGTGCTAGATACCTCAGGGCAGAGGAAGGGCCAGAGCTCAGCCAGGGAAGGGGCTGTGGCAGTGCCCTGGCTGTCCTGGCAGCTTCTGAGCACAGTTCTGGCTGCTCACAGCCCAGCAGCTCTTTCTGCTACCTCTGCTGTACTTGAAAGCTGCTCTCCCATGTACAGAGAGGTTGGAGGCCTGTTTCTGCCTCTTTGAGCAAGACTGGCAGGATGTCATGCCCGTGTGTCACTCTTAGGAGGGACTCAAAGGAGCTTGTGCATTTGGGGACACGGCTGTGATACTCTCCTCATCCCAGGAGAGCTGACATTGCCTAAAGTCCCATTTCCACTGGGATAAAAGACCCTGGAGAAGGGTGATGATTCTGTGGGTGCTGCACATGTGTATCCTGTGAGGGATCACCTGTAGCTGAGGGATCAGCTGTAGCTAAGACAAATCTTGTTACCAGTTGTCCCATTGTTACCAGCACTGTGGCACTGCTGGTGCAGCATCCTCCAGGCAGGCAGAGCAAGAGAGAGAGGAGTAAAACTGAGCCAGTTCCAGGTCAGGGGAGGTTTATGTCAAGAGCTGATGCTGGAGGTTGTTCCCTGTGTTGTGTTTTTACGCAGGCATGTCCCCTGGCCCTGTCCCGTGCTGCTGCAGGTGAGAACCCCACGTTTCTGCCCCAGGGGGTCCTGCTGTGAGCCAGCCTGGCTGCACCTGGAGCAGCTCCTGCTCCTTGAAGGCCTTAGGGAGGTGGAGGTTGTCTAGGGCTGCCACTGCAGCACCTGCCTCGAGGAATGTCTTCGTCTCCCAGCCCTGAAAACCTTCTTTCCAGACTCTCCCTGGGAGGTCACAATCAACATGGGGAAATGCTCTGATCCAAGCTGTAGTGCAGGTATGAACAAGGGAGAGCTCCTCTCCCTCCCTAGCTCCCTCCATTCCTCTGAGAATATGGGAACAAGCCCTCTTGTGTGACCAGCACCAATGTCCAACCTCGGGGCACCCAGTCTGCTGAGCAGAGCCTCTTCCTTTGGGAGTATTGGGATTGTGTTTAGGGGTTGAGTTTCCTGTTGCTGGGCCTTTACCACACAGGTCTGCAAGCACAGTGATAATTCTCTGCTGTGTGCATGGGTGAGGATGGGGATACAGCAACCTCATATACAGGGAGATGTCCTCTAGCCAGAGAGTATGGAATCAGAGTAACCCAGGCTGGGAGGGACCTCACGGGTCTCTGCTCCAATCCTCCCAATCAAAGCAGGGAAACCAATCTGATGATAAAAGCTCTGCTGGAAACAGAGCCCTGGAAAATGCAATTTCCTTACTGACAGTCTGAAATGACCTTTTACTACGAGTGAACTATACTGATGGTTCAAAAATCCCTTGGAAATGGAAACTCCAAACTAAATCATTCCAGATGGGTTAAAACCTCCCCCTGGGACAAAGCTGAACTCGTTCATTGTGAACTGATGAGCTGTCTTGTGAATTCACTCATAGTAACCCAAGACACGTCAGCGGAGATAAACTGATTTTATCAGAATTGAAAGTGGTGTCGAAATTATTTACCACAACTTTTTGAAAAATTTAATTGTCCTGGAATTCGCTGATATAATTTTTTTGGCATTTCTAAAACCCAGTGCTTTCAAACTTACCAAATTTCAGCTGCTGTGGCACCGCCACTAGAGAGAGACAGAGTCCGCGCTTGTGGTAAAGTGAGCACGGAGAGCAGCTCAGGGGCCAAAGAATTCATTCCACAATTCTGGGAGCGGCCGGGAGTGGGCGGCGGAGCCCCCCGAGGGCTGTGCCTGCGGCCGGGTCCCCTCCTGGGGCAGCTCCACGTGGGCCTGCACAGGCGGCATTGGCAACAGCAGCTGGTTATCCAGCTGCAAGTGGAAAAGGCAATTAGGCAGCGTGAAGTGCTTTCTTCCAGAGCTGGGAGAATCAGCATTTACTTCCCAGACGTGTAAGTGGAAGGTGCTGGATGATTCTATTGCCTCAGGGAGGGGAATTCATGGAGTGGGGAGGGAGAATCTCAGTCATGGTAATAGCCCAGGGCTGGCAAATGTGAACTCGCTGCCAGCTTCGGCTCTGCCCTAGGGCAGGCCTGTGCCCTTTCCTTCTGGATCTTCCCGCGTAAAGTCGGACTGATACTTTCCGTGTCATAGTAAAAACTTGGAAACATCAGAGGAACGGGGCGGAGAGGGGGGAGTGGAACGGGGCTGGAGAAGGATGTTAAAATCTCACCCAGAAATACTGACTTCCAGAAATCCATTGCCATTTTGTGCCCCACTCATAAGGCATCTCAGAGATCACTTTTCCTTCCCCTGGAAGCAGGTCCATCCTGGGACAAAGAAATCTCCTCCTGCAGCTACTGAAGTAGTTGGGAGGGGGCAGGAAATTCTCAAAACCCGTTAGAAGCCAGGAGCCAAATACAAACCCCAAAGAATCCATACCCAAGGGCTGGGGCAGGGTAGGACCAGGTCCTAGATAGAGCTCAAACCCACTTCGTCATCAGCTCAGCTATCCTTCTCCCCCTCCTCTAGTCCATGCAAAGGGGATTTTTTTACCCTAATTTACTTGGTGAGGGGAGAAAATCCAGGAGATTTAGCACAGAAAAAATGTAGTTTCTTTCTGCACAGAAGAGCAGCTCAGACTGAGCCATGCAGGACAGTCTGTGCCTCTGCCCTTCCAAGTAGATGCAGTTGCAGCTGGAGGACCCTTATCCCTTCTCTCCACTTGCTAAACCCCTGATGCCTGGGCCATCGGGACCGACCACGGTGGCATGTCCTGGTGTGGGGTGACACAGCAACAGGGATGTGGCTGTTGGTGTGCCCACCCAGAGCCTCCCCCCTGCAGCCAACCTGGGAATGTCAAATCCAGAACTGCTTTGTCCCCTGGGAATTTTTCATTGAATTAAAGCTGGAATAGGGAAAGAAAAGACAAAGCAGGATTTTGTTCTGCACCCTAAGAGCTGGGGCCATTGTTCACCTCCCCCTTCCACCCCTCTGGTACCAGCCTTCCTTCATCCCACACCCCAGAACTGGGGCATCCCATTCCCTTCCCTTCCCTTCCCTTCTCTTCCCTTCCCTTCCCTTCCTTTCCCCTTTTCCCCTTTTCCCCACTCCACAGTGGCAGATACAACACCTGGTGTCTGTGGGAAGCTCAGTGCAGAGCAAACCCTTTGGAGGTGCCTGGGGAATGTATCTCCAGGAAAGCCCTTAACAGTGGCTCCAGCATCTGAGAAGCCCATTCAGGGCACAGTCCCTGGCAAATCCAGAGGGAAATGCTGAATGAGTAAATGCTAAATCACATTCCCTCATCTCTGGTGTGAGAGTGTAGCTCTGAGAAAAGTGCTGCCATCAATATTTTGTGTTCAAATACAGTTTTTCTCAAAGATAACATGGAATGGCTTGTGCTCACTCCCCAGAACTGGGGCTTTCCATGGTCAGGGACAGCAGTCACGACTTGCACCCACAATAACCTCCCTTTCCTCATGGTTTGAAACTGGGATGGAGGAACAAAACCTACCACTAAGGCCCTGAGCTGGTGAAGGAATGAACCCCAAACTCCCAGCTGGGACTCTGACACAGAGAACAGCCTTTTCCAGTGGGTACTGGGTGCCAAAAGCTGGATGGTCTGTGCTGCTGCTGCAGGAACCTTGGGTGCAGCTCCAGGTTAATTTTCCTTCTTGTTTCCTTGCAGATGGACTTGTCTGCGTGCCCACAAAATTCAGCACTGCTCTGGTCAAAAATACACATGGTGAGGAGGTGGTTCAGACACTGGAGAACTGGGAAATGAAGGAAAAATGCTGTTGTGTCTCCCAGGTGGAATATTATTATGGAATTGTCCAGAGCTCTGCAGGACATAGAAAGGAATGGCTCAAGGTAGGTTTCCAGGGGTTTGGCTCCTCTCTGGTGGGCTCAGCTGGGCCCTTATGGGGTTTGAGATGCTGGATGGGTGCTCTAACATCAGCAGCTTCACACTAGCATCAAACTAGAGTGGTAAAAACCTCACATTTGTATTCTCTGATGCTATAAAGTGTATTTTGCTGCCACTAATTCATGCATACATCAGGGCCATAAAAGAACAAATGGCTTTTTTTTTTTTGGAGTGAGGATTTTTTTTAAAAAGTAATTAAGGAACAATGATATTTTAAAAAAAAATAGTTGTTAGGCATGTCTTCAACAGAGACCCTACTGTCTAGTTGGGTGTACTTTTGTGCACGGGACCTCTGACTCAAAAACCACTGCTATGCCCCCAAAATACTTCTTACCAAGCTGTGTCTTGCTGCTGCCCTTCTTCGGGGAAAGATGTTGAGCCTGAGGCTAGAGGGAGGGTGGAGGGTCCTGGGATGTCCCTGCTGAGGTGCTGCAGGGGATTTTTGTGCCTTTGTTTTGCAAATCTTTTCCGGAAATCGATGTGGGAAGGTGCTTGGGCAGCTGCTTCTCGGGGGATCCCTGCTTGCTTAGGTAAGCACAGCTGCCAGGCTCCATCCGCTCGCCCTCCCACACATCCACACCCCGGGCCAGGTGGGAGCTGCCCCTGGTCCTCTCACCCAGCACATCTGCGGCTCCCGGCGTGGAGGGACACGGAGCAGGGTTTGGGTAGCACCCCAGCTCACCCACCATGCTGTGCTGTGCTGTGCCCGGGGTGAGGGGAGCCAGACCTGCCGTGATGGGGCTGAATTGGGCAGGTGGTTACAGAGCCTGTGGTGTCCCAGGACAGCAGACACACAGCCTGACAGTGGCTTCTGCAGCCTGAAATATGCCACTCCTGTCCTTCACCTGGCAAAGCTGTGGGGCAGGAAGAGTAGGGGGTTGCTGGTGCAGGGTGGGTCCAGGCAGTCGCTTCAGGCTGAAGAGGCAGGACTGTGTGTTTATTTTAGACATAAAAATATAGGTCCACAGCACAGGAAGGACATGGACAAGTCAGAGCAAGTCCAGAGGAGGCCACAGAGATGCTCCAAGGGCTGGAGCCCCTCTGCTCTGGAGTCAGGCTGGGAGAGTTGGGGGTGCTCTCCTGGAGAAGAGAAGAATCTGGGGAGACCTCAGAGCCCCTTCCAGTGCCTAAAGGGGCTCCAGGAGAGCTGGAGAGGGACTGGGCAAAAGAAATGGAGGGACAGGACAAGGGGGAATGGCTTCCCACTGCCAGAGGGCAGGAATGGATGGGATAGTGGGAAGAAATTCTTGGCTGGGAGGATGGTGAGACCCTGTCATAGGGTGCCGTGAGTAGCTGAGGCTGCCTCATCCCTGTAAGTGTTCCAGGCCAGGCTGGACAGGGCTTGGAGCAACCTGGGATAGTGGAAGGTGTACCTGCCCATGTCTGGGGGTGGGCTTTAAAGTCCCTTCCAACCTAAACCATTCTGGTATCCTTTGCATGCAAAAGGAAGTAAATAAAACCGCGCAGGATGAAAGACCTGCTCTGCTCAGGCAGAGGGAGGTGACAGTTCATGAGTTACTCCAGGAGTAAAGAATAGATCCTGCAGGAAAAAAGCTGCCTCCCTTCTCCCTCATCCTACTCCAGAGCATTTACCCTTTTCCCAAGCGTGAACAGAAGGTCCAGGATGTGGAGAGCTGGTGGTAAACTGGGGATATGCTGGGGATATATTGATTTTTCTTTGACTACACCAGGAGTTTACTGCGGATATACTGTTTTTTTCTCTAACTGCAGGGAGTCACAAGATGGAGAGGAATGCCTGGTTTGTGAGACGCTGTGCCCTCACAGCTATGGCATGCACAGGTTCCAGAGCCGCTGGGACCAAGTCCACATCGTTGCTGCCATCTGGGAGTGCAAGTGCCGGGGATAGCCGGGCTGGAAGCTGCGGATGGGGCTCCTGGAAACCCCGCCAGACTGTCTGCAGGATATGTAAATGAGAGAAGGCTATTTTTTGAATAAAAGCTACTTTAACCAGCGGGTATAAATGAACTCTCTACAAAATGTTTTGCAGCTTGTAAAATAAACATCATGGGCAATTTGCAGGTCCTTGGGGCTCCACTGTGCAGCTCCACAGTCCTTCTGCATCCAGCCTCCCAGGAGGATGCAACCGTCTGGCACGGGCTGGGGGGTGCACGGGTTGGCTGCTGCCGGTTACAAACTATGGAGCTGGAGACAGGAGAGGGAACCAGGAGCTGGACACGTTGGGGCTGAGCTGTCTCCTCTGCAGGCACCCCCAGGTATCCTATGGGACATGTTGCTGATGAGCTGGGTAGAGAAGGGAAAGGATCCCGGGGATACAGATAGTTTCTTCTCTCCATTAACTCCAGCATGTCGGTGCCGCCGTGCCTTTTCTGCATAATTAACAGCCCTTTGGGTTGGAATAAACCATGGGCACCGCTGGACATTAACCTTCACCTTGTCTCCCATCAGGTGGTCCTAGCAGGGCTTCAGACGGTTAATGAATTAGTTAATTAATGCTAATTTTTTCCGTTCACTCACATGGCAGCTGTACAGTGTGTAATGTCCACCTGCACCAGCTTGGTTTCTCTGAGACTGGGGAACAAGACCTAAAGAATTGACTTTTATTCCACTACCTGGATATTTCATTAAGTTCAAGCATTCAGGAATTAGCAGCAAATGCCTTTTAATTCCCAGGAAGCCAATAGCCGTTAAAAAACCAACCCAACCAACCCCAAAACAAAACAAAACAAACAAACAAAGGAACGCACAAAAAAACACACACACAAAAAAAAAACAACAAAAACAAAACTACAAGAAACAAACCCCCCCAAAAACAAAAAACCCAAAAGAAAACAACAAAAACCAACCAAACAAAAAAAAGACAAACTGGATTAGGGGGGTGCTGCTGTTGCTGCAGTATGACTCCACAGTGCAAGGCCGCAGCACCACCGCGTCCTCTGCTGGAACCTGCTCTGCCCCGTGGCCTCGGCTCGCCGGCGGGACACAAAACCTGGGCTGCCCCACCAAGAGAGGGGACCCCGGGCACCCCACCCAGCACGCCTGATAGGGACATGGTATGGGAACACCAGTATGACACTGAGCCCCCGCCACGATCTTTGCTCTCTGCAGCTGCCGCGAGAGCGGCAGCACGAGCTGCTGCTGCGGCAGGACCAGAATGGGAAGGGGATGCTCATCTTGATGGGCTGCATTCCTCTACACAAAGGTCCTCCGATTTGTCCCATTAGTGCCATCATTAAAATCCAGTTAGTCTCCTACGGAGAGCAAATGCAGCCCAGCCGAGACCCTGGCAAGGGGCTGGTGGCCCCGGACCCCTGTTTCTCCTGCCAACATTCGTAGTGCCTGGTGAGCCGTCCTCCCTCCCGCTTGTGTACTGGGGCTAATCGATGCAGGGGGCCCGGGAGCCGGGCTTCTCACCTTGTTAGCATGGCAATTAGCTCTCTTTACCTTCCTGATTGCTCCTGCGCATATTTCACTCCAGTTCAGCTTTCCAGTGAGTTATAAATGCAGCATCAAGGAGCCCGAGGGAATTGTGCAGGGACAGGGAGCACAGAGCCATGCTGGGGACTGTCCTGCTGCTGCTGGCCCTGGCCAAGACGGGATGCCTGAGCCCAGCCAGCGTTGCGAGCCGGCGAGCTGAGGCGCTGAAGAAACTCTTGGAAGTCTTTGGCATGGAAGACCCTCCAGCCCCGCCAACTCACTTCAAGCAGCCGCCCCAGTACATGGTGGATCTATTCAACACTGTTGCCAATGCGGATGGTGTCACCAAGAACCCTGACATCTTGGAGGGCAACACCGTCCGCAGCTTCCTGGATAAGAGTAAGGGGGGGGGGAGGTTCCCTGTGGTGCTGGAATGGGGCTGTGGGGAGTGGCTGAACGTGGCCAGTGGCAGTGCCGCCCCTGGTTTTGCTCTTCTCAATGCATCCTCCTCTCCAGCTCACAGTGAGGAGATGCGGTTCCTGTTTGTCCTCTCCAGTGTGGCCAAGAACGAGAAGATCCTGACGGCAGAGCTGCACCTCTTCCGCCTCTGGCCGAGGGTCACAGATGGCCCCAAAAGGCACCACTTCTGCCAGGTGAGGAGAGGAATGAGGGTGGGGATGGGGATAGCACAGTCCCCCAGCCTGTGCCCAGGGATGCCACTGGCACATTGTGGTCATTTGCCTGCAGTGGGAACATGGCCTGGCTCTAGGATCACATAAACAAGTGTTTCACAGAGAATCACGATGATTTAACTGTGGCAGGTTCTTAAATATCCTTCTGCCTTGTGCAAACATCAGCAAAGGTACACCAAAGTTGTTACAGATCCATGCTGATCCCATCTCCCCAACACCTCTGTCCAGAGGTGGTCAATCCTCTGGCAGAATACGCCGTGGTGACCACCTTTTGCCTTCTCCAGGTCAGTGTGTACCAGGTGCTGGAGAAAGACAAGCCAGACACCCCTGGAGGGAAGAAGCTGCTGGCAGCACGGCTTGTCTCACTGCAAACCTCAGGCTGGGAGGTCTTTGCCATCACGCCAGCTGTGAGTCACTCTTCCTGTTTTGGGCAGCACAGAGGGAATCCTGGGGTTCATATGGAGGAGGTTTTTTAACCCATTTCACCCCCAACAGCCTTTCAGGCTCCAGTGTAGTTTCCTGTCTGCAGTCTCTGCAGTGACATGGGGGGATACATCCTCTGAGAGGGGGAGGAAGAAGTCCTGCCAAGAGCCCCGGGGGCTGCTTCATCTTTCCCCAAACTTGTCTCACTGCTCTGCAGAGAGAGCTGGTGCTGGCTCCTATCAGTGTTCCCTGTGCTGCAGCCCCGGAGCAACCCCTTCCCACGGCACACAGAGTGTGCCCTCAAGGGGTCCCAGTTCATGATGTCCTGCTGCTGGCCTGGGACCTGCCTGTGGGGACACCAGCGGAGTGCCTGTACCAGTCCATGGTGACACTTGTTTGGTTCCCCAGGTTCGTGACTGGACCGAAGATGAAAGCAGCAACCAGGGTTTGCTAGTGACAGTCCAGGGCCCGGGGGAGAGCCCGCTTGACCCCCCACCACTGCAGTTTGCATCTGGCCGAGGCCACCATGAGAGCAAGAAGCCCATGTTGGTCCTTTTCACAGACGATGGGCGCCGTGGAGCATCGCTGCCCACAGCCGGCTTCCCAGGTGGGTCCCCACATGCCTGGCAGACTCCCTCAGTGACAACATCCCTTTCCTGGGGGCTGCTCCCCACATGTGGGCTTCTCAAATACAAACCTCCTTCCCTGGCTGGTGGGAGAGGCTCTCTCCTTTCTGGTGTAGCCCACTCAGGGGTGTTGCCTACTTGCAGATATGAAGTTGGATTTGAGTCTGTCCATGAGACTGAGGCTGTCACCTCCTGGTGGCTCTGTCTGGGCTGGTGACAGGCTGTGACCAGAGGGTTGCAGACAAAACCTGCAGGGAGGGGTGATTGGGAGGGGCTGCAGTATTTTCTCCCTCCATCCAGGCTCATGCAGTTGCCAATGACATTGTATGCTCCTTTCTGACAGATGTAAAGCCTCAGGCTCCTGATCTCCCTGACAAGATGCCAGTGCCCAAGCTGGGCAGGTCACGCAGTACACGCTCACTGGATCGGCTTCAGCCCTGCCAGAGGCATCCCTTGTCCGTGGACTTTGAGGAGATTGGCTGGTCTGGCTGGATCATCTCACCACGGGGGTACAATGCCTTCCACTGCAAAGGCTCCTGCCCCTTCCCTCTGGGCGAGAACATGCGGCCGACGAACCATGCCACAGTGCAGTCCATCATCAATGCCCTGAAGCTGAGCGAGGGTGTCAGCAGCCCCTGCTGTGTGCCTGATAAGCTCTACTCCATCAACCTTCTCTACTTCGACGACGATGAGAATGTGGTCCTCAAACAGTACGATGACATGGTGGCCGGAAGCTGCGGCTGCCACTGAGGCAGGAGGAGCAGGAGGCTGGATCACTGCTGCAGTGGAGGCTGCACCCACTCCCTCCAGAGCATCAGTGGGGTCTCTATCCCACAAACCCTCTAAGAGACTGGGACGAGCAAAGTAAAAGGGTGCTGGGTCTGCCCTGGATGGTTGCCACCCCCTCACAGGGCCAGCCCATGAAGGCTCAGGGCCACACTCTGTTTAAATCAACCCAAATGAGCCTGTGTGAACCGGCAGCCCCAGGGCTGCAGCTCCATTTTGGGGTGCCCTGTGTGAGGGCATGAGTGTCCCTGCCCCTGCAGAGGCTCCTTCAGGCTGTACTATATGTATATAGCAAGAGCACTAATATATGACAGAAACCGCCTGTACAGTGTCCTGTAAATGTCTGTACATTCCTGCATTGCTATGACTTATAAAATTAATTCAGAGCAACTATTTAAAAGTGTCATTCTCCAAAGGCTGCCTGTGGACTCTGAACTGCTGCCAAGAACAGGGCAAGCAGATATCTTGCAGGCACGGGGAAGGGGTGCACATGGACGGATGAAGATCCAGCCGCAGTGCAGTCTCTAAGGACAAGGGGATGAGGTTGGTGTGCCCTATTCCTTGAAAGCTAAATGATCTCAGGATCCGTCAGCCTGCAACTGGGGATGCAGGGAGATGAGCAGATTATGAGGCTGCTTGGGGGAATGTGGCAATGGGATCTGGGGTGGGGCAGGGGTGTTTACAGAGGTGCCTGGAGCTGATACTGCTGGGGCGAGCATCATGTGGTTTAATCTGAGCCTCCCCGTCCACCCCAGTGGGATGGGGAGGAGAATCAGAAGAAAAGGTAAAACCTGTTGGTTGAGATAGGGAAAGTTCAATAATGGAAATAAAATAAAATATGGTAATATTTAATAAAATTTGTAATGAAAAGGGAGACACCAAAAGGAGGGAGTGATAAACCCCAAGACAGACAGGTGATGCCCAATACTCAGTTGCTCAGCACTCACTGATCTGTGCCCAAGCCTGTCTCCAAGCAGCAATTGGCCGCTGAGAGATCAGTGTGTGATCAAGATTATTCTCACCCTGAATCTAAAATATAGCATTGTACNGGGGGGGGGATAGAGCTCTGGGGGAAGATGGTCAGGGGAAATTGCTATGCCCAGAGAGAATGTTCCTCATGGAAGAGAAATGGGGTGGAAACCAGAGTTACCCAGTGCTGTGGGGTCAGGTCAGTGCTGGGGAGTGGGTGTAGGTGTTGGTGGTCAGGGCAGGGGTCTGGCACAGCCCCCTTGTCCCCTGCAGTCCAGCTCTCAGTGGGAGTGTGGCTGGCCCTGCCAGAGCACTCAGCTCCTCCAAGTCTCTCCAAGTTTCCAACATCAGCAGCTTAGCCACAGTCCCAGGCTGGCTGTGAGTCCCCAGGAGTCCCCTAGCACCTCTGCATCTCCAAGCGCAGTTCATAAATGAGTGAATCGCACCCTGGCCTGACTGGCACCAGTTTCTTCCCCTTTCTCACTTGGAAGCAGCACCAGCAGCTATTGGCCCTTCCCCATGCCAACCCTCCCTGCAGCCTGAGGTCTCTCTCTCCATCTCACCCATGCGAAGGGTGTATCCCTTCAGGAGCCCCATTGACTGGACATGGTCCCACACTGAAGGGCAAATCCCTGTGCCCCCAGATATGTCCCCCACTGCCTCCCATGATGTGAACACAGGGCAGAGTCAATTGATCATATGCATGTCCCAGCTTTAGTTCCAATGCATCCAGGCAGGCCCACGCACCTCATTCCAAAACTAATGCATGGACAGGCTCATCTGCATCCCTGAGATCCCTGTCCTTGCACTGATGGACTTGTGAGCCCTGTGGAGACATCTCCTCCTCATCCCAAACAATAAGTAGTTTACTGAATCACACATAGTGGCTGGACAAGAACCCATGACAATGAAGCTTTGGGACTGGTTTATTAAATACCTGTTCCTGGGGGTGCTCTGGCTACAAGCTCTGTATGCTTATAGTGCCTGTGCACCTCATCACAGCAACATCCCGAGTCAGGATTGTGCTGCAAACTCCAGGGCAGTAGGAAAAAGAGCAGATTTGGCTGGAAGGATGCATGGCTGTAGCCTTCACCCAAATCCCCACTCTGGACTAGGCCTAGGCTTCTTGGCTGGGAGGGAGTCCCAAGGCCCTGGGCAGGGGAAGCATGTGTGTGTCCCATTCAGTGGGGAATGGAACAACACCTGCACATGTGTCACACTGGGCTACCTGCCTCAGACAGGTGACAGTTCAGTCCCATCCCTCACTCCCCATGATGTCAGCGTGCCCCTTGCCTCAGCCCATGGCAGACAAACATCCTGCCCTGGCTGTACAGCTCCCAAGCTGCCTCTGAATGCTCTGCAGGACAGCAGTGTCTGGCATGCAGCAGTGAGGGAGGTCCCAGCTGGCAGCAGAGCCCCAGCACTGTTGTGACTCTGCCCATAGCTCAGAGCCTCCTTGGGGGACAGGACCTACTGGGGGATGGCCAGGATAGGGGATGTCTGGGGAGTGGGGAGCCTGTGGTCAGTGGTAATAGTGGGGGTCAGCTCTCCAGCATTCTGAGAACTTCCGTAGGACTCGCTCCTTCAAGCGGATCCTCCTGGAAAGCTGAAGTGACTGGCTCATCTCATGGGCCTTCAGCTTGGCATAGTAGTCAGAAAATTTGTTGTAGAGGATGGAGATGGGCATTCCATTGAGGATGATGCCGAAAGAGATGCAGACAAATGCCACCATCCTGCCGAGTATTGTGTCAGGCACAGTGTCTCCATACCCCACAGTGGAGAGGCTGACCTGTGCAGGAACAGAAAATGATAAAATCCCACGGGAACAAGCCCAGCAGACCCCGCCACGTGGTGCTGGAATTCACTCCCTCCCATCCCTCTGTGGAGCCACCTGTCCTCTGTGACCAGTGCCAGACCCTGACTCTGAGCTGTCCCCTCTCCAGAGCCTGCACGACCAGGGCTCCACTGTCCAGACTGTGCTCAACAGGCCTGGAGACCCAAAGAAAAGGGCTGGCTGAGCCCTAGAAGCACTGATCATAGGCCAGATTCTGCTCCCTCACTGCTTTGTGTGCATCTCTTCAAAGGCAGATGGACACTCCCAAGCTGAGTGTTCCTCAGCAGTCAGTGTTTGCTGGAGCTTCCTTCCCCCTCAGACCTGTGGCTCCAGAGCTTCCTATCTGTGAGCTGCCTGGTTCCAGACAAAGCTTCCTGGAGCCTCCCTCCAGGGAAAACAGAGGCATTATCTGGGAATGAACCATGTTAAGTAAATGGGGAGCAGGGCTATTGGGACAGGGTGAGAGCTGAGGCCAGAGAGGTTTGGGCTTGGCAGGAAGCTGTGCTCCCAGCAAAAGGCTCAGTCTGGGATGTTGAAATACTTGAACCTGGTGATGTTGCTGAGTGATTTTGCCCTTCCTTGAGGAGGGATGAATTTGAAGCAGAAAGCTTTTGGTGGCCAAAGGGGATTATAAGAGAAGTGATATGTAGAATAATTTCATCTATAAATCAAAATGCCCTCATAACCTGTGGCTCTCAAGTGCTTTATCTGCTCCCCATCTCAGAGGTAATCCCAGGTTTATTACAGTACTCAGCTCTGTAGAGCTGCCAGTTCCTGGCACAAGCAGGGCAGCGAACGGGCAGCACACCCCAGTTTGTCCACTCTTATGACATGGGCTGAGGCACAGTGTGATTATGGGTTCCACATACAGCCCTGGGTTCCCCATCTCAGACACCCAAGCTCTTATGCCTCTCAAGCTCAGCAGGACCACAACACTGCCCAGGACTCAGGCTGTCCAGGGTGGCTGACCCCATGCCCACAGGCTGCATCCACTCAGCATTTGGGTCCCATGACAGATAAAGCTGAGTCACATCCCCCTTGTTCAACTCACCACCTCTGCCACCATCCCACCCCAGTATCAGCTTGTGAGCCTCTGAGCTCAGCCCAAACCTCGGATTTCTTTTTTCAGATCATGCAGGGCTCTGGGTTTCCCACTATCACTGAGCTGGTGGGAAGGCTAGGCCCTTCCTGCCTCCTGACCAGCAGCAGCGGTGAATCCCCTGAGCACCGGGGCAGCCCCTACCCATAGAGCCTCCCCACCCCCCTCTGGAAGAAGCTGCTCAGACCTTACCGCTGCCCACCACCACGCGCAGGGGATACTGGTGAAGTCAGTGCCGGGGACATCATGTTCCACCGAGTGTATGAGAGCAGAGAAGGTGAAGACCCCCATGGCAATAAAGAGGAGGAGGCAGCAAACCTGCTGGTAGCACTGGCGCATGGTGAAGCTGAAGGCCCGGAGGCCCGTGGAGTGACGAGCCAGCTTGAGGATGCGGAAGATCCTCATGAGCTTGATGAGCTTGAGGACTTTGCCCAGTTTGCTCATATTCTCCACCTTGTGTAGCTCCTCATGGTACTGCATGTCTCCATCATCCAGATTTTCAAAGAGGATCTGAATGTAGAAGGGCAAGATGGCCACTAGGTCTATAGCATTAAACGCTGCCCGCAGAAAGTTCTTGAAGCTGGAGGAGGATATGAGCCGCATGAGGTATTCAGAGGTGAAGAAGATGGCACAGATCATCTCCATCTGCTCCATCCACAGTTTTCCTGTCTTATTTTTCATCTCTTCCACTGTGCTCAGTGTCATGCCCACAATGGAGATTAGAACAAAGAAGCTCGACATGACAGCAATAATCTTGGCTGGGACAGAAGAGTATGGGTTCTCAATGAGGTTCCAGACCATCTTCCGAAATCGACCCAGAAATCTGCCATCAAACTGTGCCCCTGACTCCAAGGGCTCCAGTTCTGCCTCCAGCTCCTTCTCTATTTTCAGGTACTCACTGAGTTCGTCTCGCTTTTCCTCAAACAGGATCCGGCAGCAGCGTTGGGAGTATTTCAGATGGATTCCCCAGTACTCGATTTCCTCCACGAAGTTACTGGGGCACATCTCATCCATCACCCACAGGACCCCACTGCGGTAGAAGTGGAAGATGTAGTGGAAAATTGAAGGATCTCTATCAAAGAAGTACTCATTCTTCTGCACCAAGTAGTCATCACAGAGCTGCAGCTTCTTCACAGGATCTGTATAGAGCGCCAGCTTCCCAAGCCGGGTGATGGGATACTGGGCCAGTACCTTGTAAGCTATCTGGAACAATTTGCCACCCACGTTAATATTGAGCAGGTACTTGTTCCTTTGGATGGGAGTCTGCCTATTCTCCTGGTTACCATCTGCCACATTCTGCATGGAATTCCACTGCCTTACCAGGCTATCCTGTGCAAATGGGATGTAGGATTCCTCTTCCTCTGGCGTCCTGCAGCAGCCCCGGTGATCCCCTATCTTCAGGCTGGCCGAGAGACTCGCCCGCCTGGTCCACTGTTGTCTCATGATGCCCAGCCTTCTAAAGCAGTGACTCCTGTTATGGGCCACAGGACAGCAGCCCTGGCTTCATGGGAACACTCCCACTGGGAACAGGCTGACTGGGACAAGTGCTGCAAGCTCCGGGCAGTAGAGTGGCTGCTTGAGGGGCACAGCTATGTCCTGGTGCCACGTGGCACCTGCTGGGGTCCCAAATCCGATTGCTGATCAGATTGGGGTTTGCATCGTAGCACTCAGAGGCAGCCAAGTGCCCGCTCCTTAAGACACTAATGAGATTGAGGCACTAGTCCTTTATGTAAGGAACTATTTCTAGCTCCAGACTTCTTTTTTCCCTTATTCTGTTCTCATTAGCTGTTTGCATTTGCTGCATGCTGTTTCCTGGAAGGACATCCATGAAAGAAAATGAAACAGCACAAACTTGCCTTAATTTATCCTCTGTTGATGGGACAGGAAGGTGCAGACATGCAGGACTTGTATTGGCTTTGTACCTCCACACCAGATGCTACTCTTGGCACCAGTCCTTCATTAAAGGCTAATGCAGCTGCCCCACTGTCAGCTGTCACAGCCAGGGAAGAGATGGTCATGACCTCTCAGCTCATCCCTCAAGTATCACAGTGCAGATTTAGAGAGGATGAGGTGAAGGAATTGCCTCCACCTCCACACAGCGATCTTCCTCTGAGAAGATCCCCTGAGGGACAGGCTGCCCCTGTGCTCCTGTCCTGTGCCATCATATTAGTCTTCAGCCCCACGACTCACCCAGGCAGAGGCAGGAACAGGACACTGGAAACACAACTAGGCAGTAAAAGTTCCTCTGAATTATTGGAACAGAAAAGGAGGAAATAATCCCTTGGATTTGCAAGAAAAAAGGGAACCAAAATTAAACAAGCTGATCTTTGAGGTCTCATCCTGGAACATGATCCTACTTCAACATGTAAAACATCACACTGACCTTTATTAATTGGTCTACTTAAATACAGAGACATGGAGCACAAAAACGTTCCTGGCCTGAAAGGCAGCTCAGGCTCCACTACAATTGAAGTCTCTGAGCCTAGGGTTAGGACCTCTCTCCTTCCTGGACAGAGGAAGGAAAATTGCTGTCAGAAACACAGCCCCAAGTTTTGGCACAAGATCCATAAAATGTGTTTCTTTCAACCCTGAAGCACTCAAGCTCAGGGAGCGAAAAGCAAAACCTGTAATGTCTAGTGAGTTTGCCCCAGGGCCTCACTCTCCCTTGCACAGAGCAAGCACTCTGCCTTGTACCACAGAACAGCCAGGCTCACTTGGCAGCTGCAGCTCAGAGTATGATCTGGGACTGTCTGGTGACAGCTGACCTCGGCCACGTGGCCCTGCCAGCACCAGAGCTTCAATTGGCCCCAGCTCAGCCCTGTCCTGCTGGGACTCCTGGAGCCCTTCCCGCCCTGCAGTGCTCCCCATTTTGTGCTCTGCTCTGGCAAAGAACTGACAAGTTCAGGCATTTTTTTCACTTTGCTTTTGGCTGAGCTCCCCACTTGTCCCCAGTTCAGCAGTAGCACCTGTGGTGCTACTGTGGCATCTGTTCCTCCTGTGTTTGCTTTGTTCCTGTATTTAATTTTCTCTGCTACAGCTGGTGTGTGCTGGAGTTGCATTTGTCCCAGGCAGACACAGCAGCACTGGTTTCCCCACAGCGCCATACACCAGCCCACTCACCTCAAGCACTCTTTCCCAGGATGTGACAATCCAAAGGTGATGAAGATCCTGGCCTCCCAAACACAGAATCCATGAAAATGCATATAGCCAGGAAAAATAAAAACTCCAGAACTTGTTAATTTCACATTCTTTATTCTCCTCTGTCAGTCACTACAGCTATCTCCGCCTGTCCCTATGGAAACAGAAGGTTATGTGTGCCCTTGCAAATGACTCCTTGGTACTAAAAATAGCAGCCCTGGAATAACTCAGAACTCCATACCACATATAGAAGTTTCTCCTGTGGAGTATGGCAGCACTCCCACACTATCAAGGAGCAGAAGACTTCTACTCCAAGGCTGATGACTGGTGTCTGCTTGGCAAGCTAAGTTCCCACCTTCAAGGCACAGAGGTCAGCAGCCAAGGCAGCAGCTTGGCGCACTTAGTAAACATTTGTGCAAGGTGGCCAGTGCTGAACCAGAGGCATTGGGCACTAATCTGCCCCTGCACAGTCCGTTCTGAGAGGTGCACAGCACTGAGTCCTTTGGCTGGGGCTCCACATGCCACACAGACAGTGTCTGACTCAAGACATGATTTATTCCCAGGGACACCTTCACTAGAGCAGATGCTCAGAGCCCTGTCCAGCTTGGTCCCAGGAATGGGGCAGTCACAGCTGCTCTGGGCAACCTGTGCCAGAGCCTCACCATAACCTTCCTTCATGTCCTACCTAAGCCCACCCTCTATCAGTTTGTACCTGTTTCCCCTTGTCCTTACAGGCCTTGATGAAAAGACCCTCACCACCTTTCTTTCAATCCCCCTTTAGACATGGACAAGACACAAGGCTCCCCAGAGGCATCTCTTCTCCAGCGCTTGCCCTTACAAGGGCGCAGGACCTTGCACTTGACCTTATCAAACTTCAAGAGGTTTCCTGTGGGACTAAAGGTCCCTCTGAATGACATCCGCCTTCCCAGCTCCACTCCTCAGCCTGGTCTCATCCTCAGACTGGCTGAGGGTCCACTTGATCCCACAACTGATGAAAACATGGAGTAACACTGGTCCCAGTACGGACCCTCGAGGGACATCACTCATGTCAGAACAGTTTTATGGAAGACACCATTAAGAGTGGTAAGAGGAGCCCCATGCAGCATTCAGCACTGGGGTGGGCAGAGCAGGTCTGCCGAGGAGATGTTTGTGGAAGGGAGTGTGAGAGGGGCTGCCAGCCCAGGGCCGAGGAGCTCCTTGCCCCATGTGTGCTCAGCACAGCGAAGCCAGAACAACTGTCACCCCCATAGTGGCACTGTCAGTAAAAGCCTCCTGTGCATGCAGCATCAAACAGTACTACAAACATGGAGTATTTGTCTGATCTGTGCAGCCAGCAAGTGCCTATGGAAAGAGATGAGAAAGCTCCTGTTCTCTGACAAAATCCAGGGGGAAGAGTGGGGCAGATGAAAAAAGGCTCTTGGCTGGAAGTGGAAGGAGACAGTTGAACAGCACTGGCCATTGCAAGGAGAAAAACATCTTCAGGTCTGAGGTCAAACTGGTGGGCATCAGCAGTAAAGACTGTCGTGCAGAACTATTAAGACATTTCTACCACCTTTGGGAGGGCTGACATCACAGTGCCAGGGAACGTCCTGTGCTATTTCTGGAGCCAAGGTAGTCCCACAGTCTGAGACTCATTTACAAAGGGAGCATCCTCTTGGTATTCCAGTGCAACAACCTAGATTTGAGAGCTGATGTCCAATTCAGTCAGGCTTTGTGGTGAGCAGGAAACAGACCAGGCTAGTCCCACCTTATCACCTTGGGATAAGGATCCCTGTTATAAAGTCAGAAAAACACTTGGTTATTGACAGGCCTTTGGGAAGAAACCTAGTTTGACTTAAATTTATGCCACATGGAGGAAAAAAATCTCACACCAGAAGATCAGTATCACAACAGGACTGTCCTTCGGAGCAAGGAGGAAAGGGAAGAGTTCTGCTGCTGCAGGGCAGACTAAAACCCCATACACCTGGTTGGCAAGCATAAGGGAAGCTGGGAAAACCCACCCCCAAAGGGGAAAGCTCTAGAAGCCAGAAACACAGAGCAAGAAGGAATTTATGCCTCAGGCACATGGAGTACATGGGATGCAAAACACTTACCCTTCAGGGCAAGGAGCCTTTCTGGCTCTTGTCAGGTATCAGCTGTTCCCTGGATGCTTTTTCAAGACTGAAGGTGTCAGATCTGCATTTTGCCTTGGACAGACCCCACACAGCAACAGAACCTGCAGCTACCAGGATGATCAGGAGCTCTGGAGAGGAGAGTGCACAAGCAAAGACCCAATCACTGCCCTGATCTTGGGACAGGACTCTGCTGCTCAACACCATGAGCAGCAACCACAGATGAGCAGTGTCTCTCAAGGGCAAGAGGCAGACAAAGAGGGGGTGAGCTGGTGCCAGATCTCATGGAATGGTCTTTCCAAGGACACAACACACCCAAGGCAGAGCAATAATTCAGTTGTGGTGTCAGACCTCCCTCAGCGCTCCCAGCCAAGCAAAAGCAGCTACTGATACAGGTCTGGAATTGACCCAGTCAGGATATTCAATTTATAGCCCAAGGTAGGTAAGTCCAAGACCCTGTGCAGCACTCTTGAGTCTCACATACCTGCAACAATCAAGATCCATGTGTAACCTTGACTCCTTGGTGGCACAGAGACCTCAGGCTCAGGTGTAGTTGAAAGCTCTGTGAGGAAAGAGAAACAAGTCCATGAGGCTTCCAACTCACATTATGGTCAGCATTCAAAGCAGTCTTCAATCCACATCTGGCTGATTTCCCAGCTCACCTCAAGAGCACCACTAGGCCTTTTTCAACTTAAGCAAAACCTTTGCTGCTGCTGCTGTGATTAACCCACACTGGAGGAAAAAAGTCCTACTGGAAATGCATAACAAGGAAAGGTGGAAAATTTCTGAGCTGGAGCTGGAACTGCAGCATCCCAGCCTGTCCTTGTGGCACTGAGAAGCCACAGGTACAACCTAAATGCAGCTCTTCATCTCACCTGCCAACTCAACAGGTGCAGGAATCAAACCCAAACTCAGCCTCTCACATCTGCAGTAATCCCTCTCCTCTCCACACCCTCGGAAACCCCCGGGTGAGGGAGGCCAGAAGCACCCTCCCAAGCACCCCAGACAGCCAATAGGTCTGACAAAGGATGCTCCAAAACCGAGTAGCTCTGGTACTGACAGTACTGGAGTGCAACAACAGCTGGACACAACCCCAGACACTGTGTCTGCAGCTCCTGGCCAGTCCTGACGGCCCAGAATTTCCATCTCATCCTCTTCCCTTCACAGCCTGCCCATTCCCCAGAGATCAGAGGAGCTCGGGAGGTGGAGAGATGCTAGTGTCTTCTCGAAGCAGCTGCTGGGAATTCCATGTTCTGGAGAAAGGAAGGAAGTACTTCAAAGGCCCTTCCCGAGGGAACCTGGGGGGCGTCATCGCCGTCCCCACCAGAGGAAGCTGAAGGTGCGGCTCCCCCATAGCGCTTCCTCCACTCACAGTGACCCCCGGTGACCGTAGCTGCCCCAGATCGGCCAGAGACGCCGGAAAACAAAGGCTTCGGTTCGGCTTGCCGCCCCCGCCCGCACCCCGGGGTCCTGTACCTGCGCTGCCGGCGGGCGGCACCGCCGAGCTCCTCGGCGGGGTCACCGCGGAGCCGCCGGGACTCGGCTCTGCCGGTGTCGCGGTCCCACAGCCCCACTCGTCCCGGTCGTCCTCGCAGTCGGGGTGGCCGTCGCAATGCCAGTCCTGAGGGAAGCAGGGGGCGTCCGGCGCGCACTGGAACTCATCCGGGCCACAGCGGGACAGGGCGGCTGCGGAGAACGGGCGCGTGAGGGGAACCCGGGGGGCCCAGCGGGGGAGAGGCCCCTGGGCCCCACAGCGCGGGGCACACCAGAGCTCCAGCCAATCAGAGCGAAGGGCGTGCGCGGGGAAACCAATGAGCGCCGCCTGCCCAGCCGCTCCCCCAGCTCACCGTTGCCTGGCGGGAGCGGCACAACCGGCAGCACCGGCAGCAACAACAGCAGCAGCACCAGGAGCCCCGGCGGCAGCAGTCGCGGCCCGGCCATGCCGCGGGCCCGCACCAGAGGCCGTCGCTGGGGCCGCCGCGCCGCTACAAATGCGGAGCGCGCATGAAAAGCGCGTGCGCTCGAGCTCGGCTTCCACCAATGGGGTGCTGGCGGGGGCGGGGTGCGGGCGCGCGCCCTTGAGGAGGCCCCGCCCACCTCGGGGCGGGAACCCGGGCGGCGTCACGTGACGGCGGAGGGGCGCGCTCAGCCCGAGCGGCGCTCCCGGCAGCACCGCGGCAGCACCGGAGCCGGGCCTGTTCCAGCCTGCCTTGGAGCCGGCACACAGAGCCGCCAGGCCCGGCTGAGCCCCTTCCTAGCTCCAGGAATAGCTAGGCTCTCCCGCAGTTCCCTGGAAACGCATCAGCACCGCAGTCGGCAGTGACCTGCTGTCTCCGGTCTGGGGCTGGACAGCGTTCTGCTGGACCGAGCAAGGTGTGGTCATAACAGGACAGTGGCTCTGGTGGTGGAAGCAGGGGGAGTGCCCCAGGCTGCTAAACACTTCTTGCAGAACCTGGGCCCAGGGGCAGCCCTGTGAGCAAGGCTGTGCTTTACTCACCTCTGCTCTTCACTGACTTGACTACATGCGTTCCTGTGGTGCATCACTATTCCAACCAACCAAATACACTGGTATTAAACAGCAGTAACTTGAGTAAATCAAATAAAATAGCCAAAATGGGGGTTAGCAATCACAGCTTTATATACATTTTTTAATCACACATCAGCTCCCTCCTGCAGCCTGGAGGCACATCCAGCACAGCCTTCCCCTCAGAGCTGCTCTGGAACCACCTGTGCCCATCATACAGCCTCAGCTCACTCCCTCTTCACAAGAAAGGCTCATCCTTGGAAATTTCCCACTTCCTAAGTGGTGGTCCTGGTGTCACTGGTTTCTTCCCCGTTGTTGTCACTGGAGTGCCTGGACTGGGGTAGAGAAAGGAGGAGAGAAAAGGGCTTTAGCAACACTCTAGAAATCACACTTGAATTTAATCAGAAGGTCAGGCTGCAAAGTAGTGCTGGAGGTGTTTTTTAATGAGAACTATCAGTCCCAAAATGGTTTGGGTTGGAAGAGACTTTAAAGCCCACCTCATTCTAGCCCCTGCCATAGGCAGGGACACTTTCCACCATCCCAGGTGGCTCCAAGCTCTCTCCAGCCTTGAGCACTTCCAAAGACTGGGCAGCCTCAGCTGCTCTGGGAAACCTGAGCCAAGGCCTCCCCACCCTCCCAGCCAAAAATTTCCTCCCAATATCTCATCTAACCCTCCCCTCTGGCAGTAGGAAGCCATTCTCCCTTGTCCTTTCCCTCCAGGCCCTTGTCCCAAGTCCCTCTCCTGGAGCCCCTTTAGGCACTGCAAGGCGCTCTGAGCCTTCTGGAGCCTTCTCCTCCCCAGGTGAGCACCCCCAGCCTGACTACAGAGCAGAGGGGCTCCAGCCCTCAGAGCATCTCAGTGGCTTCCTTTGGACTCACTGAACAAGTCCTTTCTTTGAGACTCCAGAGCTGGACACAGATGCTCCAGGTGCGGTTTTAGCAAAGCAGAGACGGTAAACTTCCTCCCCCCTCACTTATTTACAAGGAAATATACACCCAAATAATCGGTTCCATATTCTTCTGCCAATCTGAGTAACACTCCAATGCCGCTGGACGCGTTCTGTGTTCCTGATACAGATCAGAAACAGGGCTGACCTCCGCGGCGGCGAGGCGCGGCACCGCCTGCGTCAGACCTACCTGCCGGCCTGTGCCCCCGCTGGCAAGGTTCTCTGCGCAGCCGCCACCACCACCACGGGCGGCAGCGACTCCCGGCGCCCGTCCCGGCTGCAGTAATAGTTATCGGCAAGTTTGTGGCTTGGGCCCACCGGGAGCCGCGGTGGCGGCTGGGTCCTAGGCAGAGAACGACCTGAGCGTCAGCGGCAGAGCCGGGGTGGGGGCGGCTTAGCGCCCTGCCCGCCGCCCGGCCCGGCCCCAGCACCTCTTAGCGATCTCCTCGTAGCGCAGCTGCAGCTTCGCCTGGAGATCCCGCTGCAAGGCAAGGCCAGAGAAGCTCAGGAGGGGCTGCCACCCTGCGCCGGAGGCTCCACGGAGCCGGGGGAGCAGCGTAGCGTCCCGCGGGCAGAAGAGCCCCGAGTCCGGGGTTGTTCTTACCCCCGCCAGGAAGTTGCGGAGCCGCTGGATTACACGAGTAGCCGTCGCCATCTTGGCTGCGGTGAAGGGCAGGGGCGCAGGGAGCGCCGGGAGCGCACGCACGGAACGCTGGGTCTCGCGAGATTTCGAGCTATATAAGGTGAGCGGGGCGTATTTCCCCCTCTTTTCCTCGTCCCGGATCCGCCATGGACACGAGTCGCGTACAGCCCATCAAGCTGGCTAGGGTACGGGGGCGGGGCCGGGCCGCGCCGCGCCGCGCTTGGTCGCGGCATCGCACTCACCCTCCGCTCTGTCCCCGCAGGTCACCAAGGTGCTGGGCCGGACTGGCTCTCAGGGGCAGTGCACTCAGGTTAGCGGGCCGGGCCCGGGCGGGCGCGATGTCGCGGGTCGGGCCCGGCCAGGCTGACGCGGTCCCGCCTCGCAGGTGCGCGTGGAGTTTATGGACGATACGAGCCGCTCCATCATCCGCAACGTGAAGGGGCCGGTGCGCGAGGGCGACGTTCTCACCCTGCTGGAGTCGGAGCGCGAGGCCCGGCGGCTGCGCTGAGCGGGACCCAGGGCCCCCGCTGCTTCCGGATCGTCCATCGGGGAATGGAGCCTGGCAGCTCGTTCGGCCGTGGGGCGCGGGGAGGAGCGTGGCGGCCGTGTCACTGCAATAAAGGGTTTTTCCAGTAGCCCCTTTCCCGAGTTTCACTCAAGGAGTGCCGTCTGACACCTGTGGTTTGTCTCATACCTCAGCACCTGCCGCGTTCCTTGGGTCTGGTAGCAACATGCTGTGCTTGTTACTGGGTTTACACATAGTGCCTTCATTGTTATATCACTGTGTTATTGCGTCTTTGCTAACTTGTCACAACAAAAATAATTATGTTTTTATTACAGTAGCCTTAAACCTGACTTTCCTGATAAGCAATTTTATGTATGTGACAGTGAAGTGGCACTGGAACCTTACTAGACTGCAGTGGAATTAAATCACAAAGTTGAAAGTCAAGCTTAGTACCAGATTGCAAAGCAAAGCCTGCTTCTTCTATCTGTCTGTCCTCAGTAAACTGCTCAATGAATGCTGCCATAAATACAACTGCTTGCTGTTCTTCCTGGCAGTCACCCATAGAGAGCAAGTGCTTGTCATTCCTCTTTGGTTTACTGACTCCTCAATCTTAGTTTCTTTGGCTTTCCCTTCCCTCAAAAATCAGTTAGGAAGATGTGTTGTTTCAGGATATTACAAAAATTAAAAGTAGGGCTGAAAAGTTCAGAATGAGCCTTAAAACCATGCTGGTTCAAGGGCAGGTTTTTAATTTTTTATCTGCTTGTAGAGTTGGTCCAGGTTTGGGGTTTGGGCAGAGTCAGGTCTTCAGCCTCTCATGTATGGTCTCTGGGAGTGTTTTTTGTCTGCAGTGTCCTGAGTTTGACCAAGGCAGTTCAGTGGCAAGCGTGACTACGGATTTAGGTGTCCTAAATCTGAGCAGAGCACTGCTGGGACAGATCTGCAAAATGTTGAACTGGAGCAGGCACTGAGGATTGTTGTATGGCTGATGTTAGAGTGTTTGTGGGATTTGTCCTTTCTGCCAGTTTCAGTTGTGCCCTGGGCAGCTCATGGGCAACATGAGGTGAGGCGTTTGTGCCACGGAGAAAGCCCTTGTGTCTGTGCTGTTGCTTGATGTAATTTGTGATTCTTTGGGGGTTTCAGAGAATTGGCACAAGGCTACACTCCCTGGCTTGTGTGATGCAGCAGAGCTCAGAACTGATCCTGTGTGCCAGAAGTCCTCTCAGAATTCAGTTCTGTGGCTGCTGTTCATTCCCTCACAGCTTCATCAGTGACCCAAGAGTGTTTGCTCTGGCCCCTGCCAGCCCTGAGTTGCTGGGTGACTGGGACAGAGTGGCTTAGAGACCTGTATGCCTTCTGGAATATCCCTGTGGAGTCAGACTGGTTCTTTGCCCACCTGAGGAGGGAGGCAATTTTCATCCTCACACTTGGTCTGGTGATTGTCCTTTAATGATGCAGTGTAATATCAGCACCACAGAGAACCAGGGGTGGTGCAGGGCTGCAGCTATTCCTGCGTCCCTGCCTGGGACACTTCAGCAAGAAGAAAACCAGACTGAGGGATGTAGTCTGTGCATAAACTTGCAGTGAATGACTTGGAATGTGGGGTCACTGGCTCAGGTTGAGGGCTCTTCCAGGCTATGCCTCTGCTGCAGTTCTTGAAGGGTTTGTTGTGAGCCATATAAGAAAGCAGGAGGCAACCTGTCTCTAGATGTCACTGTAACATTTCAAAATAACTTTAAATTTTATTTATATCTTAAAAATAAACACCAGTATTAAAATACCAGTAAATAGAGTAGTGTATTAGGGAGTGGCAGTGAGCGCTGTATATTAACTCCAGTACAAAGCTGAGATCAAGTTTCTGGGGAGGGTTGTGGGTTTCCCCAGCTCAGAGCAGGTCAGACAGAGGCAGAAGTGGTGAGGCTGGGCCAAGGAGCAGGAATGGGGAACACAACACATTACCTTTGTGAAGGGCTCAGAGCAGAGCTGCCTTCCCATGCAAAACCCTTTTTCCTCCCAGTCCTTGTCCTTACCCTGTTCCCACCCCACACAGTGCTCACACACTTGCACAGACACGTGTTCTCTGACATACGCATTCCCCTTTGTAGGCTCCACCTGTGTGCTCTGAGCTCTTCTGGTCCATGTGCTTTTCCTGGTGCTGTCCTCAGCTGCTCTCCTCTTTTTTGGGATGGAAAGTGGGCAGAGAGGGGACTGAGCCATGGGCTCTGCCTGTCTGCACAGTCTGTGGGACTGGCTAACTGGAGAAATATCTAGGAGGTAATTGGTCTCCCTGGGGAGAAGGACCCGCTCCCCTTGTGGGTTATTAGATAGGCAGGCTTAGTCCCCAAATGCATTCTTGGCCCTCAGCCCCTTTTGTCACTTGGCTGCAACCCCAACTGCTCAGAGGTTTTGCTCCCATTGAGCAAATCAAATCCCAAGTGATTTCATGTTGTACTTCATCCTTTGGCCAAGCAATATAATTTTTTTGCTTTGTATGCATGTGCTAGAAAAGAGAAAAAAAAACAGCTTTCAGCCAGGAAAGGAAATGCCAGAAAAGAAGGGCAAGTATTTGAGTCTGGAAATACTCCCAGCCCCTGTCAAAGGCAGCATTCCTTCTCCCATTGCTGTACAGGATGTGTCTGCGGAGCACCACTGGGGCCAGGACCCGTCACTTGCTCTCCTGGCTCCATGTCACTGGCACTGCTGCCTTCTTGGAGCTGCCAGAGAGCATAAATCAGATTGTTTCGTTGTGTTGGTTCTCTGCTGTTCCTCCTTGCTGAGGGCTCACAGGTGGTGCACCTCCAGTGGTTGTGGCAGGGAGCAGAGGGGATGGGGTGGCTTCTGCTCCCTGCATGTCCTGCCCTGAGGTCACTTGGCTCTGGTCACTTGGTGGTGAGGTGGCCACGTGTGGGCTGCATCCAGTGGAGGAGACGGGCAAGGGAGGCCCAGGGATGGTGCTTGTGACAGGACGAAAGCTGTGGGGAGCGGTTCGGCACAGATGGGTGGCAGGTGGGGGCATGTGAATCACAGCCCTGTGCTGATGATGGCCCCTGGCTGGATTCCAAGGTCACTCTAATTTGGTTTCTTTGGACTCCCAGGGCTTTTTGTGGCTGTCAGTGAAGTCCCCTGCTGCAAAGAGAGTAGTCACCAGAGACCCCTCCAAGTGACTCTTGGTCAGGGCCAGCAGGGCTGTTATGAGCACATGGCACCTGAAATGCTCTGCTCCTGCAGCCTCTTCCTGGAGACACTTGTCTGTGCCACAGCCCTTTCCCCTCCCGTGGGGAGTGGTGTGGTACTCACGGGTGCCTGCGCTTTCGTGCCGTTGAGGTGGGCATAGAGGAGCGTGGCGATGTCACTGTGACCGGCCTCCAGTGCAATGGCAACAGCATTGTTACCGTCCTAGAATGTAAGGGAGAGCATGCAGGAAAGGGGCTGGGGACAAGACATAACATGGGCTGCCCAGGCCCAGTGGCAGAACCTTACACTGTCCACGATGGAGATGTTACAGGTGGGCTGAGCCAGCAGCAGCTTCACAGTCTCCACGCGGCCGTGCTCACAGGCGCACATTAGTGCAGTCGAGCCCTCCTCATCTTGCAGGTTCACGTCAGCCCCACAGGCGAGCAGGGCTTCCACCATCTCCTGCCGGCCATGGCTGACAGCCAGCATCAGCGCTGTCTGGCCAGCCTGCAAGGAAGGGACACTGCCAGGCCACCCCCACCACCACTGTGCTATTTACTTGTCCCTGCACCACAGGACCACTGCTGAGACAGCCCTGCTGCCACACAGGAGGAGATCCTAAGGTGATGCCCTCCCCATGTGCTGCTGCCTCCAGGTTTTGGAGCCATTGTCCTGCCCTTGGAAGAGCTGAGCATGGCTCTGGCATCTGCCTGGGCGTGGGAGGGTAAAGACATGGTGACCTTCAGACCGCACCAACCTGGCTGGCCTTGGCATTGACGTTGCCCATGCTGAAGAGCCTCCTGACCACATTCATGTCCTCCTCCTGCTCGACAGCTGCCAGTGCTGCCAGCATGAGGGCAGTGTACCCAGCTTTGTTCTGGTGGTCCACATTACAGATCCCTGTGGGAGTGGGGAGAGGGGGCTCAGGATTCTGCAGGGCTGGTGGGAGACAGGACCAAGCCATGTGCCTGGCTCCCCCTCACAGTCCTGCCCAGGCTGCTGTGAGCCATCCCATACAGAACTGCTCACAAATCTCCCCCATGAAATCTGGGCTCCCAAAAGGGCCGAGGTGACTTCTGACCCTCACATCTATGAATAGACACAGCCCAGGGCAGCTCTTCTTGTCCCTCTGCTGCCAATGCCTTCCCCTGAAGGGGAGGCATTAGACTGACATGGCCAGGACAGGTACAGTGGGATGGTGGCCAGGGGATGTTTCGGGGGCAGGGGGGCACCGACCCGTATCCAGCAGCAGCCACACGATGTGGAAGTTGGAGTGGGAGACACTGTAGTGCAGGGCTGTGTTGCCATTCCCGTCTGCCAGGTTCACCACGTGGGCCAGGAGAGCCGGTGAGACCTCGGCAAAGGCCAGGAGGTGGTTGGCAACCGTGTCAGGGATGGATGACTTTTGGCTGGACAGACGGAACCACTCCTGAAGGACCAGGCTGCTGCTGGCGACCTGTGGGTAGAGAGGGGCTGAGCTCCCCCTAAGCCTCTGCATGGCATCGCACCCTGGCACCCACCTCCTGCTGCCAGCCCAGGCGGTGGGGGAGCAGGATCCCTGCTCCAGAGGGGGTGGGCAAAGACAGGACCCTGAACTGCCCAAACCCATGCTGGGCATGGCCTGAGCTGAGTCCACATGGGTTTTGGGGTTTCTGGGACAAACTCTGGAGCAAAGGGCTGTATTTTGGGGGAAGGTGCTGAGCCAGGCTTTGCTGGCCCCTCTCTGAGTAGGACCGGCTCTGGGGGATGTCAGCAGGGGCTGGGCAAGCCATCCCACCCCAGCGCTTCACTCACCACCTCTTTGCTCTTGGCAGCACCAGGGTGGCCCAGGTGGGTCTTGACAATGAGGCAGGCCTCCCTCATCCTGGGGCTCAGCTCGAACCTGTGGAGAGCATGAGGATGTCTGCGGTGTGGGGCCACATCATCCCACCAAACCTGTGAGCTGCCCAGTGCCTGTAAGTCTCCTCAAATTCCCCAGAGTGCAACCTCCAGCCCGGTGGCTGCACCCTGGCTGCTTCAGCCTCTGCAAACCGCCACAGAACGGAGCCTTATATGGATGTGCTTGGGCACCATTCACCCATTCTTAGGCCACATTTTTTCCTTTTGTTGAAAAATCCTATTGAAGGCTGTTGGTTTTTTTGTCCCCCTCTAAACTATCTTCTGCGGCAAAAACGCATCTGGGGCCTCTCATCTTTTCCTTAGCAGACTCAAGAAATTTGAAGGATTGTTTCCTGATGAATGGTCTCTGCAGGAGCTGAATGTGTTTTTCCCACTGGTGGCACTGAAACTTGGGCAGATGCCCCGAGCTGGCAGGGCTAGTGCCATGGCTCCCAGCTGCACAGGGCCAGGGAACAGGGAGCCTTCTCCACTGGCACTTACTTTTCCTTCACCTCGGGGGGCTCCAGCAAGGTCACGTCAGTCCCCTTGCACTCCAGTCTGGGCTCACATGTGCCTTCCCCACCCTCCTCCTCTGAGGTTTCGGTGTCTCCCTGCTCTGAACTGTTGGAGCTGTCAGCCGAAGCCTTCTCAGAGGAGCTGTTGCCTTCTTCTTCCTCCTCACTGGATGTGCTCTCATACCTGCACACAGGGAGGATGCTCAGTGGCAACACAGCACCAGTCTGGCCCCCTTCAAGCCCTGCCACTGGCCCCAGCCCAGGACAGGGATGCAGGGGACCAGGATTGGCTCACAAGGGTGGCAGAACTCCCTCAGCACGTACTCCCCATTCAGTATGCCCACAAACTGCAGGCTCTTCTTGCTGCCCTCTGCCTCGCTCCGGGGAGGACCATCCCGCTTCTTCATGATGGACTTCAGGGTTCCTACAGGAAAAGAGATGGATTTCAAGGGCCAGTGAGCAAGAAT
Source organism: Bombycilla garrulus (assembly GCA_013400315.1). Taxonomy (NCBI): domain Eukaryota; kingdom Metazoa; phylum Chordata; class Aves; order Passeriformes; family Bombycillidae; genus Bombycilla; species Bombycilla garrulus. The sequence goes on along the minus strand of VXBU01015859.1, from coordinate 124,184 downwards.
AATAGAATTTTAGAATCAGGGAATGGTCTGGGTTAGAGGAGACCTTAAAGATCATCTCATTTCAACTCCACTGCCATGGTCAGGGACAACTTCCACTAGACCAGGCTGCTCAGAGCTCCAACCTGGCCTTAAACACTTCCAGGGATGGGACACTCACAACTTCTCTAGGTAACCTTGCCAGGGAATCACCACTTCACAGCAAAGATTTTTTTCCTAATATCTAATCTAAACCCACTGTCATTTTGAAACCACTCCCCCTTGTCCTGTCACTACATGCTCTTGTAAAGTCTCTCCCTGGGGCTAGCCAAGCATCCCAAACCCATCAGGCTCCTGGGCAGGCATTGAAGGGACATGGGCAACTGCTGGAGCACATGTAGCACTGGCCCTGCAGGCATTATTCCCAACAAGGCCATCCTCTCCCTTCCTGAAGGAACATTCCAACTCAGACACAGGAGTCATCCCTGGTGACACTCACCGGCTGCAGGGCTTGGGGCAGCTCCACTATCCCGTGCTGGGGATGGGGCCCAGTTGTTGTGTGTCATCTCCTGCACAGCTGGCCCAGGGCCTTGGCTGTCCGGGCACATCCCCTCTGCTGCTCCTGTGCCCAGCACCGAGGGGCTGCTCAGGCCATCACCCAGGCTGGGCTCCATCACCTTGCCCACACCAGGTTCCTTCTCCTCTCCTGCCAGGACAACGCTGCCCACATCTGTCTGGCTGCCCTTGTCATCGCAACTGGCAGCTGAATCGGGTCCGACTGCCACATCCCGCCCATCAGGGCGGCAGCCCACGGCGATGCAGGAGGTCGGGGGGCAGCACTCCACACCTGCCTCTGCTGTCTTTGGGGGGTCGCCAGCTGCCCGACTCTGAGTCACTACCACAGCCTCCACCAGTGCCTCGGCCACCTGCGGCTTGGCCATCACCTCCTTGTCCACCTGCCCATGGGGTCGGCGGGCACACACCTCCAGACGCAGTTCCTCCAGCTCCCGTGTGGCCTCCTGCAGGTGCCCCTCCATCAGGGTGATCACGTCCTTCTGGTGCCCCACCGTCTGCTGCAGCAGCTCCAGCTCCCGCTCCGCCTCAGTGGCCAGCCCCAGTGAGGACTCCAGCACCCAGACGGCCACATCCCTGCGTCCACCATTCCTGCATCCCTGTGTGCCATCATCTGGCACGTTCCCACTCTCCTGCTGCGACCGGTAATAGAAGACAGCATCTGTCATGGCCCGGTCCTCACCCACTGCCACGGAGCGGCACAGCCTCTCAGCCACTTTGGGGCTCTTGCCTGGCCAAGCCCTGATGTTCCGCTCTGGTACAGCCAGCTTCTCTGTCAGCTTCCTCAGCTCTGCAATTTTGCTCGTTCGCCCCTTCACTGGCTCTGCTTCACTCTCTGGCCCTGTGTGGGGCACCTCCACACTCCCTGCTCCTGTGTCAGAGCCAGAGGGGTGATACAGTGCTTCGCCAGGCTCTGCCGAAAGCTTCTCCAGCAACTTTGCCTTCTCCCTCTTCAACTCGCAGATCTGCATCTCCAGGAGTGGGATAGTTTTCACCTGTTCTTCCAGGTCCCGGAGCTGCCGCAGGGCTGCAGCCATCTGCTCCCGCACGTGCTGTAGCGGGGCTGTGCTGAGCCCCACAGCCGGAGTGCTGTGCCCCGAACTGCCAGGGCTCACCTGGCCCCAGCCTGCCTGGCCCTCAGTGCCCACTGGCACCCAGTGGGGTGGCTGGCCCAGGGCACCCAGCAGGCGACTGTGGGAGGGACCACCAACATCCTGGAAACGGCCCTGCTCCTGCTCCAACCTTCTGCTTGTCTCCAGTAAGGTCTTCTCGACTCGGGGGTTTGGCACAAAGCACTTGCGGGTGGGAGGTGGGAGCAGCTGTAACGGCAGCGGTGAGATGGGGTAGGAGGTTGGCTTGCTCACAGACTCCAGGGGTGCTCGGCCATGTGGGGACAGCAGCAGCGCAGTCCTGCCCTCTTCGCTGGCTGTGGAGGTGAGTGACTCGGTGGAGGTCCAGGTGCTGGTGTGACTGCTGGGGCTGCGCAGGGTGCTGGGCGGTGGACGGGACCCTTTCACCCTGCGAGGCAGTGGCACTTTCTTCAGTGTCTGGCCACTTTCGATGTCATCAACATATTTCACAAAATCAAGGTCCAGCAGGAAGCCGTAAGGGGTTTCCACGGAATACGAGCTCTTCTCTCCGTTGTCCTGGTCCCGGTACAAGAATGGGCCCCCAAGATCTGCAAGAGGATCAGGGACAGTTAGGCAGAGACCTGGTGGAGACAGGATGACTTTTCCAACAGGGTTATACTGGAATTTACAGCCTGCAGGTCCCTCCCCTTCAAGATGGGCGATGTGTCTGTCTCCAGCACCCTTGGTGCCATAGGGTATCACAGGACACCCAGTCCTTATCAGGGTTGGTGCTGGAGTGAGGAACTCCATTGGGATGGGATGGGACAGCTCAGCCCTGCCACTCCCCTTGCACCTCTTCTGCTGTCACTACCTGGAGATAGCCCTAGTCTCTTTACCTGGGAGGTTCTGGTTCAGGGGTGCTGGCTGAGCCATCTTCTTTCTGGAATGCTGCCGACCAGAGGACCATCAACCTGCAATGAGACCATGTACAGCCAAAACATGTGACCCCCAGGGGATGGTGAGCCCCAGGCAGCCACACAGCCCTGACCCCCAGCTGGGGAGAGCCCTGTGGCTGTCCCTTGCCATGTGCCAGGTCTCCTGGCCTCCCCCAGCCCAGGGCTGACACTGGAGTCAGTGGCCAGGTGAGCATGGTGCTGCCTGCAGGGCTGGGATTGTTTGTACATTTAAGGAATGCTCCACAGCTCAGCTGGGATGGCCGTGCTGCTAGCTCCAAGGGTCACGAGTTAGAGCTTGGCCATACAGTGGGAGCAGGCCAGGAAAAAAAAGAGGCTGAAACCTATATAGGTGCAATACTTAGTATGAAGTTTGCTTTGGATAAAGGGAACCGGTGCTTTGGAAAAGCCATGTGACGTGCACCTGCCAGTGCTGGGTGGGATGCCCATTCTTACCACCCAGGGTGCCCCACAAGGTCTCAGGAGTGTCCAGAGGGGCCAATGACCCCCAGGAGGGACCTGACTGCTTTTCCCTGTCCATAATGTGGGATAAGACAGAGGGGAATGAAATGTGAGCCTGGTTTTCCCAGGAGCCAGGCATGGACACACTGGAGGAGAGCCAACAGGATACGGCTATGGTCCAGAAGTGAGCTCATGGCTGGGGGTGCCACCAACTGTGAGCACTGAGATGGGACCTGTCGCAACATCTGGCAGCATCTGGATGCTGGGGCCCAGGTGTGAAGTGCTACTGGCAGGAGCAGGATGGGACAACAGCACCTTGAGAGCATCCACTGTTGCTTGTGTATGGCATCAGGGTTCTGATGGCTCTGCCCATGGGGCACAGGTGGCCATGGGGCTGAGCAGCTGTTGGTGGGAAAAGCATTTGGCACTGGGCTATTTTCAGAAGAAAGCAGGGGAGGAGGAATGCTGCAGAGGAATGGTGGCTTGGGCACAGCACTCAGGGAGGCTGAGGCTCAGTGCTGCCCAGTGAATGGCACAGGATCTGGCCTTGGTTGCACAGAAACACCCACATCCACCCCTCACGCTGATGCTGCAGCCACTCCCCAGCCCCAGTGCTGCAGCCACCAGCCCTCAGCTGCCCTGACCCTGTGGAGCCAGCAGAGCAGCCGTGGCAGCGCTAGGCCAGGCTCGGGCTGGGCACCGTGGCAGTCCCCCACCCCCAGCCCAATGGGCTGAGATAAAACTGGGCAGAGATAAAACACTTCCCACTAGTCACCAGGATGGATTCTGGGGCTCTCCCACTCCTCTGCCAACCCACCCACCGCCAATGCACATCCCAAATTCCACCTCCCCTGGGAACATCCCAGCTCCGTGCTGGCATCCACCATCAAGCTGCTGGCTTCATGCCCAAGAGGGTCCACACATCCCCCACCTCATCTAATCCTTCCCACCCTGGGAAGAGTTTGGCTTCCTCCTCTGCAGGGCCTTTGCTGCAGGTAATTAAACAGGCCAGGACAAACTTCCCGCTGGGCTCCACACACGTTGTAAATCAAAGAGCAAGAAAGAACAACAGGAGCCAGAGCCAGCGGGTGCGTTTCCTCAGGGGGAAGTGGCCGGCAGCTCCCTTCCGCCACCCGGCCTGGGTATTGTCCTGCCTGGGGACAGGAAAAGCCTCCTCTGCTGAGGCCTGGAGACCTCCCACACCACTCCAGCAGCAAAAGTACCCTTTGCACCAGCACTGCACTTGTGTCCCCTCCACTGAGCTGGGGACAGGCTGCTTGTCACCTGCCACCTCCTATGGCCCCTTCAAGCCAACATCAGCAGCTGCATCCTGACTGCGGGGGACATCCTCCCACTGCTTCCAGAGCCCATTTCTTTTTGTCTGACAGGATGGACTGGACCAGGACAGGAGGTTCTGTCTTCACCCAGCTCCAAAAAAGGTGATGGGACCTGCCAGCTCCCAACCATGTCCAAGTGGCCTCAGGGACCCTATGATGTTCAAACCCTCCTGCAAGGTGCAAATACTCCCCAGGTTCCTCAGGCTATGCAAACTGTCCCTGGGCTGGGGAAGAGGCATGGGGCTGGACTGGACAAGTCGGTGTAGATGGTCCCAGTGTGCAACAGATTCAGTCCTGACACCCGTGGCCCAGCCACTGTCAGCACCAGCTGGACCTGGCTGCATAACCATGGCACCGCTCAGGCAGCTGCGCTCCACCTGGGCTGAAGTCTTCCTGGGGCCAATTGTACCAGCCACTTTGGTGCCAAAGGCTGATTTACAGTAGCTTCAGGTGCTCCCTTGGGCAGTGGTGCAGATTGTTGAAGGGGCTGGGCACATGGACCCCTGGGGGGAGCCCTGATATGATCCCGGCTCTCTTTGGAAGCAATGAAAGTGTTGTTTCTAGCACTGATGCTTCAACAGAAAAGCAGGATGTACAAGCAAAGCAGTGGTCAGGAGGCTTGGCAGCGAGAGGAAGAGCAGGAGGATGCGCAGGCAACCAAACACCCTTGTGGAGGCAGGGTTATGCTTTGCCCTGGGCTCACACCTGTATTTTCCCCTTGTGCTGTTGTACGAATGCCAACATGGGAAACTAGGGGCCAAAACTTCAGCTGCTCTGCTGGATTACAAGAAGTCATGTCAGGGATGAGGGAGGGTGGGCACCTTGGCACAGCCCAGGTACACCTGGTCCTTGTGCCCAAGCCCCAGCTGCAGGCAGGTCCTTGTGACCCCTGGCCTCATGGCGCAATTTCCCCTTGGGGCTACCAAGCTCCCAGCCTGGCAGAGGAGAAGTCTGGGGGAGCTGTTCCTAACGCTCAAGACATTTGGGCCTTTTCCCTCCTCAGGGGCACAGTTGTAGCAGCCTTCAGCCCGGTTCAACCACCTGCTGCAGTGCAGCCCGAGCTGTTCCACCGGCGGGGCAGGGGCTGGACACAGGGAGGGTTCTCCCTCGCTCTCCTCCTGAGCCAAGATACTGAGGTCATGAGGAATGTGAGAAGAACAGAGTCCAGAGCAGCCCTGGCCAACACAACTTGATTTATCTCAGCCAGGCATGCTTCCCTCGTAGCTGTGCAGGCGATAAGCCTTGAAGCTTGGAACTGAGGCTGTTCCAAAGTTAAAGGGAAACCACTGAGCAAGCACACAGCTTCCTCCATTGCCAGCAACCTGCCAGGATTTGGGCTACTTGCACACAGCCAGCTGTCACACGTTTGCACATTTGTCACCTGCAGTGCTACCTCCCAGCACTGTGGCTGGGTGCAGCAGGACACTTTCCTATCCCTGTCCCCATGCCTTGGCCATGCTGTCTATGCTGGAGCTGCTCTTGAAGGAGTTGTATCCAGGTGGGTGGGTGCACAACGCTGACCCAGGGAGAGAAAGGGAAATGCTTCAATCATCTAAACAGCCTAATTTCAGGGTTGGACTGTTATTTCTGGAATCGTCGTCATTGATGGCCCAGTTGGCTGGGAGGCCAAAGGGGCTGCCTGGGCTCTGCATCCACTCCAGCCCCTCAGGGACCTACCTTGAGCTCACACACAAGTGTAGAGTCCACAAACAGACTTATCCACATGGGGATAAGCTCTACCAGCCCCCTCACATCTATAGAGCTATAGGCTCCCTACAGCTTCAATAGAGAACATCAACCCCTTTCCCTGCACAGCTGCCCAGCAGCACCTTCCACCAACACCTTCCGATTCTCTCGGGGCTGCTGACAATATACAGCATCAGCAGCGGTGGCCTGGGCTTGTCCTGCTATGAGGAGGGGCTAGGAGATGAAACTAAATTTACACTCAGGAAACCTAGGTACAGCCAGGGTGCACGCACAGCACCATGCACAACCCCGTGGTGGGATCTCCATGCGCACGCAGGAGGCAGGAGCACACCAAACCCCGCAGCACCCCTGCTGCCCTTCAGCACCCCAGAGGGGCCTGCAGCAGACTGGGGCGCCATGTCCCATCAGCCAGGGAACCCACAGCACACTCAACCCGAAGAGGTCCCTAGGACCCCAGGGAGTCCCCAGAACCCACAGCCGTGCAGTTCCCCAGCTCCCTGGGAGTCTACCAGCAACCCCAACCTTACGGGTTCCCGGAACCCCTGGGGGATCCCCGGCGCCCCGGGGTGCCAGCAGCACATTCCAGGCACCCACACGTCGGGGCGATAGCCCGTCCCCAGCCCAGGGGACCCCTTGCCGCTGCCAGCCGGAACGAGGGAGTTAAACCCGGCCCCGGCCCCCCTCTCCTCCCGCTCCAGCCGCCGGGGCCGCTCGG
>VXBU01015859.1:69699-110699 GCA_013400315.1 Bombycilla garrulus | reverse complement strand
GGGGTTGAGTTTAGGGGTTGGGTTTAGGGGATGAGTTTAGGGTATGGGTTTAGGGGTTGGGTTTAGGGATCGGTTTAGGGGGTGGGTTTAAAGGGGGGGTTTAGGGGATGAGTTTAGGGGATGAGTTTAAGGGTTGGGTTTAGGGAGTGGGTTTAGGGGTTGGATTTAAGGAGTGGGTTTAGGGGGTGGGTTTAGAGGTGGGTTTAGGGGATGAGTTTAGGGGATGAGTTTAGGGATGAGTTGGGGGGATAAATTTAGGTGATAGATTTAGAACATGGGTTTAAGGGGTCAGTGCTGGGGGTGCATTTCAGGAATGAGTTTAGGAGGTTGGTGCTGGGGGTGTGTGCTGGAGTGTATCAGGGGCAGGTGTCTGAGGTGTGGGCATCGGCTGTGGGCAGGAAGCAGCAAAGCTCTGGGGAGGTGGGGGCAAGAGCTTGTTACTCCTGCGACAGTGGCAGGATGGACAAGAGCTCATAGGGCCCAAGTCAGCACTAAGGTTTTTTCTCTACTATGCAGTCCTTCAGTGGCTTCTCCCAAACACCTGCCATGGCTTGGGATGACATGGAGAGATGGAGTCACAGGAGGAGAGAACAGAAGGCCTCAATTGCAGCTCTCACTCAAGCCTGAAGCCCTCCTCTGTGCTGCTCAGGCTGGCAAACAGCCCCCCGACACCCTCCCAAGACCCCACACAGGAGTAATGCATCTCGTTCCCACTGGTGATGGCCACAACAGGCACATCCCAGGGCCCTGGAGATGCTCCACCACCTAAAACACATTCAGAAGATCAACAGCAGCTCTAGAAAGCTAATGGTGCCTTTTTGGGGGGTCACTGCCATGCTGGTTTTTTCCCCAAGGTGATGCCCAGTGCAGCGCTGGGGACAAGGACATGGTGGAGTCCTGGTGGAAAGTGAAGCTGGAGCGGCCTGAGCTCTTCCTCAGGGTGCAGGGGGCCTTAGCCATCAATCATTTAGTGCTGTGAATTTTTAATGTGCAAAAATCTCTTTAAGTGAGGAGTTGAACGCAGAATGAGGCTGATGATTAATTCAGGGTGTGGCACATGGAGGTGACTGCTCGCCTGGCCACAGCGGGTGAGGGGTCCCACTGTAGGGTGGTGGGGAAGGGATGGACCCCCTAAGGAGGCTGGTGCCACAGGGTCATCAGTCAACGATGCCGCAGCGACAATTTCCAATGTCCACTCCGGACATTGCTGACACAGCCCTAGAGGAGTTGCATGCACCTCTGTTAGAGTATTTTGGAGGGTTATGAAGCTGGGAACTGCTCAGAGTGGAGTCTCCCTGCTCGGGTGATGCTGCTGGTGATGGAGGCTGAGGACTCTGGCAGCCCCTCCAAAACAGTGTCCCTTTGGAGCCCCCACCCCATTTTCAGTCTGCAGCTGGGTACCAATAAATGAATAAACAAATAATAGTAACAGGATTAGTGCACAGCTGGTGGAGGTGACCAGGTGTCCATGAAGGATACACTGCACCTCCTCACCACCCTTGTCCCCTTCGGTGGGGTGAGAAAACTCCAAACCTCCCACAGTGGCCTCAGGGAGGATGAGCCAAAGCAAGAGACCTTTAGGGTACAAGATATCCAGAGAATGGCACACCAATAGCGGGATGGGAATAAAGAGCAGTGGCCAGGGGTCTCTTGCTCCAGCAAATATTCTAGTCACACTGCTCGCACTCAAGCATGGTGCAGCACGGGCAGAGCTAGTGCAGGCACAAAGCCCTGGCTGTTGAGCACCCAGCAGGTTCAGGCATGACAGGAGATCGAGATCTATCAAAGCGGTCTGAGTCATCCCCCTTCCCTGGCTCTTATGTCCTGCCAGCAGCCCCAAAACTCCACCAGACCCTCCCTTTTCAGCTGTGGCTGGATCCCAGCAGCATGGGGAGCTGGGAGCTGGGCAAGCAGGAAGACACATGGTGGTGCTCAAATGCAACTGCTGCCTTTCAGAAGTAGACAGAGAAGGTGTTAATGTAGATCTATTGTATTAAAAACTGCATTTCTCTAACAGCATTTGAGCCACCAGGTTTTAAGTATTTGGGGAGCTGGGCTTGGTGTTCCTATGTTAAATAGCAATTAACTATGTCTCATTAGAGGGGCAGGGAAGGGATATGTTCTGCAGGGAGCTCTCACAGGTGCTTTAACCTTTGCTGAGGCTGGGCATGGAGCAGTGAATGAATTTTCTAGGATAAGCCACGTCGGTACAGCTGCAGTGCAGGGACATCTGGCCCTGCATGCAGCTCTGGGGGAGAACCACTAAGAAGAGCCATGGAAATTATCAAAATCATGTGGGGAAGATCCTCAGCATTCAGGACCCAAGTAAAAAGCTACTATGTTCTGCCTTGGCTCTGAGGTTTCTGTGGCTGAGGCCTCTGTGAATGTGGCCTGGGGCCAGGCTGAAAGGGAACAGGGAGGGGAGCCTGAGGAAACCTGCTGCTCTGCACGAATGTGAAGAAGTAGAGTGGATTTGCAAGTCCCCAAATTCCACATGCTCTTCAGAGTAAAGAGTGATAATGGAAGGGCTCTGCTTTCGGAAAAGCGGGTTTAAATAATTAAGAGGAATAGTGAGGTGGAAATGAATGTGCAGAAGGTTTGGGTCTCCCTGGAAAGAAGCAGAGATGAAAGGAACGGCCTTGCTACAATATTCATAAAGCTCTGAAGGCAGCAACACGAGTGCCTGGAAGAAGGGTTGTTGCGTGAGCTTGGTTCCTCCGGAGACCCTGTCCTGGCAGCTGGCACAGGCATGGGAGGATGTGCTCAGCGTGTTCAGGGGGAGCAGCTCTTGTGGCTCTTTGTGCCACCTGCAGGAGATGCCTTAGCCCCAGGCGACTGGGGGACTCCTCCCCATCCCCAGCCTCTTTCCCTTCCTTATGAATTCCTCCTCCTTTGTCAGGGACAAGAAACTGGGAAAATCTGTACATGAATGGGTCAAACCCTAAACTGGTTTCATTGGACCAAAATCTGGGACACCAGTGCCTCATGCACTGGTACTGGTACAGGGTCTTTGTGCTGGGGATGGTGTTGAACATCACTTTGATGCTGGGAGTCAGCATTGTGTGCTGGGGCTTGACTGGGAGTGGTGGTGGGTATTGATCCTAAGTCCCGGTATACTAGGGACGAGCATTTGGTGTTGGTCCTGGGTGTGGGGTGCTGTTCCTGGGTGTTGGTAGTTGTTCTGATACATTATGTCCTAGGTTACAATGTAAAATGTGCCAGAGGGTCTGTATTCTATCTCCATCTTCATTAACTATTGAAACAAAGGAGGGGCAATGTTTTTCTTTGCCTCCTCCCCTGGACTATCTCCTGTTAATGGGCCATTAACACCTTGCCCTATGAGTCATAGATAACTCCCTCCGGGAGCCATTTGTGTTTAATGGGCCATTGTGAGGACCCACCCCATGACTCATACAATGACATCAGCCCATTGTGAGGATCCACCACATGACTCATAGAATTACATAATCCCATTGTGAGATGCTCCACCCAGGGGGAGGAGCCAAGCATTCCCACCTGGATATAATGTGGGAACTGGGACAGAACAGGTAGCCCTGACCCACTGGTTTCCAGAGGACAAGAGCTACCAGACCTGTCTACAGGATCACTACTTCAGCAAGACCACCTCATCTGGACTGCTGCCACGACCCTAACTAGCAGGGTATCAGGTTGTATACTGACTCTGTCAGTGGTTTTTGTTTTCTTTATATTACTTACATATATTTTACTTTTTCCTATTAAATTATATTTCTGACTTAGAGTCTCACTAGTTTTGCTTTCAAACCAGCACAGTTGTGCTTGCAAAACCCTCGTCAGCAACCTACTCTCCTACTCTCCTGCACTGTGTGAGGAGCACTGTGCTTCCATGCAGCCACCAAAATCCAGGGTCCTCCACAGGCAGCTGTGAGTCTTGGGCAGTCAGGAATGTTCCATGGGAGATGATAGTTCATTTTAGCATTGTCCACCTTGGACTTTCCAGTAATGTGTTGCCAAGAGCCAGGTGCATTACACACCTCTGGTGCATCCCTGGTGTCCTGGTGTGGGCTGCTTGTCCCATCCCAAGTGAAAGAGGGGTCTTCAGCCCTGCCCTAGTGGTTCCTCCCTTTATGGCAACCCCCAAGGGAAGAGTAACTCCCAAGACCAAAGGAACTGACTCCAACATGAGCTTTCTGATCTGGATTCTCCTTAGCAATGGGGAAGTGCTGCAGAAACTCCAGCCCTCAGTCTGGGACTCATGGAAGTGTCTTAAGGATCCAGGAGCAATTAATGAGCAAGCAGCAAAAGGAAGGAGTGTGAAGGATGCTGACTCTTTCCTGGGAGCTGGGGCAGGAGGTGGGGATGTTCCCTGGAAGGTTGTGAGAAACTCACAGAGGCCTCCTTGAGCACAGCCCATTGCTGTCACCCCAACTGAGGAGAGCTTTGTGGATTTTCACAGCCCCTAACCAAATTCAGAATTTCCCTGGGCAGCATTGACCTAACTCCCAAAATTCACCCATTTCCTGTTCAGACAGAGGGGTAGAAGCTTATGCAAACCACAAAGAGCTGCTCTCTCCTGCATTTCTCCTCCCTATGCATTCCCCTGGGAGGGAGGTTTGGCAGAGCACAACACAAAGCAGAGATATGAACATCTGGAATATTTCTTAGATGGAAGAGCCTAATGTGCCTGGCTTGTCTGGCTGCTAACTCACTGGTGATCCCAGGGTTTGGGTCCTGAGGGATTTCCATTCCCAGCATTGTCATGGGCTGCTACACCCACAAATGGACATTGAAGTTGCTGCTTTTCTCTATGCTGACCATCCCCTCCACATGGCCTTGGGTCAAGTTGGAGCGCACCACAGCTGTTCCCACCTCACAGTGCATTGACACACACTAGATGTGACGTAAGTGAGAGCTGTTTTCCATACGGCAGGTGGATGGGCATGATTTTAACTGTGCTGTCTTTGGCCCTAAATGCTCAATGTGACATTTGGGAACATGATTTAATGGTAAACTTCACAGGCCTGGGTTAATGGTCAATGATCTTAGAGGTCTTTTCCAACCTTAGTGATTCCTTGGTTTTATGATAAAAGCCCCCGGGAACGGCATGTTTTTCAAATGTGTCCTTGTCTGGAGTTGCCTTATTTCAGAGGAAATCCAAATCAGCTGCTGCCTTTGCTTCCCAGTGGGCCAAGGAGGGTTTTTGCTGGTTTGATATTCCTGCAGACATCTATCACTGTGTTAATGTGAGGTTTGGCACATTTCACAGTGGCCACTGGCTCAGAAAATCTCCCTGGCTGGGTGCACATTCCCTCTCCACTCACCAGACTCTGCTCCACACCAGCCTGTTGGCCACTGGCCACCCCACTTCATCTGAAAGACCTGACAGATTATTTAGTGGCTGCTGCTATCACAGAACCCCATGAGGTTTCTGCAGCAGAGGCTCAGCAGAGCCTGCAGCCCAGCTGTCAGTGGGGATGGGAATGCAGCAGCCAGCACCTGCTAGTGCAGGTGCAGCATTCCCCTCTCCCTTTCCAAGCCAAGCTTTCCTTCTTGGGTGGTTGTGTGTGGTTCAGGCAGAGGTGGAGGCAGCTGGGGCAGTGGGAACTGCTGGCCCAGGATGACACAAGGACATGGGAGAATGACCAAGCTGCCAGCATCTTGCAGCATTTTTCCAGGGACCAGCAGCAAACTCTGGGCTAAAGGGGGATCCCTGCTGGGAGTAACTGTGAATATGAAGAGAAGGAGGAGGGGAGAGTAAGGCAACCATCACCCTGGGAGTGGGCAGTGAGATTAGTGATACTGGAGAGGCAGAAGGGCTGTGGCATGAAGACAGCCCTGGTTTTCCCCAATCCCTGTGACTGCCCATGGTGTGACCAAGCAACATCCTCATGGAGATGGGTACAAATGAGGCTCGGATGTTGATGGGGTTCCCAGGCACTTGGGCACCTTCCTCCCGCCATGACCCAGTGGAGAGGCCATGCTGTGTCTGGCAGCAGGCTCAGGGCTGCCCCTGCCTCACCTCATGTCCCAAAGCCCTTGGAAAGAGGAGTGCCCAGTGCCCAAGGGTGTCCTGAGGGTAGACTGGGATCCTCCTCCTCTGTGCCCTCAACAAGGGAGGGGATGATGCCAGCGGCTCAAGGAGCATCATACCAGGGGACAAAGGGGCACTGAACCCTTGCACTGTGCTTGAACTTCCACATCATCAGCGCATGCCCAAGGTGGACACCCCCAGATTCACACTCTTCTCCCCCAAATCTCCCAGCTGGGGACAGGACCTTGTGGAGGAATCCAGGAGGGGGTCCACATACATCTGTGGTGTGGAGCTCTTTTTCCAGGCAGGGAATGAGGATCCCAGGGATCCAGCACCCCACACCTGGGGCCATGCTCTCCCTTAACACCCTGTAGAAGTCAAGCCCCTGGGCTGGGGGTCCTGCCAGAGAGGGAGCCCTGCCAGCTGCCTCCTGCAGATTTCTGTTACCTGCCATGGCATTCTGGGCATCCCATGTGCTGCCAGCAGTCATCAGCTGGAAACAGCACACCCACAGTCTTTCCCTCCATTCAAACCAGGAGGGCAGTCTGTTTCCTTGGGTTTATCGTCCTGGATATTGGGCTGTTGAAGCTGTTCCCTTGCCTTCCAGTGAGCTCTGCTCTTTAAATCATGACAGATTCCCGGGGCAAATCATAAGGAAATCAACATGCAGAATTGAAATACAGTGGAAATAGCCTAAAAGTCCATGGTAATTAAGCAGAGAAATGGTGTCAGTCTATTTATAGAAATGTCTTTCAGCGGAAATACTGCACTTGCTCCTCAGCCCTGCAGAGTGTCTGATGCTGGGAGAACCAGCCTTAAACCCCAATTCCCAGCAGGCCTCCTACACTGGAATAGGGCAGAGGCTGAGCCTTGTGGTTTTGGGAAGGGTGACTCCTGGGACACAGCTGATCTTGAGATGTTTAAGGGGATGCCAGAGCCTTTACCAAAGCTTGTGTTAGTCTTGGATGGCCTTCATGCTGCCCTGGTCACAGCCCCAGCAGATGCTCTGTGCCCAGAGTCAGGATGGAGCTGGCAGTAAAATCTCCAGCCAGGCTGCTTGGGGCCTTCCTTCCAGGGACTGGGTAGAGCTATGTCTCTATCTCCTGCAGGGCAAGGAGGTCCTTGATGATGTGATGCCAATGCCACTGTACCCAGAGCCCTGCTGATGTGGGAGTTTCACAGACACTGTCCACGCTTGAGTGGGGCTGGCCAGGGGTCTTGGCAGTGAGGGGAATGAGGGATGGGGCTGCAAAAGCTGCTTAAGGGATTTGAACTCTTAATCCCCATTACAAATTAATGTCCAAATGCCTGAGGTGAGGGCAAATCCCACCCTAGAAGTACATTTTTCTTCAAAACAAAAAGAAACACAGTCTGTAGCATGTAGGACCAGCAGCCCAGGAGTGGGGCTGGTCAGGGTCACCCACAGCCCCAGGCCACCCATGGGCCAGGCATTGTTTGGGATGTTGGGACATTTTCTTCCTAGCTGGCTGTTTCAAAGCATGGGAAGACAGCTCGGGCTCTCATCCTGGTGACTGCTCTTCCCTCTGCCACCTAGCCATTAGTGAGTCCCCAGAACCCTCCTCCCATATTTTGGGAAAATATTCCCCCTCTTCTGCAAAACAGTAGCTGGTTTGAAAATAGTCCAGCTCCTGGGAACCTGAGCAGGTTCCATGAAATCAATTCCCATCTGAGGGCTAAGCTAATTTTACACATGACTTACTTTCACACCTTTAAAAGATGCAGTTTCTTTCTTGATGAGCAGTGCATATGGCAGTTAAATTGATTATTCATTGACTGAGAACATGCAAGACAGAAACTGCACTGGATACCCAAGGTATTGGAAAGGAGCTGCAGAGAAACATGGAAAAGTGCAAACATGAACATATCCAAACCCACTGAGGCTCACCAACAGGGATCACATCTTGTCCTAAAGTTGGTGAAAAAGTCAAGGTGTAATTTAGTTTTAAAATCTGGCTCAGCTGGCCTTTCCCTGGCATTTCCTGTGCTTTGGCAGCAGTGTTCCATCTGTCCACAGCCAGAGGAAGGTTCTGCACAGCTATGGGGACAGGAGCACTGACTGCAGGCTCAGAGTGCTGGGACACACAGGCTGGATTCTGCTCATGCTTCACCTTTCACTCCTTTCACCTCCAATGGAAATCCCTGACACAGGGCACAGGGACTTCCACTGACACCCCCACACTCCTCCTGGTGTGGGAGTATTGCAGGGATTCTTGCTTGGAAGAGGATGGAGCTGAATGACCTTTGCGTAATGCAGGACCCTCCACCATTTGGTCACTAACAGGGACAAAAGGCTCAAAGCAATGCTCCTTGACCTGGCCATGCTCTTCTCTTCCTACATAAGGATTTCTCTATATTTCCACTCATCACATCTTGAGCAGGAGACAGTGGGTGCTGAGAGAGGGAAGGGTCCATCACAGCCCCATGAGCCCAGTGGCCATGGGATGTCCCTGCACGTCAGACAGGACCAGCCCCAGCATCAGATCAGGACAGCCACAGCACTGCACAACCAAATCCCAGGCAGGGATGGACATAGCCTGTGGCTCTGCAGCCCATCCCAGGGCTGTATCTCCTGCAGGGAAGGAGATTTTGGTGGGTCCCACCCAAACTCCATGACCAGCAGCTACTGCATCACTGACAGGGTTTTTCCCCTAGGCTCAATGGGGATTAAATCCCTTTGGCACAGACCCTTGCTCATAGAGGCACAAGGGATTTTGCATCTGCTCCTGTTTCCAGCAAGCTGCATGGGAATAGGCTCTTTGCCGTTATCCCAGCCCCATCCCAGGTGTGTTGGTCCTGCTGCTGGATCATTCCCAGATCTTGGCAGTGCAGGAATTCTGCTGTAATTTCCTTGCCCAGGTGGTAATTGTAATGAACATCCTTGCCGCAAGGAAGCCCAGCACTGTCAGCTCGAATGATGCTTTAATTCAGGTTAATTAATGGGTTCAGGCAAGAACAAACAAGCAGACAGGCTCCTCAGAGCAGGTGATGGAAGAGCTGAACCCAAGCTGACAACCGCCTGCGGGAGATGGTCAGTCCCGGGGTGTTTAGGGGGGAGCACTCCTGCTTGAAGCTGCATGGGGCACAACTCCAACTTGTCCAATACAGATACCCAGGTCATCCCAAGACCCCAGACCACCAAGCCGCAAGCAGAGAAAGGTTCCAGGTCAGTCCAGGGCCTGTCAGGTTCCCAAAACACTGAGTCAGGGAGGTGTTTCTGCCTGACAGGTCTTTGCAGGATGTCCCACAAATGCTGAGGCTGTGTAGGTTCACCCCACCTCCACTGCTTGTGTCTGGGGTGGGTGCCTGGACTAAGCCCCAAATTTTTATGAGGTGTGATGTGAATTTGCTCTGGTGGGCCAGCAGCTGGGGCTCAGGACCAGATAAGCCTTCTGAGCAGGGGCAACCTCCATGGAGCTCAGCTTTCTGTGTGCTTCCAGCACCCACCTCAACAGAGATGGCTTGTGCCAACCTGCCTGCTGGCATGCCTGCCTCCAAAGCATAGGACAAGCCCTAACGGATTGTCCTAAATTTTATGAGAAAACAGGATTCAGAGCCTGGGGAGGGTTTTCTTGTGCAGCAGTACAGAGTTCTGGCTGGGATGGAGGAGGCTGCTGGGGCTACGTGCTGCCCGCCTGGACTCTTTGTGGAGCGTCATTAGTCCTTCTTTTCACTGTAAAACTGCTTCTGAGGGACACAGTCATGAAATATAAATGCGAGACTTGCTTTAAGCAGGCAGAGCCCAGAAATGAACAGCGGGTCTGAGCAGGCAGCAGCTCACAGCCTTTCTCTTCTTAGGTGCAATTAATAATTTATGCTTTTCATAACACGAGCTGTGATCTGAGAGCCCAAAAATCCCTTGGGGCTGGCAGGGTTGACCCCACAGCTCACTGCCACCAGTGCTTCCTGCACAGACAGGCACTGTCCTCACAGCCTCCCATGCAGTGCCACACAGGGTCAGGCCACACCTTGCCGTCACCGCAGCCAGGGGGCTGGGTCTGCTCCCCAGTGACGGTGGGGGGCACTGATTGGGAATGTGTGGGTATGGGCCAGTGATGGTTTAGTAGATGTGATGGCTGGTGAGGGGTGGTGACTCAATGGTGAGGAGCGACAGTGGGTTAGTTGTGGGTGGTGATGGAAGGTGATGTGTTGGCGGGGATGAGTGGGGATGGGTTTGGGATAGGTGGCAATAGGTGGCAATAGGTGAGGGGTTGGTCATGGGTGGGAGTAGGCTGGTGATGGCTGATGACCGTACCATAAAACTTTACAGTTTGGGGACTGTAGGGTTGAGAAGAGGAGTAATAACCTGCTGGGGGGCTGGGTAAATCTGAATTCCAACCTGTCTTCACAATCATCCCTGGGTGAGAACTTCAGTTTCTGCAATGTCATTGTCCTCTGTGAGGAAGATGACCCAGAATAGTTAATTTTGAATCAGCTGACACTGTCCATGCCCAGGAGATACTAAGTGCTGGGCCAGTTTCAGAGCATTGGGGATCAGCTTCTGCCCATGAGGGGACAGCACTGAGCCAAGCTAGGTTGAGGTCAGTGACTTACTGATTGGACTGGAACACAAGTGTAACTCCTGCAGCATTGGCACTCCCTTGATGGAGGATCAGGACAGGAAAGGGCTGTGAGGGGTCCAGGTGAGGAGATACAGCTCCAGGCAGATTGCCCAAAAGGCAGGGCAGAGGTACAGGCAGTGTGTTGTCATACAGACAACACCACCATTTCCATGCCAGAGCCCTACAGCCTGGCTGAGCATCCTTTGCCACTCTTAGGAGGACAGTGATACCAGGGCCACCATCACCCACTATGCCCAGGGACACTGCCCTGGGTGTGTGCTCCCAGGAGAGATCAGCTCTAGGCCAGGTGTGGGGGGTGGCACCAGAGTCAGCTGCTGAGTTGTCCCACTCCCACATGCCCCTGTCTGGGCTGAACTTCCACCTCTCAGCTTCTGCTCCATTTTCATCTCAGCAAGAAAAAAACCCTTTGGAGTTGTTGTTTCTTCCTTTGTTTCCTAATTTAGATGGTCCCAAGGCTCCACAGGCAGATAAAGGCAAATTTATTGCTTCTCTGTGTTTATGGGACTGCTGGAACGCACTGCTTCCACAAACATTACATCAAGGGAGCGTGGGATGTCTCCAGCTCAATGTCCCCTGCAAGACTTAACTTTCACCTACATCTGGCCATCACTGTTCACCGCTGCCTCTGGCATCTTGACATTGCACCCCTGCCGTGCCACTGTCGGCCCTCTCTGGGCTCCACGGTGGGTGGGTGAGCCCACTGTCTCTCTGGGCTCTGTGGTGGTGCCTCTAGCTGGGGCTGTCCCTGTGTCTCCCTTCAGGTGCAGCTGGTGCCCTCAGCTCCTGCTCTGAATTGTGCTGGTTCCTCAGTTTTTCCTGTGACTTCAGAGAGTCACAGTGCCAGGTCCTACATGGATCCCATGGCTTCAAGTTGGCCTCAGGCCCTTCTCACACGCCTGCTGTGCCCACAGGGAGTTTAGGGGCAGAACCAAAAGGCCCCTAGGGGTTCATCTGATGCCCTCCATGTCCCTGACAGCTCTGCTCTGCAGTGAGGGGCAAAGAGATGGGCAGAGCAGGTGCAGAGACAAGTAAGGATGCAGGGACACCACAGGACCCCAGCTGAGCTCATCACGCTGTCAGGAATGGAGACTGTTCGGGATGCAGGTCCCTTGCATCCTGGAGACCTCAGCAGGTCTTGGCAGCCACAGCCCAGTCAAAAATCATCCCCTAGGGGTGCTGGGACAGTGTTTGCACCAGAGGAGCTGCCACTGCCAGCCCCTGGCTCTGCCAGACATGGCTGGGCTGTCCCCGGCTGGAAGTGCCAGGGCTGTGCAAGCTGTTGCAATGAAACATGCGGTCCAAGCTGTGTTTGTTTGGCTGGGACAGTGTGTCACCACCACGGAGTCCGGGTTGCATCATGCCAGTGGAGAGGGAAGATGGGTACCCAGCCTCCATCTGCTCCATGGCCAGAGGCAGCTGCTGTCTTGAGGGAATGAAAGGGTAGGAAACAGGCAAGGAAGGGGAGAGGATGGCAGTGGGAGGGCAGGGGGGCCAGCAGTGGAGGGTTTCTTGCCTGTATGAAAGGGGATGGGGGTTAGGGGAACCCTAAAGCACTGGAGAGAACAGCTCACAGCTAGTGCTGGAGGTTTTAGGGGCTGTGCTTTAATACAGCCTGACTTACCCACGCAGTGCTGGTGGGAGAGGTATGCCTGTGAGACCTCCTCTGTCAACAAAAGTCCAGAGACAATGACACTGTGGATGTCAGTATTTTTTGGGGCACAGGGGTGATGAGCCCCAAAGCCACTGTCACAAGTGCTGCCCTGGCCTTGCCTAGCCTTGCACTGCCTGCTGCCAGTGCCTTGCCTCTTTCCAGGATCTGGCAGAAAAATGAACTCAAAATCCCTCTTTGTGGGATAGCCAGGTAGCCAGAGATCTCTAGCAGGGTGTGATTGATGCAGGCCATTCTCCCTGTCTCTAGTGCTGAGAAGTGATGGTTATGGTGTAAAGCCAGTGGGGTCAGATCCCTTGTGATAGTTGACACCTGGCACAGTGTCCTTACCACCAAAATTTTACTAAAATGCAAACATTGGCCTGCTTCGTCTAGCTTTCCAAAGAGGTCCAAAACCCCTGGCCAGCCTCACCATCCCAGGCAAGGATGAAACACCAGACCGGCATTGCCTTACCCAAGCTGTGGTGGTCATGCTGGGCACAACGCTGACTACACGTGGCTGTGGATGTGTCCCAGGCAGGCTGCATGGGGGGCAAATTAAGGATGTCTGTCGTCATGTGAGGGGAGAGGGAACTCTGTCCCCTCCATGCTTTGGCTCCATGGAAAGGGATGTTATTATACCCTGAAATCAGGCTGGAGGCTTCAGCAGTGATGTCAGGGATACCTGGAGAGGAGCTGGACCTTGGGGAGTGGTAGTGTGAGGACAGCAAAGGAAATCAGAGATAGGAATAGGAAATAATAAAAGTGAGTCAGCTGAGAAGTATGTGGGCAAGGACAGCTTTGGGGAGCTAATCTGGAGGAGATAATGCTGCCAGGATGAAGGAGCCTTGGAGACGAGCTCTTGGAAAGGAAGAGTCAAGGTACAGAGTGGCCAACACAGTCCTCTGCATTACGCTCAGCGACTTCCCCCTGGGAGCTGGGGGAAGTGTGGGATCCGGCACCCAGCCTTGGGCACTCCAGATAGCATGTACACTTTGGGATGCATTTCACAGCTTCAAAAGGTTTCCCTGAAATCCTGCACTGGATGTTTATCCCCTGGCAGACAGAACTAGCTGTGGGTGCAGCCTGTCTGCTTTTAGTCTGGTGGAGATTAAACTCTCCAGAGCCTAATGGCGATTCTTTTGGAAACCGTTCAGCAGGCCTTAATCCATTTTATCTCTGCTCTGAAAGGATGAATTAGGCACCTCTCCAAGCACTCAATGGGGAGCAGGAACGGCAGGAGCTCTGGCAGTGTACAAGCTGCTGCTGGCACCCCGGCGCTGCCCTACATACGGCAAAGAGCTCCTGGAGCCACCAGCTCTCAGGCAGAAGCTGTGGCGATCTGGGGGCTGGGGAAGAGGCAGGACTGAAAGACAGCCGGCACACTTTCCTGCACCCAGAAAAACCCTCTCACCTTGCTCCCCCTGCATATCCAGCTGTTGGCATCATCAGGAGTCTTGGCCTGAGTAATGACAGTCCTGATTCCCTTGGGAATTACCTGGATATGAGCCAAGAGCAGTTTCTTGGCTTATGGGGAAAGACTGGTAACAACTTGACCTCACTCATCCTGTGCAAAGGCTCCCATGCCTGGACCAGTGCCTGTGCAGCCCATCCAGCCCAGGGATATCCTTGCTCCCACAGTCCAGATGCAGTCAGAACTCCCAAGTGACAGCGAGGACATCACAGTCATGTGGGATTTGCTGTCAGGCACAGGGACTCTGAACTTGCCTTTTTCAAACATGTCCTGACATTGCTAATAATAACTATATTAATTAGGGAGCTCTTACAACCCTGCATGATTCGTTCAGTCATTTATGGGGAATATTGTCAGGATAATGTAAATGAGGGGTGGCAGTTGCCTCTCCAGCAGCCGTCTGGAGTGCTGGAGCCATGTCTGAGACCTGAGGCACTTGCTCCACATCAGGGTGACCCTGTTGATGGCATAGGCAAGGACACAGCTCAGTCCCACACAGACATTTGGCCCAATGAACCACAGCTCAGACACCCGCTGAGCCCATACATGACTGCCTGTGTCCATCTCCATTACAGGGCACTCAAAGGTGTGGTCTGGGGTGAGCAGCTGTGCCCCAGCTGGGCTGTTTTGCGCCAAGCCCACCAGCTGTCCCCGGCTCTTAGATGACTTCCCATCATGATGGCATCTTGCCTTCTCTGAGACCCTTCCAAGTGAAATCAGAGAGTACAGTGACACTGTTCATGGGCTTTGCAGAACCTGAAATCTCCCACTTCTCTGCACTGAAGAGTTGCTGTAGTGGGTGACTGGGGGCTTAAGGGCTTAATTTCTTTTTGACTGTGGTATCCCTCTGGTGTCAGACTGCCTGGTGGCTCACGTGCTCACCCGTCCACTCAGCAGGCACTGGGACAGAGCCTCTCCGAGCCTGCCAGGAGGACTGCGTTACCCTGAGATCAGTTGGGGACAATTTGCAGGATGGTGAGAGAGCCCCTGTGATATCACCTGGTCTCGTCCTGCCTACACCCCACATCTGGGATATGCCTTTAGAGGGGAGTTTTCCTTCTTTTCCACACATGGTAAAGGCAGTGATGGGTTTGCTGCAGGGCTGCTGCCAGCGGGCACCCACTGGTGCTGCTGAGGGGCCGTTGCCACTGGATTGCCCTCTCAGGGGCGGGTGGCGGGCGGTGCTACCGCTTAGCACCACTGCCATCCGCTGTCCTTGCTTCTGACCTCAGCCTTGTTTGCTTTGGGCCAAGCTGTGCTGTCCGTCAATCAGTGTTCGAGGTGGCCGAGGTGGCTGTGGAAGCTCTCCAGGCACTGCCAGGGTCATTGAACCCAGCCCACCACACCATTTCAAATAAGAAATCAGGTGCTGCAGGTCCTGCCCTCTCTGTACTTTGGTTCCAACCTCAGCTTGTTCTGCTCCAGCCACTGGCAGCCCTTATGTCTATTTCTGGCCCAGAGCCCCATGCAAGCAGAAATCCCCGCTGCATTGCATCACCAGTTGAACTCCAGTGCATGCTGTCTCCAAAGCAACAAGCAGCTAAAATTGGTAGAAAGTTTGATTTGGGCCAAAGCCAAGCTTAATTTTTAATTGCTTCTAATTTCACTCTCTTGGCTCAGTTTGCCAAGCTGGGCAGAAAGGCCACAGGGGCAGGTGTGGGCCCGGTCACCCGCAGGCACCACTCGGCTCTCCCTGGTCTGGAGCCCTCAGCCGCAACACTCTGACAGTACTCAGACCCCAGACTCGGGGGTCCAGCTCAGCTGCCTTGTCCCTGGCTCTCCGGACCTCAAAACAGCCTCTCAGCTCCCCAGGAGACACCTTTGTTGCTCTCATGGAAGAGGAGATTGACGCCCTTGACTGAACCAAGAAGGCAATGGGACAGATTTTCAGCTTTTGATTTTGTGTGTTCAAAAGACTATCATAGGGTAAGGATTTCGTACTAAATCCCAAACACTTTGTGGCATTCCAGAGCGCATTCCCATTCCTGCAGCCTTTCCCATTCCATGCCAGCTGCCTTTGTCTTCCCATCCCATACCTGAAGCATACCCCTTCTATTCCTTCCATCCCATTCTATCCTAACCCATTGCTGCAGACTTTCCTTTCCCGTTCCATGGTGGGTCAACGAGTCAGGGGAGCGTTTCTGGCATGGAGACACAGAGGGAATCCTACAGTCAAAATTCACATTCCCTGAAAGGCACCTCCTGTCCCAAGTGTCTCCCTGAGGAGGGATTGTGAGGCCACATTCCTGGTGTTATTCATGGCTGCCAACTGAAAGGTGAAAACCTATTGGTCCTGGCTCAGAGCCGCTGGAACTTTGCACAAAATCCCCAAACACATTGTGCCTGTGCTGATACAGCAAACAGTTATTCAAATGACAAAGGTCACTTTCCCCTTTCTGACAGCTATTTTTGTTAAATGTCCTGAAGTCCAAGAATAAAGGAGGTGCAGAGCCAGGCAGAGCTCCATCCCTCACACCAGCTTAGGGTGTTAGAAAGGTTTGGGAGAGAGGAAGAAACCACCCTGGGGAAGAAGCCAGGAGAACAGTGTCCGTCCTACCTGGTCCTGCCATTGTCCCACAGAATCATCCCAAGGAGCTCTCTGTGGGGGCTGCAAACATCTACAGGATGTGGTTGTGCAAACAAGAATTGCCTGGACTGGCTGCACAGCTGGATTCCACCATAGCCCTGAGGCTGTGGTGAGACTCTTCCCCAGGAAGTCATCAGCACCCCAGCGAGATTCAGCATTGAATGGAAAACAGCAGGTGCCAGCGGCTCCCAGCCCTGGGAGGCTGCCGTGTGTCACCAGTGGCTGGGAGCACCTGGGATCTGCACCTGGATGTGGCTGGGACTCCTCCAGGGAATGGACAGAGGTGGGGAAACAGCCATGAGGGCTGAGCCTACTGCTGGTGATGCTACAGTGGCTGGCACAACGGGTAAACTGCCCCAACTCAACGGTGCTGGAGGCAGCCCTGAGCCACAGGAAGGTCAGCCCTGCTGTGATAGTGCACTCCTGTTGATATTCATATTTTCTGCCGAATCCCAAGAGAGGCTGGTGACAGGATGTTCCTGGGTCGCCTTGCACCATGAGAAGAAACATGCACTAGAAACTGCTGGTGGGCTTTCTCTGTTTGGTCCAGGTGAACTCTTAATGAAAGTCAGGTCCCCACCAAGGAACACAAGGAAAGGCATCCAGGTACTTGTCTGGGGCTGCTCTCACCTCATGGGCAAGGCCACTGGGAAGGCTGGGACCAGCCGTCTGCACCCTGACCTTTCTCTCCCTGCAGAGTTTGTCCCAAGAGAGTTTCTGCCCAGTCGAGGGCACTGATCTGGGTCATTTGGAAATGACCATTTAGCAAGAGGGAACCACAAAACCTCTGTTAGAAGTAACACTCCCCAACACAAGCCCTACTTTCCAGCTGGAATGGAGGAGCTATGATGCTCCATGGTCTCAGGTGATCACTGCCAGCCCATGATCATGGCAACCTCGGCCACTTTGATTGACAGGAAATTCCCCAATTTGGATTCTTTTTTTTTTGGATGGGAGGGTTTTCTTGGGCTCAGAATTTGCCTTTTCTCTGTGCTTTGCAATGGGGAAACAATTTCCAGGCCCCTGGGTGTGTAACTGCATTCTTGTCAATCATTTTTTCTCTTGGTATTTGAATTTCCTTGCATGGGAGATCACCAGATATCAAACCTAGGCACCTTCCGAGGGCACATGCTCAGCTCCAGCTGAGTGAGGTGGTCCAACAGCAGCATCCAAGCTCAAAGCTCAGGCACATAAAAGACCTGCATCAGGTTTCTTACAGTGCTGAGTAAAGTCTTGGGAATGGAAACACCTGTCTGCCAGGTAGAAACCCCACAGCCTTTGTTTTTTTAAGAAATTAAAACTAAATAGATGCTGCCCCGTCCCAGCAGAACCTCTGCATGGCACAAGCTCCTCTCTGACCTGAGGATGAGGAAAGCTGGGGGTAGGATCCCCCTGCAGGGGTACTTTTGAGTGCTGAGTACTGAGTTCCAAGTGTGGGATGCCCCAGGTGAGATATCTACGGGTGCTGTGTGCTGGGGTGGTAGGTTCTGGGTGTTGGTAGGTTCTCAGTGCTGGGTGATGGATTCTGGGTGTGGGATGCCTCGGGGGAAGTACCTGTGAGTACAGTGTGCTAGGCAGCCCCCACTTGGGAAGCCAAGACCTGCAGCAAGGACAGTGCTGCTGTTCTGAGGAGAGCTCAGATTCACTCTGTGGGCAGCAAAACACTCAGGTTAGAAAACCAAGAATCAACCAAAGTCCCTGTCAGAGCAGGGAAAGTGCCATGGCTGGAAATGGGGCCAGCTCTTCTCTCCCAGCCCTGCTGGGCTTCCACTGTTGGTGTTTCACCAGTGAGGGGGGATGAGAAAGGGGCTGCTGGGGTTCTTGATGCTTTGGGGCATTTTCATCTATTTCTTTTTAGGTTTTCATAGATTTTTTTCCACCTCCAAATGTCTCTATGTCCTCTGAAGTGGGAAGTAAAAAATCTACAAAAATCCATAATCTGAGCATGGAAATGCAGGAAAATCTTGACTAAAGATTATTTCCCTTTGGAAAATGCATGCAACAGACAAAGCCTTGTTTTCATCACTTTTCTTTGGTCCCCACCCTGCAGGCTCCTCCCTTTACCTTTACAGCAGGAAATATTCTGACTTCCCAGATGCAACATAAGGCTGGTATTCCTTCCTGGACACCCTGTGACGTAGCTGAGCACACAGTTTGAATGCAGCTTGTGGGGGTGGAGGGATGGGGTGTAGAGAGACATCACTGCTGCCTGCCTTGCCTGGTCCCTGGAGGCATGGCCCTGCCTCTCCCTGAGCTTTGGCCAGGAAAGCCAGATGAGGAACCCAAGCACCACGTTGTCATAGTCACAAACCAAGCAGGGACACGAGTGAGAAAAGGTGATTTTCAGGATGGTGTCTCAAAATGTGCATGCTTCTCTCTTTGCTGCTGCATGAGGAAGGTATCCTGTCATTCTCACATGTAAAGTTCTGCTGCACTTTCTTGCAAGTCTCTTCCCAGGAGGAAAAGCAGCTGTGACCCCATGGGGACAGACAGAGGTCTGGCAGAGCCCTTGTGGATGTGGCTGCTGCTGGCTGTGGGTAAGAAGGCCACACAGCTCTTACCCCGCACTCACCCAGCACAGGGCTGGACAGAAGGGCACATCCCCAGGGGTTCTTGTGTACACCTATCCTGAATGTCCTGGGACAGCTAAAAACTTTCCTGGGCAGCAGAAGTGACCCAGCAGGTTTTCACACAACACAGTCAAAAAAAGCCGTTTGTGTTGCGTCAGGAGATTCAGCCTGTGAGGAGCTGTGCCAGCAGGACAGAGGGGTCATGGCCACCAGCAAATAATGCTAATAAATGCCAAGCAGTGCTAGAGCTGTCTAAGTCCCCATCACAGAGAAGGAGATGAGTGGCCACGAGTGACAACAGGGCTGTGGATAAACTCTGTGGGCTTTGCTTGTACTGACCATAGCAGATGTCTCCTTCCAGTGACTCTGGGCATCTCCTTTCAGAAACTACAAATGAATGAAAGGATGTCCAGAAAATACTGGAGAAACTCCCTGTCATGCTCATGCCCACCAAAGGCATTGTCTGTCGCTAGCCAAACGCTGCTGATAAAATAAAAGCCACCATTGTCTCTCAAGGAGAGCAGAGCCCATTCCTGGTCCCTGTGGTCCAGCCCTTCCCACATGGGCCTATGAGCAGATTGTGTATGCCAAGGAGCAGCCTAATCCCCAGGAACCTGGGCCAGCCTCATCCCCAGGAACATGGAGCTCCCTGAGCCCTTAGTTGCAAACTCAGCCAGCCAGAGCCCCTAATGTGAAACGCATGTTGGTTAAACCAAGAGATGACTGTAAAAAAAAAAGGGTCAGATTTCTACGGCTGCAAAGCCTCCCACATTACCCCAAGCCCTCTGGTTTCCTGCCTTCTGGCATGTGTGACCTTCTGCACAGTAACCTCCACGCTCCCCACAGAGCCCGCGATGGCAGGAAGAATAAAGGGGAGTGAAGACTTGCATAACGTTCATCCAGGCTCGCCAAGAAAATAAGGAGACTGTTTGGAACGAGAGCATTGCTGGCCTTTTATGTCAGCTTTGCAAACGTGAAAATAGGCCTCCCTGCTCTGGGCTAATGGGCCCCAGGACCGTCCCCAGGTGAGAGGGACCCCAGTGTGGCTGCAACTCTCATCCATCCTCTAGAGACCTCAGCAGATATGGCAACCTGGGTGACAACATCTTGCCTTACTGGGGCTGCCAGTGGTTTACCCAGGGCTGCCCTGTGCTTACAGGGAAAGCCAGAGGAGACAGGGTGTAAATGGAGCCCAGTGACATGGCTGAGCTCCCTGTGGAGCTACTCTCTGTGGTGGATGGCTGTGGCCAATTTTCTGTCTTTCTGACTGACCCTGCTTGGAAATTCATCTCTGCTCAGGAAGCAGCCGAGAGCAGAAGTTTTGGGTGTCCTCTGAGAGGGTGAAGGGGTGTCCCCAGCCCTGGGAAAGGATGAGGCTATCCTCTGGCAGTCTGTGCCACCCAGCTGTCCCCTTGAGGCAGTGAGGATTGGGGTACAACCAGCCTGGGCAGGTAGCAGGACCCACATGGCCTTTCTCTAGAGTAGGCAGTGATAAAGCTTGAGCCAGCAAACTTGCTTAGGAGGAACAGGAATAGGTAACTTCTGGGGTGGGGGTTTAGCAAGCTGTTTGGATGCAGGGCCAGACCAGGGTGGCGATGGATGAATCCTTGCAGGACCAGGTGTGAGCAGAGACTGAGGCAGATGGGATACCCACTCTGCCCGGGAATACTGCCAGTGACTGTCTGAATGAGACGTGCTGCTGCGCCCAGATGGGGGCCAGTAGGAAATCCGTGTTGGATTTTTCCCATCCTCTGCTGAATCAGAATTATGTTCCTCTGGAAAATCTAAATTTATCCTTGAAGCTGTGATGATATATTTCACACATCCTATTCCCTCTCACTGGATTCTCCCTTATGTTTGTAATTTCTAACAACAAAGCAACGCTGTGAGCAACCTTCCTATAAATCATCCAACCATCCCTGCTGGTGATGTGAGCCTGGGGCTGAGCAGCTGCAGGAATTCATGTGAGTTCAGACCGGGCTGAACTTTCACATCATGACCTGCCAGGTCAGCCTGGGAAGAAGCGGGATAGAGAAAGACAGGGAACAAAGACACTCCCCACAGCCTAACAGCTCACAGCCTGACATGGACGGGACAGGAACGGGGGAGGGGTTAAGGATAGGGGGGATGTGCCACCATGCATGTGGGGGCTGTGTTTGAAGGAGCTACTTGTGATGCATGCTGGTGATACTGCCTTTCCTGGGTGTCTGAGCTGGTGGGGCTGTATGGAAGAAGGGATAGGGATGAATATAGTGATAGGAATAAGGATGGGGATTGGAGGATGGGGTTGGGAGCATCCCTTGGTTCCTGAGAGAACCTCCATGGAAAATGACTTCCACAGAAAATAACTTCCTCTGAAATCTGCTCTTCCCTACCCAAGGCCTGACCCAAGACACTCAAAGAGAGCCCAGAGAGCCACTATTGTGCCCTGCTGGCCCCTGTGCTGCTCTGGGTCCCAAGGCCACTGGGACCTGGACACTGCAGCAGTGTTCTCATGGGGTCCCTTCTGAGGACCCCTGCACTGAGGTCCTTCACCCCTGGGACCAAACCTCAATCCTTCCGCGGCTCCAAGCCAAGCTGGCAGTTGGGACCCTACAGAGATTTTGACCATAGCCCTTTTTCACACAGAACAGAGCAGGGTATGGAGAAACGCCCCAGGAGCTCACACTCTGCTGGCCAGGCCATTTTGAGCTCCATTTAAACTCGAGAGCACCCAACTCTGTGGAGAGCACCTTCCTATCAGCCTGTGGTTATTCCTAGCCAAAGACAGCTCATGGCCTCTGAGGGCTTTGCATTTGTGTACCTTAAAAATTTGTATTTCTCAGGGCAAATTTGAAAAGTTGCAATAGGAAGATGCAGCCAAAGGAAAACACAGACAAAGGAAAACACATAAATCATGCAGCTTCTCAACAGGCCTTGATTTCTCACATTCCCTCTCTCCTGCTACTGCAGAAAATAACCAGTAGTAACACGTCTGCTGCAGCACCCGGAGTAACCCCGTGGTTTCCCAGGACAAGCTCCAGTGTTGGGTAATGGTGGGCAGGGAGCAGAGCTCACACAGGATTCATTTTGCCTGACGTCGTTAACCCACAGCAATAGCCAACACATGAAATTGTGCTCCCCTGTTTGTTCCAGTGACTCAAGGGTTGGTGTTTTCCAGTCCAGAAGGCTCTTGGGGTGCCAGTGCTCAATCCTTGGGCTCCATGGACATGACTCCTGCCAGCTCACTTCCTCTTGGGATTCCAAAAACCAAGCAATACAAACTGAAAAGGAAAATTTTCATTTTTCATACTCCATCTGGGAATTTTTGGCAGCCCCCTACAGCATGCAATGGTGGTGGCTATGGTGGCAGATCTGTCCTTGGCAGGGGGCCATGACCTGAGGGCAAGGGGGCGCAAGCCAGCCAGGAGCATCCCAAAGAGCCTTGCAGGGACCCCAGGCCCAACAGAGAAGGCTGTTGGAGGGGGGCAGTGGAACCCCCTCCCTACCACTACCACGTCTATGTCCCCAGCTCCTCTCTAGCAATAGTGCCAGGGAGAGAACAGAAGGACCCCCACCAAAGCACAAAGATTTGGAAAAAGAAATTCACGTTTTTATTGTTGGTTTGGTTTGGTTTTTTTTCCTGCATTGTTTCCTACCTGTTTTTTTTTTTTTTTTTTTGTTTTTTTAGGGTTTTTTTTTTTTTTTTTTTTTTTTTTTGGTGGTTTTTTTTTTTTGTTTGTTTGTTTGTTTTTTGTTTTGTTTGGTTTTTGTTTGTTTGTTTTCTCTTTCCTCACTTGAAAAATTCCTTCTGACTGTGAAATAAATGTGAAAACAGTGGCCAGTGGAGGGGGCTTGGGACTCTCTGGAGTATGCGTCTGCTGGAATTACCGAAATTCCTCTTTAACCTCGGTAACTCCACCCTGAGCTGTTGCTGCTGGCTGCATTCTCTGAGGCCTCTCACTCACCCTTTGGACAGTATCAGCCGGGAAATACTTGGAAATGGCATGGGGACTCCTGGAAAGATAAATCCTTCAGCCAGGCATTTTCGGACAAGATGAAAAGCCTTTTCTGGGGCCATGTGAGTGGTGGGAAGCAGGGATTTTTCTCCAAAATCCGGAGTGGGAAGAAAGGCAGTTCCCTGCTCGAGGCTGTGCGGTGCAGAGCAGGGACAGAGCGCTGGGGCAGCAGGAAGAAGTGCCCCATGGGGAGGGAACGCTGGGGCTCCATCTGCTCCAATCTGAGCAGAGCCAACAGCAGCTCCATTGCAGGGTGTGAATTCCTACATGGAGAGAAAACACAGAGACTCGAAAATCCCTTTAAGCCGGCGGAACAAGAAGGAAGAGCCAGAAACCAGGGTCCAAGACATTAGCAAATAAGATGCACATTTTTCACAGAGTGGTGATTGAAACTTGTGGGGGGGAGGGTAGTGAGAGATGGATCCTTGTTGCTCTTGGAGACCAAACATGTTTAGAGGAGTGAACATTCTGCTTCCCTCAGGTGTACAGAGCAGCTGATCCTAAGCATGCCTGCTCCCCAGGGTTGGCAGCACCCACCTGTGCCAGGCCAAGGGCCCCCAGCAGTGCCCTGTGCCACGGGGTACTCCCATCCCAGGGCCAGCCGGCCCCAGAGGGGCACAGCCTCTGAAGCTGACACGGGTGCATCCACGGGAGTCCATTAGGGCTTAGTGCAAATCAGGGTCCCCAGTGCAGGAAGATGGGCAGGACAGTCAGCAGAGATGGGATAGGGATGGGAATGGGTATAGGCATGTAGATGGGAACAGGGATAGGAAAGGGGATAGGCATAGAGTAGGGATTGGAATAGGGGTGGGGACACGGATAGGAAAGCAGATGGGAATGGGGACGGAAACAAGGATGGATACAAAGATGAGGACTGGTGCAGGTAGGGCCCAGCGATAGGGACCAAGGCTGCCCCGGAAGCGGGCAGGGATACAGGGCCTGAACCGCGGCCGACGGGGAGGGCGAACAAAGCGGCGGGGCCGAGTGGGCGGGGAGGGGCCGGTGTGGGGCCCTCCCCGCCACGGGGGCATAAAAGCAGGGCGGCGGCGGCGGCGCGGGTCGAGGAGCGGAGCGGGTATGATGCAGCTCAGCGGCGCTGCGCTGCTGCTGTGCGCGGCGGGGCTGGCTGCGGCCCACGCGCCGGCACCAGGAGCCGGAGCCGAACGGCGGGCGGCTGTGGGAGCCGGGCGGGAGCGGCGGGCGCAGTTCGCTTCCTGGGACGAGGTGAACGTGCTGGCCCACGGGCTGCTGCAGCTGGGGCACGGCCTTAAGGAGCACGTGGAGCGCACCAAGGGACAGCTGCGGGAGCTGGGCGGGCGGCTGAGCGCCCACAACAGCTCCCTGGGGCGGCTGCTGCGGCAGGCGCGGGAGGCGCAGGAGCGCGGCGAGCGGCTGCGGGGCAGCGTGCGGGAGCTGGAGGGCCGCGGCCGGCAGCTGCTCAACCTCTCCGAGGCGCTGCGGCAGCGGCTGGAGGAGGTGGCGGCTGACAAGGACGCGATCCAGGGCCGGCTGGAGAGGCTGGAGGGCCGGGTCCGTCTGGCGCTGCAGGCGCGGCCGCCTGGGAACCAGAGCGCTCGGGACCTGGGGGCGCTGCAGGTGAGTGCGGTGGGCACTGGCATCCACCGGAGGAGCGGGGGGTGAACCACACCAGCACCGGCCGGGTGGAACGGGATAGAGAGGACCCGACAGGTCCCTGCCACTGGCATCGGTGGTGGTGGGGGGGACGACACATCCCGGATCCGCTAGGAGACACCGGGAGCGGCTCCGGGAAAGAGCGGTGGGGGACCCGACCGTCCAGGGACATCGGGAGCAGCAGGCGGGGATCAACTTCAGGAGAGCAGAAGGGTCCTGGAGACACCGGGAGCACCCTCCCGAGTGTCTCCCATAGCCAGAGCTTTCCGGAGCTATGGGCTTACCTGGCTCTTCCCCCGCAGTCCCTGATGGATGCTCAGAACCTGCGGATCGAGGAGCTTCTGCAGAAAATCAAGCAGCAGCAGTACAAGCTGGACAAGCAGAACCTGCAGATTAAAAGCCTGCAGAGCAAGGTGAGACACTGTCCTGTGCTGCAGCCCTCAGCCTGGCCCTATATGCTGTGGGAACCCTCGTGTGAACACCCCTGCTGCCCCACCTCTGGTGGCTGTGCTGGTGCTCCCTGGCTTTGGGGGCCCAAGGGGACCACAGCTCTGGTCCCCGTGCTGCAGTGTATCATCAGTGATGTGAGGGTAGCAACCTGCAAGCTTCCAGAGTGTTTGCATGGAGCAGTAGGAGGAACTGGTGGGTGGGAACAGCCTCTCTGGCCTCTGCCTTTGCATTCATCTGCAGAATAGCTAGCATGGGTGTGAAAAACCACAATCATTCTGGTTTTGCCAGGACTGGATATCTCCTGTTCCTTGAGGTTTCTAGGCAAGTTTAGCCCCAGCCCTGGCCATAGGGAGTGGCTGGTGTGTGGCTGACCTGCTCCCCTGAGTAACGGGGTAGAAAACAAGCTGACATAAAACCGTTCTGACTTGTGCATTTTATTTTTTTTTTTTTAGGTCAATCTACTAATTCCCCTCCACCACAACAAAACACAGTCTCCAAAGTGGAAGATAAACCTGAAGAAGAGCCTCAACCTCACCAACCAGAGTCAGAATGGCAGTGGGGAGCCCCTGGAGACACAGAGTGAGTATCTGCTTGTGTTGCCCTGCCTATCTATGCCTGAGCAAACCTGTAGCAGTTGCAACCTTTTGGAAACAAAAGGCTCATTTGTCCTGAGCCAGGATGTGAGATTTGCTTGAAAAGCTGGAGCTTGGGAGTATGGCCAGAATAGAGGGGCTCTGGAGGACAGGCAGAATCCTTGCCTTCTGGGCCAGTGTTAGTCCAGCAGGAATTTAGGGATTAAAGAGGCTTTTTGCTGCCTGGTGTTAGGAATGCAGTGGGGAGCAGACAAAGCCTGAGAACAGGTATTTGTCAAAAAGGATTGGCAGGTGCGGGGTAAGGAGTGGAGGGTCTCAGCTCTTTTGCATTAACTCTTGTTCACTTGCTCAGACTTCACCAGGCAGGATCTGCTTTGCTGTCTGGGAGGAGGGGTGGGTTAGGGAGCCCTGGCCTGAGAGCAGACCTGTATGCTTGTATATCTCTCTCCCTCGGCTCATATTTAGAGCTCATGCATGAAACACAAGTGTCTCAGCTCACATTATCCTTAGCTGAAGGTGCTGAATTGCAGTGGATGCTCACAGCCCTGGGAAATATGCATTGGAGCAGGCAAGTGGATGCTACATCTGCAACTCCCAGCTCTGCCTGGAGCATCTGCTCCCCTGGCAGCAGGAATGGAGGGGCTCCTGCAGAGCAAAGGGCGGCAGAGCGGGTGTCCCCAGCTATGCCATGTTCTGCAGTCTCCCCCCAGACAGGAACTGATATCCCTGCAGGGTTTGCTGGCCAGGAGCAGCTGCTGTCAAGCTGTGTCAGCTAGATCACAGTGCTGGCTCTGCCTTTGCCGCTGTCTAGGGATCTTCAGCAGGAGCAAAAGCAAAACCAGGCAGGATGAGGAGGCATGGGGAATTCCTGCTTAGGGCTTGATGCAGGGATGGTTATGGGAAAACACATGATAATTTGTCTGTGGAGCCTGTAGCTGTCACTGGTGTATCTTGAAGCTGGGTGAGCTTGTCCATGGGGACAAGAAGAGAGGGGGGGTGTGAGGCTTCAAACTCCTCCTAGAGTGCAGCTCAGTGGGGTTGTGCAGGGTCAGCCTTACTCAGAGCAGTGCTTCTGAGCCAGAAAACTCTCTCAGAAGTTCTCTTCTCTGTTTTTTTTTTCCAAGCTCTGCTTTGTGACTTGCCTGCAGTAGTGTGTGTCATAGAACAGTTTGGGTGGGAAGGGACCTTTAGTGGTTATCTAGTTATAACCCTTGATTCCACTCTTGGGTTATGCTGAAAGTAGGGTGCAGGGAGATGGGTTGGGACCTTTGCTACTTGCTGGTGCAGATGTAGGATGTTCTGGCTGATGCTGGCTACAGAAATGTTTGTGATGCATAGTGAAAAGCAGCAAGAGCTACAGCCCCCACAGATGCTGTGTGAGCTCAGCACCTTCCAGTGCTACACTGTCCCTGATAGAAAGACCCTGGACATGCCAATTCTGTCCTGCCAGCTGTGAGCTTCCCCTTTCCTTGCTTAATCCCTGATTTTGGTATAACTGGCAGAGAACAAATTGGCTTCCTTTCATTAGCAAGTTGAGTGAGTTTTCTGGCAAATCTTAAAGCACAAAGGCTGGCCCTGTGCCCTGAGACTTGTGGCCGTTTTCAGAGCAGGGGAGTGCTGGAGAGGCTTGTGCTGGTGGCTCCTGGGCTATTGTCAGGCAGAGCCTAGTGCTGGTGTGGCACTGGGGAGCAGTGGTGAGGTCCACCAGCAGCCCCTGCAGAAAGACCCTTTTATTTGCATCCAGCAAACACAAGTTCTTTCAGGGAAGGGCTGGCGTGGGGCCAAGCATGTGAAAGTTGAAGGCTCAAAGCTGCCTGGAGAGTGAGAGGTTTAATGGCTTGCAGAAAGAGGATCACGTCTTTGGGCAGAGCCTGTGCTTACTGGCAGCCAGCCGAGTAGGGGAAAGGTAGAGCCCTGCTCATGTTCTCCCTGTGGTGATGAGATTCCAAAATAATGGGGTTGGGTTGGGGTGGGAGAGGGGGAGGTGATGCAGGCAGCTCTAGGCATGCTCTGCCCTCCCTGAGGATGGTGTTTATACCAGATTAGTGACCTCCCCTGTATTGTGGCTGGAAATCCTGTTGGGTGAACATGGAGCCTAAGGCAGATGCAGCCTTGTTGTGTTGCTCGGCTAAATAAAAGGGGAGGAAAAAGAAAATGCAGAGACAGTCAGGAGGGCTTGTTCTGCTGGTGCTGTTCAGATGTGCAGCATGAACTAGAACTAACAAGCATGTTCCTCAAATGAAAAGATTGAGCAGAGACTGTTCAAGCAGCTGCATCTCGTTCAGCTACTGGAAAGTCCCTGTGGCAGCAGGGGAACAGGGATTGAGTGCAGCCAGGGCCCAGGAATGAGAGATGGCAGGGATGGAGTTGACTTGTGCATACTGGGATGACTAGATACCTGCCTGGCACCATCCCATTGATGCTGGGAGATGCGGTGAGAGAGGAGGTGAGGAGCTTGGAAAGCCCAGTACCTTCCTCTCATGGCAATATGAGCAGGGACCTCTGGCTGGTGCATTCCTTCCTCTAAGCCTGGTTTGCTTCCCTGCATGCATTTACTCATAAAGTGGGGATATTCAGGATGCACTCAGCCCCTGCATTGCTGGGGGGGACTCTTTGTGGTTTTGATCCTTGATGCACAATGCCCTCAATCCCTAAGTCATGGGTTCAGGGTAGGGCTGGGGCACAGCTGTGGTACCTTGATGGTGGCACCAGTTCTGCTCTGGCATTGCCCTGGGGATGTGATGGATGCAACTACCAGCTGTGCTGGCTGTGGAAGAGGGGCTGTCCTGCTGAGGAAGGGGAAATTTTCTGAGGGCAAGGGGGAGGTCAAGGGAGGGATATGCTGGAAATGGGTGAAAGGTGATTGCATGTGCCATATTTGTATTCCTGGGTCCCCCCTTACCTTTCCTCCAACTGGGCCTCTGCTCTTCACCCCAGTGCAGCATCAAGGCTCCCCAGCACCCAGTGAGGATGGGATGGGGTGATGCTCTGCAAGGGCTGCTTTTGCTCTTGGCAACTCAAAGGCCCCTTTTTTTTTTCCTCCTACATCTGCCCCCAGAGAGCCACTGGCTATTGGAGGAAGCCCTCCCTGCTGCTGCTCTGGATCATGGTGTCAGCCCTGACCCTGGGGCTGCTACTGCAAGGGGACCCCCTCAGCCAGCACCCCAGCACAGCCCAGGGCTAGTCTTGAGGTTTCTTATCTGTCTCAGGGTCATGCTGGCAGCAGCTGTGAGCCAGGGTAGCCAGAGCTACAACCCATCTGCCCTGGCCTGGGAGAACAGGCCCCCTTTGTCTGGGGGTGACTGGGGCACCTGTCCCTGCTGACAAAGAGCCCCTTGAATGTGCAGCAGCCTGGGGCTGAAGTCCCTGCACATCCTCCTGTGGCCCTTTGACTCGGGTGTTGTAACAGGTTTTCCGTGCCTCGTCTCTCCCGAGTGCTGTGGGTGGTGGTTCCTGGATGGACTTTTATCAGTGCTGTTGAAATGGTGCTTTGCTGGCAGCTCTGGGCAAAGTCCCTGTTAGGCAGATGGAGCAGTGGGAGCCCCTGGGGATGGAGGGGGATGAGGCAGGGTGTGGCTTCATCCAGGGCAATTCACTCCTGCAATGAGCTGGGGTTCCCTGAGTCCAGCCCCCCCTTCCTTGCCTTAGTCACTGTATCTTGGAAAAAAGGTCACCCCAGCCTGGCATTGTGCCTGCTGTTGGCAGGTTGCCCAGCAGGATGTCTGGCTGGGGCCGCCACAGTTGCTGGGAGAAAGAGGTCATGTGCTGGATGCTCAGCAACCTTTCTGATGTCACGACTTTGTCTTTCTTTCTGCCCCTGAGGCCCCTTGACCCTGTTTCAGCCTCATGTTGCATGGGGATGCCTGGCCCTGGTGTTGCTCCACCCCAAGTGGGCTGCTCCTGTCTGTGGGTGTAGAGGGGCCTGGGAAACTTCTCTGTCCCTCCTTAATGGGGAGCCCTGCTCTCCAGCTGAGGTCACTCCAGCCTGGCCCAAAGCCTGGCTTCTGCCTTGGATGAAAGCCAGAGGAGCTCTGTTTGAATAAAAGGGAAGATGTGGGGTCACAGTGTTTAAAGATGCTGAAGTCAGGGGCCATTGTCCCCAGCACGTGTCCAGAGCTGCAGCCACTGCTGTGCACAGCTGACTGGGCTTGTGGCCAGGGCAGCAAATGCCAGGGACCTGCAACCTGCTGAGGAACTGGGGTTTGTGGCCATCTCTTCAGTTGCTGTTTCCTTCCCTTGCAGAGCTCCCAGAGAGTTGCCACCAGCTCTTCCTGGCTGGGCAGCAAAGCAGTGGCATTTTCCAGGTGCAGCCCACAGGATCTCAGCCCTTCAAAGTCTATTGTGACATGACTGCAGGTAATGCCATGCAGTGTCTTGCATCACTTGGCAGGTTGCTCTTGTAAATGGTAACCCCAAGTGACTGTGTTTTTTCCTTCCCACAGAGGGTGGCTGGACGGTGATCCAGAGGCGTATGGATGGCTCTGTGGACTTTGACCAGCTGTGGGATGCCTATAAGAATGGCTTTGGAGACCTTCGTGGTAGGTGGATGATGGTGTGTGTGTGTTCTCAGTGTGGGATAAGGGAAGCTTAGCAAAAGTTATTCCCCTTGCTGGCCTCTGGAGCTCTCTGTGCTGGAGCACAGATGTGGGCTGAAGTGGGGGGACACTGCTTGCAGAGCAGGGGTCCTTGATCTTCCTGATGTGTCCTGCAGGTGCCAGACAGTGATTAAAATGTTGCTGTGTCCTAGGTTGACCCTGTTTGTCTCCGGAGCTTGCTCGCAACTCTGCTTTTCATGGCACTTCTGTATATCTGCAGCCAATGTCATGAGTCTTATTTCAGGTGACTTCTGGCTGGGCCTGGAGAAGATACATCACCTTGTCCAAGAGGGAAAATACAAACTCCTGATTGAGCTGGAAGACTGGGAGGGGAATTCCCAGGTGGTTCAGTTTGTCTTCAGTCTTGGTGGTGAGAGCACAGCCTACACACTCAACCTGCTGGGGCCTCTGTCTGGAGAGCTGGAAAACGCCATTGGGGAATTCAGGCAGCTGCCCTTCTCCACTCGGGATCATGACCATGACCTTAAAGCTGACACAAACTGTGCCAAACATCTCTCAGGTCAGTCTGAGGTCTTCTATCCCAGTATGTGCACTTCCCTTTCAGCCCTCCACTGCCTTGTGGTGGTGGTCCGGTGGGACACAGACCCTGTGGCACTAGACCCCTTTGCTCTTTAGCTGGTCTTGTCCCCTACTTCCCTGGGACAGCTGCTTCTTCGGGAGGAACTGTGCAGGGAGGCAAGAGGGAAGCTGAAGCTGAGGGAAGGTTCATGATTCAGGTCTTGGCCCAAGCATCTGTTCTCATAACACCTTTGCTGTCTGCCACTTTTCTTGGAAACTTTTCAAGGAGAGTAGAGGCCTCCCTCACCCTGGCTGCTGAAGGGTTGGAGGGGTTTTTCCACACAAGGAGGAGCAGCCTGGATTTGCAGATGCAGCCTGAAGTCATGTAGGATCTGTGAAAGGTTCCCCAGTGCATGGGACTCCTTGACTGTACATGAGGTGGTCTTGTAAGAGCCTGAAGCTCTGGAAGAGTGGGAGAAATGAGGCATCACTGCCTTGAACCTGGGTTTTTCTGTGTGGAATTTCTATGAGTTAAAATTGTCTCTTCATTGCCCTTGTAGGTGGCTGGTGGTTTAGCACCTGTGGCCATGCCAACCTCAATGGGAAGTACTTCCGCTCCATCCCCCGGCAGAGGCATGAGCGCAAGCAGGGCATCTTCTGGAAGACATGGAAGGGCAGGTACTACCCCTTGAAGTCAACCATCATGAAAATACAACCTGCAGCACTGGAAGCAGAGCCCTAAAGTTGGTACTTGATATTTTCTGTGTTGAGCGTGGACCTGAGCTCCATCACTTGGTGTTTACAGAAAACAACCTCCACTTCCTTGGTTAGAAGCCTTTTAGAGGCATGACACTGCTCCTCGCTAAAAGTAAAACAGCTCCATGTTGCCAAAACCCCTGGATGGGAGCTCCCAAACCTGGAGAGGAGCCCCAGGAGGGAGATCCACTTCCAGAGCATGCACAAGAGTCTTCTGACCTGCTGTGTGCTGCTGCCGGAAGTTCAAATTGTCTGGTGCTTTCTATCCTGTCTTAACATTTCTATACTGTGTTGATGAGCTGGGCCTGGGGCAAGTGGGGCATGTGAGGTCTCTCACTGCTCTGGACCACAGCACTGGGTATGGAGCCTTGTTATGTCCTGTCTTTCACTGTTGTTCCAAAATGTTGTCCCATGTACCCTCCTGTGAGAGCCCTGGAGCCTCCTTCCTGTGTGGGGCTGGGGGGCAGTGAGCCTCAGGCAGCTCCATCTGTGCAGCCCCTAGCCCCTTGAGGTAGAGGGCTTGGTGGAAGGGCTGACGGTGACCTGTGCAGAAGGGGACCTCAGGCTCACTTGCCTTCTCTTTGAAGACCTGTATTTCTGGCTGTGCTGGAATTTGCTAGGAGCTGGGAAAACTGCTTTCCAGCTCTAAGGCTGATGGGTGAGATCTTGCAGCTGGTTGCCTGAGGGGCCAGGTCCTGGGGAGCTGTGTCTGGACCTCTGCCGGGAGCCTGCCAGTGCTGCTGGGGGTAGATAGGATGAGCAGTTGGACAGCACAGATACAGAGCAGTGACTGTCCCTAGGTGGGACCAGCCCTGCTGTCACTGTCAGCCCCCCAAAATTAGGGGCTGTCTTCTTCCACCAGACACCTCATGCTTTGCAGAGTGACTGGACCTGTCCTACATGCATGTCCCAGTACTACAAGGCCAGGGGACAGCAGGGTTTCTCTGCAAGAGCCACACTTCATCTGGTGTGTACCATGATGTATGGCATCACCTCTGCCTTTGGGGGTGGGTGTCTAGGGAGGTGGCCAAAACAGGTCCCTAAAAACTTACTGGCCAAGCTGCAGTCTTGGGGCTTCCCAAGCATCCTTCCCTATTGAAGTCATATTGACTACTGTGCTAGAGCTCCTAGCTGCTAAATACTGTACATAGTTGTTTGTAGGATGTTGGACCTTGTTGGTGACTTCTCTGTTTCAATTTGTTTTCATATTTAAATGCAGTGTTAATAACAATGTGGTGTAATTTATAAGTGTTGATGCTGGAAAGGAAAGCAAGTGTAGTTTGTGTATTTTAAACTTTTTTTGTACGAAAATATCTTTTCTGAAGATGTCTTTTAATAAAAACAAGCCTTTAAGTGTCCTGCCTGGATTATTTTCCTGATGGTTTACCTGTGGCAGGTGTGTGGGAGTATTGTGAAGACTGTTTGAGAATTTCCTTTTTTGGAATTGTGACCTAAGCACTCTGCTCTCTTCTGGCCACTATGTTCAGCTGTAGCTCTAAGATGAATTGCTGCTATAGGATCCAGCAGGTGGTTTTAGTCTGCTTGAAGTTTATGGGCTCCTAAGTTTCTTTTCTTCCTGGAAATTAGGCTGTGGGGCAGCAAGTTTATAAGTGCTGATGTGTTGGGTTTTCTTAGTCCCTCATGACAGACCTTTGAACAAAGGGGGGATGTTCCTTGGAGGTGGCTCAACAAAGTCGGCTGATCAGGGCAAGGCCCACTAAATAGGAGCCTTTTAGCTGCTCCATACCGTGTGTGTAGTCATCTCCAAAAGCTTTTATTGTAACTTCTGTGGGGGTGATTATAGATGTAGGAATGTAATGAGCTGGGGATGGAGCAGGAGTCTTAAAGGTGATGGGGGTAAATTCCAGCAGTGTGCCCAATCCCATCTATATTTTTTCTCCAGCTCCAATATACTAGAGCTGGAGAAAATCATAGGTGCTTCTCTGGCTGGTCAAGGAAGGAAGAGGAAAAATTGCTTGTTGCAGGAGGAAGAGAGGAGACTGGTGTAGTCCCCTGAGCAGTTCTATAAATATCTGATGTACCTAAATGTGGCACCAGCTCTCAGATCTGTCCTGCTTCCCTGGGGGAAATCCCAGGATTAATGATAGCTCCAAGCACAACTGTGCAAACAGCCCATTATACCCAGCTCTGTTCTCACTCCTGCATTCAGAAATGCATTTTTAA
The DNA here is from genome assembly GCA_013400315.1 of Bombycilla garrulus. NCBI lineage: Eukaryota > Metazoa > Chordata > Aves > Passeriformes > Bombycillidae > Bombycilla > Bombycilla garrulus. Next base: position 77,082 of record VXBU01015859.1, on the reverse strand, counting down.
TACTCTCTTTGCTTAATTCAGAACTTGCTTAGTCCTTGAGTGCAGCAGCAGATACTGGAGTGCATATTTTAGTCTGGATGCTAAAGTGATGAGACTGAGGTGGGATTTATGCATCAGACAGAAGCTGCTGAAGCAGCTCTTCTGCAGTGCTGCCTTTTATTTTTTTTATTTATTTTTTTTTCCAGACTCTGGGTTTTCTCCCCTGTGGTGCATTTGGTCTGTAGGAGGTCTCTGGTGGATGATGCCAGCCAGTAGCAGACACTATCCAGGGTTTGGTAAATGCCCTAAATCTTGCCTGTCCTAGGGATCACAACTTGTGCTTTCCTGTGTGTCTCAGTCTTGCCTGTTCTGCTGCACAAGTCTGCACATTCTATCAGTGTCAGTGCCACCCAGGGCCATCGGTGCCATACTGGAGCATGTGCCATCCTCGGGCTCCGTCAAGGTCTCTCTGCAGAAACTAGTTCTGAGTCTTTTTTCATCTGAAATCCTCCACCTCTTTCATTTTTAACAACCTCTTCAACTGCAGTTCCCGGCAGCATCTGGGAGCTGCCACAGAGCTCCCTCCAGCGACAGACCCAGCACAGCGCTGCCAGAGCACAGGCGTTCTCCAGGTACTGAATGCTGCTGCTCCCAAAACAAGCCGTGGTTCCTGCAGGGGATTGGACCTGCTGTGCCAGCACACCCTGGTGGCATGAGCCACCCCGGACCTCAAAACCCCCCAGTGAAACCCCAGTGAGGGCGCATGTAAGGGCTGCTTCTGAAGGCGGGGATGGTGTAAGACCAAAGGCTGCAGGGTCTGGCCAGGGTGGGATGGGGTTTTTGGAGCTAGCAGGATAGAGGCTGGGGCTATGCTCCAACGGGTGGCACAGAGCTGGCCTGTCCCTCAGTGCTGAGCTTGAAGCCGTCAGTAGAAGCAGATTGACCCTGGATTCTCACAGAGCATCACTAGATCAAGATGAAGTTGTGCATCAGGCACCAACATCTCAAGAAAGCTGAGTTTGTGGCCTGAAATAAATCGTCAAGGAGACCAGATCCTTTTTAATGCCTTTACTAAAAAATCAGCTCTGGGCTGTGGGCTCGAGGGGCTGCAATATCCACCGCTGCTTTCGATGGATTAATCACTGCTCCTGTGACAGGCAAACTAGAAGAGAAGTGCAATACAGCTCTGCTGAACAGCAGAGCTGGACCTATTCCTCATGAGCGTCCCTAAAAAAGCATTCAAGCCCGCTTGTGGTCTGGTCCTCGTTCTGGTCAAGTACCCTGAGTTATGGCGACAACACAATTTTCGAAACTTCAGTGGGAGGACAACTCTGCTCTTTCCCTTGTAGGACGTGTTGCCGGCTTCTACAAATACCATGCAGGGTTGGTGCTTTTGCGGGGTATTCTTCCCGTGGATAGCACCCAGTGTTCCTTGTGCCCCTCATTTACATCTTCTCTCTTGGCCTCGCCCAGTGGCAGACTGTGAAATAATTGTGTCTAGGGGCTGCTCCGCCGTCTCAGCGTTTCCGGTCCCCTGGGCCCAGTTCCTGCTGTGCCTGTCCGTGCTGCCGCCCACTGCACCGCCTGCCCGTGCCGGCACCTCGCCAGGCTGACGGCCTCGCCACGCCGATGCTGCCACCACCCGGCCACGCACCAGTTCTGCTGTCCCCCACCCACCGCCGCAGGGAAGAATGGGAGATACCCCATGTGCGGACACTCCAGCCACATCGCCAGTGCAACACAGTCCTCTCCAGTCTGTGCTGCCCTCGCGCCGACGGAGGGGGAAGCAGGGAAAAGCCACAAACATGGATCCTTTGTGCCTACCGCTTTCTGCCTGTGGCACCTGCCTCCTCCATGTCCCGCTGTGCTGCTGCGGGCTCAGCCCTGCCATCCAAGCTGTGTGCCGGGCAGCGCCATGCGGCCGGCCGCCACCACCGCTCAACATAGTTCGGTGGTTGCCTGGAGGCTGCAGAGTCTGCTCCAGTCGTTCCCAGGAGTACACTCGGTGTTGTCTCGCGGAGCAGCAGTGTTATCTGATGGAAAGGGGAAAGGGGAAGGGTGAGCTGCACAATTTAATCAATGGGAAACTGGAATAATATCAACAATTAACATAAAAAACAAAGGGAAATTTTACAGTTAATTGGAACAACTCAGAAACTTATTCATAACATTGCCCCTAAAAGTGTGGATACGCTTTACATGCTGCACATGTTATGAACTAAAAATAGGCAAGAAATTTGCTTGTTTTAGTAATTTTATTACAAAGATTAAGTTCTGACTGTGTACACAGGTTAAATTTCATTGCTGGTCCCCGTTATTCCAATTCACCGAAAGAGAAGCATCAGCCCCGTTGCGTAGCAATACTAAGACTTTTTTTTTTTTTTTTTTTTTTTTTTTTTTTTTTTTTTTTTTTTGTGTGTTTTTATAAAACTTGTTTTTTTTTTCCTCNTCTCTCTTGTGCGCCTGCTCCTGGTCTTCTGGGCCGCCCTGCATCTCTCGGGTCTTTCTAGCTGCGCTTCCGCCGCTGCCACACAGGTTCTGCCGATCTCCACCGGACCCCGGCCACGCCGCCGCTTTGTCTCTCGCTCCTGCACCGCTCTGCCATCTCCCCGCCCGGCCGTGCTGCACTGGTACCTCACGGCTACTCTACCACACGGTGCGCTGAGCAGCGCCACGTGGCCATCTCGCCTCTCGCTGTCTCCCGCCGCCTCCAAGGGACCCGGCAGTGCCCCGGCCCCAGCCCGACTCGGTGCTGCCGGTGCTGCCGGCCCTAAGGGATCCGTCCCAGCTGCCAGAGGGAGCTGGCTCCACAGCCCCCCGTCAGCAGGAGCCGGGGCCGAGGGGGGGGGTGGAGAAAAAGCCCCAATTCAGAACCCTCCACTGCTGCCACTGCCCGCCACCCCTGCATCAACTCCATCGCCTCTGCGGGACCCTGGCTGGCTCGGCTGGTCCCGCCCGGGAGCCTGGCAGCCCCGCCACCTCAGCTCTGGCAGCCAGGCACCACGCGGCAGCAGTTTAGCTCAGCTTGGCTCGGCACGGCAGCCCTGGCCCGACGCTGGCTCTGCCGGCCCCCATGGGGGGGCCCCCGGCGGCTGCTCGAGAGACCAAGATTTCCCCTCCCAGGCAGTCCATCCTGGACAGCAGCAGCAGTTGAAGGAGAAAAGGGGAAGGGGTGAGCTGTACAAGAAAAAACTGGTATAAAAAAATAGTAACAAATACAGGGTAATTAGCTCTGGGGGGGAAACCTCAGAAACCTATTCATCACAGCACAGAGCTCCCTCTGAACAGGAGCCATTGGGAGACATGACAGCAGAGCCTCAAGCTCTTTTTTATTCTTTAGTGAAATCCAAATAACTATTTGGCAAAAAAGTGAAGGTGGAAGGTGCTTGTGTGTACACAGAGCTGCATCCAATTGGATGAGCAGGCTGAACCCCTGGCATCCGTGGCACCAAGGTGCTGGAGTGAGTAAGCCAGAGGCAGCACCTGAGCCCTGCACCAGCAGTGTAGCACCGCAGCAGCAGCACAAAACCAAAAAAAGCAAATTGACAAATCCCCACTGAGAACAGAAACCTGCCAAGGAGCAGTTTTCAGCAAACTGAAAGAAAGAGAAAACTTCCAAACCCACCAACACTCTCTAGGCATCCCCAGCTGTGCACTTGGGCTCACCAGCACTAGCAAGGCTCACATTTTCAAAGTTATCCCTGGCTCCCAATGCCAAACTCTTTGTCCTGTCAAGCACCCATAAGTACCAGCAATCAGGCTTCCCAAAATCAATGGGGAAAAATGCCATAGGTAAGAACGAACAAAACTTAAGGACACCCAACCCCTAACCGAAGGGGAAATCCTGGCTCGAGCATCCCAGGCAGGTGGCTGTCTCTCTTCGGGGGTTGAGGTTCTCAGGACAAGCTTCAGCATCTTACGTGACCATTTTGAGCAAGTTTTTTATTAGAAAAAGAAACAGATGGCATAGACCAGACAGCTCTTCAGTGTGTGGACCCCAGCAGAGTTTAACAAAATATTTGGGGCTAGCAGGACCTTCACTGGCTGTCGAGGAGCACAGGAAGGGCAGGTGGCTCAGTGTGTGGCTGCAGTGAGAGCTGTAGGGTGTTCTCGGGATGTGTGGACAGTCACGGGGGGAGCCCCACTGGAACTACTGCTGTGAAGGGGCTTTGGACCCAACAGGGACCAGTTGTGTCGGTTTTGAAAGACAGGTGCCTGCCAAGGAAGGCAGGAGCTTCTTTTGGAATAGAAAATGTAAACCCCCTCCCTCCAAATTATTAAAAGGGGCTCTCAGGCAAAGATATGAGGATGGGAATAACAGTTCTTTAATATGTATAAACAAAATAAAGTAAAACAAAAACCAACAAACTACAACTTAATAGGAAAATTAAACCAAGATGCAGTATTAAACAAAAAAAAAACCAAAACCTAAAACCTCACAGTTAGAATACAACCTGACACCCTGTCAGTCAGGGTATTGGTAGCAGTCCAGTTTGAATGGTGGCTCCAGTAGTCTTCCTGGAGTGACAGATGGTTCTGCTGAAGCAGAGATCCTGTAGAAGGGCGGAGTTTTCCTCCAATGGTCCAGTGGTGATGTTTAAGGGTCTGGTCTTTCCTCTGGGAATCCAGTGGGAGAGAAGGCTGCTCCTCTGGGAATCCAGTAGAAGGCAGGTGCCTGTTCTGTCCGAACTCCCAGATTATATCCAGGTGGGAATGCTTGGCTCCTCCCCCTGGGCAGGGCATTTCACAATGGGCTGATGTCATTGTATGAGTCATGTGGTGGGTCCTTAGTTGCCCATTAAACAGGAATGGCTCCCGGAGGGAGTTATCTATGACTCATGGGGCAAGGCATTGATGGCCCATTAACAGGAGATAGTCTGGGGGAGGAGGCAAGGAAAATACTGCCCCTCCTGGTTTTAACAGTTTATGAAGATGGAGATAGAATACAGACCTTCTGGCCTATTTTTACATTGTAACTTAGGACACCAGTGATCAGTGTTGGGCCCAGACCTGTTCAGTATCTTTTTTGATGATCTGGATATGGGGATTGAGTCCACCCTGAGTAAATTCACAGAAGACACCAAGATGGGTGGGAGAGGGATCTGCACAGGCTGGATCGATGGGCCAAGACCAAGAGCATGAAGCAATTGCTCAAAATGACCAATTCCCAGGTCCTACACTTTGGCCACAATAATCCCCTGCAGCAACGCAGGTTTGGGGTAGAGTGGCTGGAAAGCTCCCAGCATAGAAGGGCCTGGGGGTGCTGGTCAACAGTAGCTGAACATGAGCCCAGGAGTGTTGAGGCCAAGAAGGACAATGGCACCTGGCTTGTATCAGCTACAGTAGGGCCAGCAAGACCAGGGAGGTGATTCTTCTCCTGAACTTAGAACTGGTGAGGCAATACTTTGAGTCCTATGTGCAGTTCTGGGCCACTCAATTCAGGAAGGACATTTTGGTGCTGAGTCCAGAGAAGAGCAATGAAGCTGGTGAAGGATCTGAAGCAGCTGTCTGATGAGAAGCAGCTGAGTGAGCTGGGGGGACGGGGGGTTGCTCAGCCTGGAGAAAAGGAGGCTCAGAGGGGACCTTCTCACTCTCCACAACTTCCTGACAAGAGGGTGGAATCAAGTAGGAGTCAGGCTTTTCTCCCTGGCAGACAGTGACAAGACAAGAGGACATAGTCTCAAGCTGCACTAGGGGAGCTTTACATTGAACATTAGGAAGAATTTCTTCACAGAAAAGGTTATTAGACACTGGAATGGGCTGTCCAGGGAGGTGATGGGTGTTGGAGTCACTGTTGCTGAAAGTGTTTGAGAAAAGACTGGATGTGGTACTCAGTGCTCTGGTCTAGTGGACAAGGTGGTGCTCGGTCATAGATTCAGCTTGGTGGTCTCAAAGGTCTTTTTCAACCTTAATGATTCTGTGATTCTGTGGTCAACTGACTGACAAATTACCAACATCTGAGAATCCTTTGTGATTTTGTGTTGGTAATCTTTTAAGTATTTGTGCACAGGAGTCGATGTTGTACTTCACCCTGTTGGCCTTAATTCTGTTATGTTTTTTATTTGTCGTAATGTTGTATATAAGAGCAGTACTCAAATGTCTTGAAAGTTTTTTTCTTTTTCCATTCAATATATTAGCAGGTGTGCTCTAGTAAAATGAAGGGAGGGCTGTTGCGGAATGCTCCAGTGCCCAGATCAGGGAACCGCAGCACAAGCTGCAGGTTGTGCTCAGAATGGGGGAATGGCCAGAGTCCCCAGCAAGGGGCTGGGACCTGGCACTGACCCTTTGCCTGACCAAGGGCTCGGGGCCCTAAGGAATCAGATGAGGGATGGTCAGTCAGCCTGGGAATCAGGAACAGGAGCCAGGCTAAATCAGCATCAGGATGGGCACAGCCCAGGGGGGCTTTCTCTGGGGTGCCTCCCCAGGGGCACCAGCTCCAGCTGTTCTGTGTCATTGTACCACAAAGGAACTGGAGTCAAGCCAATGAGAGGAGCTGGTGTGACTGGGGCAGTGTGGGGTCTGCGGGGAGTCACATGGAGCCTGTGGGGTCACTGAAGCCACCGCTGCAAAGGGGCTTTGATCCCAGCAGTGCCAGTCGGGGACAGTGCCAGTGGAACCTCCAGAGCAGGATCTGAATAGTCTGACAGGGAAGTTTCCTTACCAGTTTGGTGACCCAGGTGGGATGTCAGGCCATTGCCCTATGTACTGGTTTGAAAGCAGAACCAGTGAGACTCCAAGTCAGAAACACAATTTAATAGGAAAAAGTAAAATACATGCAAGTAATACAAAAGAAACAAAAACACTGACAGAGTCAGAATACAACCTGATACCCTGCTAGTTAGGGTGGTGGCAGCAGTCCAGATGAGGTGGTCTTGCTGAAGTAGTGATCCTGTAGACAGGTCTGGTAGCTCTTGTCCTCTGGAAACCAGTAGGTAAGGGCTACTTGTTCTGTCCCAGTTCCCACATTTTATCTGTTGGAACCCAGGGGGTTCCTGTGGCATCTCAGAATGATCCAAACCCTGGTCAGGAGGCTTTTCAGCCTTGCCAGAGGTGTCGGAGAACCTGGATTGATACTGGGAGTGCCTGTGGTTTTGATTTTAATCCATGAGACAAATTACTAACTTATAAGAAGAATTGCAAGTCACCAGAGTTTGAAGAATAGAATAGCAGTAATTATGGATGAAAAGGGAAAGATTTGGACCCATGTCCAGGGGGGTTTGAGATTCTGGACAGGGGGGTCTGGGAGTCAAGATGGAGAATTCTTACACGTGGCATGTTATCTCTTCTTCTTCTTCCTAACCTCCATCTTCTTGGTGATGTTGGCACTTTTGGATTGGTTTGTCAGAGAGCTGGACAATGTAATGTAAGGGTCACGGATTGGAAATTAATGGTAAACATTGGATA
>VXBU01015859.1:0-46935 GCA_013400315.1 Bombycilla garrulus | reverse complement strand
CGCGGGCGCCGGGAGCGCAGGTACCGGACGGGGGTTGCGGCCGGGCCGGCCTCACTCCCAGCTCCGCGCCCACCGGCCCGGGCAGCGCTCCGGCACGGGGTGCGGCGGTGGGAGCGGTGTCCCAGCCAGGCCGGACCGAGGCGGGCGGGCCGGCCGGGGACCCGGGAGCCCTGACAGCCCTCCCGGTCTCCCCGCCGAGGGGTGTCCCAGTTGAGGGGGGTCACCGGTGTTCGGCACCGCTCGTGCGCGGGAGCTGAAGTCGCGCTGGAGGTCTCGGGGCCTCTCCTGGGAGCGGCTGCCGCCGGCCCCGCTTCCCGCACGGGCCCCGTGTGAGGCGCTGCCGCCGGTATGGGCTACGCTCTGTTCGCTGTGCGGGGCCCCCGTGCCTGAGCCGCGGCGCTTCCTGGCTGGGCCGGCCCGGGCTGGGCGGGCCTGGGCAGGGCTGGCAGGGCACCGTCCCCCGGGAACGCCGGGGGTGTCGCGTACAAACACCACCAGGGACGGAAGTGTCGGAGGTTTGAGAACTGCATTTCGTTCATTACAGTCTTCTTCCCTGGATATAAGCAGTTACTAGGAAAAGTTTGCTTTGCCAATGGGCTCCCGTACCTGTTTTTTCACGTGTTTGGGAGCGTTTTGATGCCTGTTTTGCCTCCTGAGCACACGGACACGCTGCTTTGTGTGCAGAGATTTCTCAAGAAAATTACCTCGGCGTCACAGCACAGCTGAAGAGGTTGCTGCAGTCCTGTACTGGAGCAGCAGCTGCTTTCCTCTGTAGCAGCAGCTGCTTTCCTCCGTGGTGTATGCTTAGAGTTTTCGATGGACTTTTCATAAACTGGTAGTCTTTAACTTTGTATCTCATTTAAACTCAGGTTTCTTGAGCCAACTGTCTGTGACAGGCCAGACCTGCTGGTTTGTGGGTTTTATCCAAGGGACAAGCCTAGGGCTCATGTACAGGAAGGTGATTGTAATATGGGAGGTGTTTTTGTTGCAGTCTCAAGCACTTGTTATATGTTCTAGATCTGGTGGGGAGACCAAGATTACAAACCAAGACACCTTGCAGTGGCCTTGAAGGCTTCTGGAGTGTGCAGTTGTTTGCATGTAGTGCCCTCAGAAATGGTGTCACCAAGGCATGGGGTGATACCTCTGCACTGCACGGCTCAGAAACAGAGGCTCGAAGGGAAAGAGCTGGAACTCCAAAATCCCTTTGTCACATGCACCGTGACAGTGAATTTAATAATTTGGGTTGAGGACAAAAGGTCTAAATACCCCCAAGCATGCGCTGGGGAGTGTTGCAGGCAGCCTGCATCAGTAGGGAAGTCTAAACTTCACCAAGAGCAGACTAGGTGGCACAGGGAATGGCCAGGTGTGAGCCTAATGTGTAGTTCATCGACACTCTACACCAGCTATAAAGCTGGGGGTGTCTGTGTGTGGTTAGCCTATCAGCACAGCCTAAGTGGAAACAGAAAATGGCATTGGAACTAATGTTACTTGTTTTGGATGTGTTTGCTCTTTTTTGCTTTGGATTGCACAGAGGCTGCAGGGTGAGCTCACCCTGTGCTGGATGCCAAGGGAGCCATGCAGATGAACAGAACTACAGTGTACTGACTGTGAGCAGTTTCTCACTGAGTTCTTGTCTTCATGGATGCTTTCCTCTTCTAGGTGATTGATGCTGGCTTACCTACATCAGGCAAGTGTAAGACACAATGTTTCTGTGAGAGGAAGTTAGCACTGTTTTCTTGAAACAGCATGACCAAAATCAAGTCAAAATGCATCCACGGCAAGTTGAGGCTGGATATGGACTCTGGGACTCTGTGAGTCTGAGGGACCATTGCAAGTCCTCAGGATATGACTTTGTAGTAGTTCTGCAGATAGAGGCACAAAGCAGAATGGGCATTTGGGGACTTTTTTTCACTATTGTTTGTAATTCCTTGATTTTTCACGCTAAGAGCACAGAAGCTTTTCTTAGAAAATTAAGGGAGGAATCCAGTATGTGAACTATAAACTACAGGATGAGTTTATTTTTTCTCCACTTGACTTTGACTCAGCTTTGGATATTTGGAGATTTCAGAGTTTCTGTTTCCAAACTGGCTTTCTTTTTCCCCTTCAGAATGAAGTTTGAGCTGGTGTGTCTCTTCTCCCTCCCAGTCTAAGTCTGGTTAACTTATGCTTCTGCCTGCTCTTAGCTCCAGCCTTTCCCATAGAGAAATGGTTACTGACTCTTGTCCCCTTGGAAACACTCTGAGCATGTTTCAGTGAGTGACACCTGGGCACACAGACCATAAGGAAAACTAAGCCCTGGGACTCTTTTCTGTGAAGGAAATGAGCACAGCACTCAACCAGGGTAGGCAAGTGGTCTCCATGAAGTCTGTGTACATTAGCTTTCTCTGGTGGTAAAATGACGCATTAATCTGTGCTGAGGCTTATCAAGTGTGGCTTATCAAATTTGTGGCTTATCAGCACAGTTCATGTCATGCATGTAAACAGCAGGATTTCCACCTCTCCAGTCCTTGTCTTGTTCTCTCTCCAGCTCCAACTGTAGCAGGTGTTTCCTGAAACCTGTGTATTTGTGCCATCTTTATTGTAAGTAGACCAGGTCAGCTGTAGCTCATTGCAGCAGCAATGCAGCTTAGCTGGGAGAGGGGGTTTCTCACTGCAGGTGGTTTGGGAGAGCTCTTTGCTGCTTGTCTTGCTGGGTGAAAGCAGGGAAGTCACTGCTGGGTGTCTTAGGGTGTTGTACACCTTTTCTGGGGGTGGAATGTGCCTCTCCTGCTGTGCAATTACAGCCTGTGAGAACCCTAAGCACTGAATGTAAAGTGCAGAATGACAAAATCCTGAAAGCAGGGACTGCTGGCTTGTCCTGAGGCAGGGATTGAACCCTGTGCATCCTCCAGTGGAGGGAGCAGCCCAACAGCATCTTTAGTGACCTGCAGCTCTTCCTACCCATCAGTGTTGCAAATACCTTTCCTGCCCCAGGCCTCTCTAGAACAGTTTTACAGTTTGGAATCTGGCATTTGCCCCCATTTCAAATAAATAGGCATCTGTAAGTTTTATTGCAGATTTTATGTAACAGTTTTAACTAAACTTTTCAGTTCCTGATAGAACCTGAGATGATTGTGTTTAGTAATCTCAAGGACAGAAGTGCTGTAACTGCTGTTGCAATTTTAATCAGTTGTCACAAAATTACTGACTGACCGAAGGAAACATTCTCCTCCAGTTCCTAAAAAGAGAGAACAAGGGACAAGGAGCAGCACTGTCTCAGGAAATAAAAGTACAAACAAATCAAACTTACCTCCTAAAGAACTTTTCTGCGAAAAGGAGAATGCACCAAGCTTGTGTAGTCTTGCCTTGAACAAGGATTTCTTTGTTTGAAGCTTTGAGAGCATTAGTCCTGTTTCAACTGAAAGATTTTTGGAGTTAGATTTGAGAGTGGTGGAAAGGGGAAAGGTAAACTTCAATTCTGGACTGTTTTAATTTATTTCCTCCCAGTTTTTCTTGCACTTCCCTGCAGATAAACCAGACAAGGCCTGTGTCCAGAAGAACTAGAAATGCAGCCTAAGCAAAACATTGCAAACTGAACTGGGGTAGTTTTGTAGCACAGATACCAATTGTGAAGTTTCACTTGGGGATTGAGGAGGGAATCTGTAGCAGTAAGGAGTGGACAAAGGGAGACACCGATGCAGCTGGCTGGGATCAGTGAATCCTCCTCTCTGGCTTACCATGGGGATTCTCTCAGTTGGCGTCTGCTCTGGAACTCTCCAGAGTAGGGTGGTGAGTCACAGACTGCCTCTGGAGGTGCCTTTTCTGGAAAGCTTTTTGAAAGCTGAATATTCTGAAGAGATTTGTGATATAGCTAGGTTGAAAAATATAAGTAGTCAAGTTAAATTACAGATGAAATGTCTCCTGGGAGCCGAGTGTGCTGTCTAGTTTTATGCAGCAGTTGCGCACCGGCCGCACTGCTCTGAGCAGTCGGGGTGAGCAGGGCTGCTGTGTGCTCTGCTGGTGGTTTGTTCCAGCTCCAGTTCATCTCCAAGCAGAGCGTTGTTACTTGTATAGCAGTGTAAATGGTGCTTTATAAGCCAAGAAGGAAAGAACTGGGAAGAATGCAAGTTCTTTCTGACCTGGGCTTCCCAAACTTGCAATAATGTTTTGCATTCTCCTGAGTTGTGCCCTTCGAGGGACTGACCAGTTCTGTGGTGTATGGGTGATGCAGTCTTGATCTCGTGTGTGTGTTACTGCTACACTAAAATTCTGTTTCCTGAGGCATTATGCACAGCTGGAAAATTCATTTGTTCTGAACAAACTGCAACTGCCTGGCAAGTGACTGTGCAGGAATGGGGAGCACTTGAGCTTTGATCTTGCTGCAGATGCTACCTCTGTTTAAAGAGGAGCTCACTGAAGCAGTAGAGCTGGGAAGCAGAAGTGTCTGCTGCTGGTGTTTTGTAAAGCCTGGGGGTGCAGAGAGATGTGAGAGGCCACATGGCTCTGGTCCCTTCAGCAGGGCAGGGCTGTGCTTGTGTCCGGTGGGCTGCTGTTGTCTCCAGTGATGGGTAACACTCTGCAAGAATTGTTTTGTAGGCATGATGATACTTTTTTCTTTTCCACCCTGGTTCACGGTTTCAGTTTACAGTCTTTCTAATGCATCTTTCTTTCCCTGGAAAGAGTGATAAAACGCAGAGGGAGGTGGGTGCTGAGACTGTATAGTTGCATTTTGTAGTGAATTGTGCTGCCGTTCACCTCTAAAAGCTAATGTCTTTTGAATACTCAGAGGAGTTGCAGGTGTTCCTCGTGCCCCAGCTGGTTTTTGGTTGTTCCCTTATGAAATTTGTTATTAAAATGACTGAATTTTGATTTGAGATACTCTCTGCAACAAATGTTCTTCTAATGTTGCAATTTGTTTTTGCAGAGGTTGATAATTAAAGTGCAGTAGACTTTCATATGGCCTTGTGGCAGATAGCAAGTCTCGAAAGATCTGAGATAACTTTGTTCATTTTGGCATTTGAGGTGTAACATACACCTAATCGTTCCTAAGCACAGCAAGAAAACAAAATCATCCTTAGACTTCTTCTTTTTATACTGTTTATTTTTTTCTCCACACCTAAGCTTTTTGCCTCTTTTTGAATATTCGGTAACTTTATTAGGTAATGAAGAAAACTTGTTTGAAAAACAATGGGTGAACAACATGACAGTACCCTGAAATCCAGGGAGCCCTGCTGTATCGCAGTTCTGCTGTGTCCACACAAGACCCATGCCTTTGGCCTTGTTTAAAAGTTAGTGTTCTTATCTGCTGGGAGCCCTGCCAAGCCCCAAAGGAGCTGTGCCTCAGGAGCTTCATCTTTCCCAGCCAATAATTTTCCATTGCTTCAAGACATGGAGATGAAATAAAACTACTGCAGGTCTTAAGGCAATATGCTGAAGTTTTGAAGAGGAGGGATGTGTGTGGATGTTGGCTTTGGAAAACAGCAGTTATTGATTACCAAGGCTTGCTGCAATATTAATTTACCAGTGGGGAATAGAAGTCAGATCCTGGCAATGTGTCTCCTTGGAAAAAATGGATGTGGAAGACTACCTCTTCATCTGTGTTTGCAAACCTATTTGCCATAATCAAAATAATCAAGACTTCACAGAGCTTCTAGAATATGTCTAAATAGTTTCTTGGTATAGAGAAGTTAAAATTGTTTGTCCCCAGCAGAAGCCAGTGAGTGAAGCCTTGAGTTACCATTGACTGCTGCTGAGCTGTGTTTTTGGAATAGTGGAGAGGCAGCCCAGCCAAGTCCAGCTGTGGTCATGTGCAAATGTGACAAATACAGGAAGCCAGAGAGGCTGTGTCCTCTAAGCTTCTGACCTCCTTCTGGGTGTTACAGAATTAAACTTGGAGCCTGTGTTTTTAAACTCAGCCCCAGGGATGAGGCAGATGAGCCTCTGGAATCAGCCCAAAGCTTCTGCTGTTAAAGGTATAGGAGGAGTTTCCTGGGTGTGAAGCTTTATCAGAAGGTTCACAAGCTCCCAGAACGTTGTGCCTTGCTTATTTTTTTCCCTTGCTTTTTGAGGTTTGTTTTGAGCCCAGGGTCAGGGCTGTCCTCTGATGCCAGTTCACAACATTGCTCCACTGGCATCCTCTGAAGAGCAACTTATGACTGAAGTTTTTACATCATCTCCTTTAGTTGCAACTGTCAACCAAATGTTGCGGGTGGGATAGGAAATAGAGAAGCTCCTGGAGAGTGAAATGCTTTCCCATGTGTTATTTACCTAATTTTAAAATGTTTTAGAAGCTGTTGCATGGCATCAGATCTTATTTTGAATGTTGAGGTGTATGCCATAAAATGCTGTGTCACTTTTCTCACTGGACAGGGCTCCTTGCACCCTGACTTTAGGACTGTTCTGTTTAGGGGATTTCTGAGCATTGGACTAATGAGATTTATTCCCAGGCCCTGAGCGATGGGAAGAGTTGCTGATGGGTCAGTTGTGGGCAGATCCTGTGCTAGCTTTTTGGGTACTTTTAAGGTGTTACATAGACCGGCAGGGTAACTTTGGGGAGTCAGTTGATTTATAAAATCATGTATTTTTAATAAAGATCAAAATAATACTGTGGTTTTCAACCTTCAGCAGAAGGTACATTTAAACAAACAGAACTGAAAACAAAGCCCTGCACAGTTTGGGACTGGTTCTTGGTTGGCTTTTTTTTTTTTTAATTTTTTCCTTTAGATTAATCCACTTATAACAGTAGCAGGGAGCACTTCCATTCACTCATCGCATCCCATCTATGTGTATGTCTGGGGCAGCGTCTTAGGTGTGTGATCACTTGGGTGTGTGGGTCTAGAGGCCACATGTGGAAGAGGGGGTACTCTGCCTGTAATCCAGAGAACAGAGGCTACAGGTACCCCGCTGAGGCCGGTTCCTCAGTAGGCAGAACTGGTGCTTGACGATGTGCTGCACACCTGGGATTGAACCTGGGCCATGGGAAGATGTGCATTAACTGTATGAGATGGGGTGTGTGGGTAGCAAGTGCTTAGATGTGTGCAGCAAGCAATTGTTTGTACAGTCTCTCTCAAGATGGAGGTAGATGTTCAAATGGTTGTAGGGCTTAGGGTTGTAGGGTTTGGGAAATCGTTTTAGTGGTGAAAAGGAAAGCACTGATGTTTGGAAATGACCTTTAGCAACTGAAAACCTTTGGTTCGCTGGTGACATTTCCAGGATCATATGATTAGTAAACTCAGTGTCTGAGTGTGCCCAAAGTGGCTAAAAGGGCTTTGGAATACAGGCTGGCAAGCCTTGCACCTGGGCTCAAATGTCAGCTCATGTGAGCAGGGGTCGGAGCTCTGGCCTGCCATCAGTGAGTGGGTTACCTGCTAAAAATTTTAAAAGTCATTATGTACAGATGGGTGGGTTATGTTGGCTACACAACTTGGTTATCTCTCGTGACACCATGGGTAAGGTGCCAGGTCTCGGTTACAGTAATTAGGGAGATGGATTGCTCAGTGAGAGGAGCAGTCTCGGGCCGTTGGCAGCCTCATGTGTTGGGTCTTTTCTTGGTAGAGATGTCCCAGGGAAGCCAGTCCGTTCAGGAGCTGGTGCATACACACTGCTTCCAAAGTAGGAGGAGCCGATTCTAGTTCCAGTTTGCTCTGAATCCTGTCAAAGCCGCAGGATTGTTCCAAGGCTTTAGACTTGTTGGGATATTCATTACTGGACAAGCCAAGAGCAACCTGGCAGAACTATGACCTGCACCTGACAGTCCCCATTACTGCCATAATTTGGCTGAAGGCTTTCCTGTTTTTCTCATCTTGACTGTTCTTTTCTCTTTGTGGTTTTCATCCAGGTGTTCATCTGGCCTGCTGTGGTTTCCCTGCTTGGGAGAAATAACTGTTTTGTCTATCTTCAAAGTCCAGATATGGAAAGCAGACCTGAGGGACCCTTTAGCTCGTTGACTCCTGCTTACTTCTGCTGGGCATTTCTCCTGCATGGAGAGCACTGGTCCTGATCTCTGCAGGCTTTTGAGGGAGTTTTGCCTGCCTCATTGCCCTTTGGATGATACAAACCGGGTTACATATCTCATTGCAGTCAGAGGATTGACGAGGGGTAGTATCTTGCAGCTGTGTTTCACTTGAGCAGTTGAGCAGGATCCTGCACCAGCACCCCAGTCTCTGTCTTGGAGCAGTGACAAAGCATGAGCTGCTCTTCAAGGAACTGGCTCATTTTGCTGCACATATTTGAGTTTTGGAATTGTAGTGCAGAATTTGCTCTTCTGAGATAGCTTTCCACAAAAGGATTTGGTTTTTTTCAGTTTGAGTAATTATCTACAGATTCAGCCCTTTATGTTCTGGATCTGATCAGAAGCTGAGGATGCAAAATGTTGCTGAGAAGAAGTTTATTTGCTTATTTGGCAGCAAAGGGGATATTGATAATAAACTTAGTGTCTTTGAGACTTTGAGACTTCTTTTAAAAATGTGAACAAGAAATGTATCCCCAAGGAATGGGCTCGGAGAACACAGATGCTTAGAAAAAAAACAGTGTGTGGTTCAAACCAGCTGTTTGGGTCTTGTTTCTCACCCTGGGATTTTGATGTTTCTGCTGTAAACGGAGTTGGGGGAAGGAGCTGGAGCACAAATCTGATGATGAGTGGCTGAGGGAGCTGGGTGTTCAGAAGACAAGGTTCAGGGGGGACCTCAAACCTAAGACTCCCTGAGAGTTCAGCCAGGTGGGCATCAGTAACTTCTCCCAGGCAATGAGTGGTAGGAAGAGAGGAAACAACCTCAGTTTGTACTGGGGAGGTTTAGGTTGAAAAAATTCCTTCATGGAATGGGTGATCAGGCACAGCTGCCCAGGGCAGTGGTGGAGTCACCATCCCTGCAGGAATTAAAAGCTGTGTGGATGTGGCACTTGGGGACATGGATTAGTGGTAGGCTTGGCAGTGCTGGGGGAGCACTTGGACTAAATAATTTCAAAGGCTGTTTCCAACCTGAACGATTCTGTGAACACTGGGTTTGGGTTGGATGAGGTGTTGAAAATTGTGAGAGAAGGCTGTGTGTTGATGAGCTGATCCTTCGGGCATCAGGAAAGGGACTGACTTGGCTGTACACCATGGTTCATGTTCCACTGGATATGGAACTGGGACCCAAGCGCATTGCTGATATTGTCTTTGGATTTCAGTTACTTCTTTATTAACCATGAAAATCTTGCTGCTTTTCCTTTGTATTTGCTGAATGGCATGAGTCAGATATTAAAGCAGTGACTTCAGGTTCCACCCTGGGCTGGACCCCAACAAGGAAATGCCAAATAACTCGTAACAGAAACACGCACATTTCCTGAAGAATGGCAGGGTGACCATTCCCTTCCAGCCTGAGCAGGGCCCTAGGGCAAGTCCGTGGGGCTGCCTGAGTGTGTCAGATGTGGAGCACAAAAAGCCTCAGTATAAATACTCCAAGGACAGAGTAAGTGAGGGCAGCTTTATTCCAGTATGTAGAAAGGACTTTTTCCTCTGGACTTTAAAATAACATTTTGGCCAAACAAATGGAACTGACCTTTTTATTAAAAGCATATATCTTCTCATTCTTGTTTCAGTAAGAGGTTATTAATTTTAAAGAGCTCCTTAAAAGAAAAATAGCTCTAATTCATTAGAGCACAAGTGGAGGGGGAGGCTGAGTCTATGAAGTTAACTTTTAAGTTAATGAAAATATTCACGTTTGTTTTGAAGAGGATTGACCTGCTTACAAGCTCCCGCTTATTCCTGCTCAGATGCAAAGGAAGATTACAGATAGTTATCAAGAGCAGCTTTAAAAAAGAGATTAGAAAGTCTTCTATTAGAAATTAGAAACAAAGTGAGGGGATGCTAGCAAAGTTGGCATCCAGTTACGAGACACCAGTGAAGGGCTGTCTCCCTCTTGAATGCGTGTACATGAAGGAAGCTGTCCTGACAGGTGAAGCCCTTGGTTGTGTGAGTTGCTTAATCTCCAAGACATGAAAAAGTACTTGTGCTTACCCAAATCAGTATTTCCAGGGCTTCAAGGATCATATTCTTGTATCAGCTTTTTGGTTTTTTCCTCTATAGTGTGGCCAAGCCTCCAACCAGGAACAAGCCCTTATTTTCTTTAGTTATTTTAGTTAGATTTTGGCTTAGTTGAACCTGACAGAACTGCAGTTTCGTGGGAATGTTTGACTCCTGTTGTGCTCAGAAATCTCAAAACAAAAAAGCCTTCCCTTGGATGGGATGGTGAACATTTGTTTGCCTGCTTCTACCTCCAGGAGGCAAAGATTGGAGATTCCCCCCACTCTCCCAAAATTTAACAAACCTAATTGTTTTCATATATCGTATTTGGGGTTGTGGTTATTTTATTTCCTTTTGTTCCTCCCTTTTTTTCCCTTTCATTGCTTTCATTTGAACTTCTTTTATGGATTTATTTCATCTTGAAATCCAGTCACCAGGATGAGGCAGCATTCCAGCTCTGATCCCAGCAGTGCTGGTGCACAGGGATTACTATGCGTGCCTTACATAAGGCAGTCCTGTTTACAGACACAGGGATTTTGGTCTTACCAGCAGTACAATGTTGTTGGATTGTGTCCAGTGTGACTCACTGTAACCTCAGCTCTTTATTTCTGCACAGCTGCCTCTCAGGGACTAGGTTAAAGGCAATTGGCAAAAACCAGGATTTTTCTAAATCTGCAGAGCGTACCTGATTTTTGGGATGAGATACCCCCTGCCAGGGAGGAACGTGGCTGTTTCTGACAGCTTGGGTGAGCTGCTGCCTTACCTCAAAGGCAGAGAGCTCTCCTGTCCACACGTGGCTCCTCAGAGCCAGCTCCTGGTTTGCTGTGTTGGGCTTTTCTCTACATCTTCTCTCAATTTCTTGTATTTGCTGTTTGTCCCATGTCTTATCTTTGCTGGATAAATGTTGAAAGTGTGCTGGTGTGCTTTCCTGTTTGCAAGTGGCTCTTGTAAAAGTCATAATTGGTCTGAACAGATGAAAAGGAAAGGAGGCAGGCTGGCCTGCTGTCCTTCCCAGGGAGGATTTTTGGTGCTTTTGGGAAGTTCATATACACACATTCACTGTTGGGATGTAACCACAGCGGACACAGAAATGGGAACATGTGCGTTTCTTTAATGAAATAAAAAAAAGATCAAAGAAGGGATGGAGGAGCCTTTTGGGCTTGGACAGTCTTTCAAGTGCTCAGAAAGCTCCTGAACGCAGCTGCGAAGGGCCTCCTGAACCCAGCCACATAAACTGGTTTAAGTGCTCTGTTTAGGTGAAACTTTGCTGTATTTATGGGGAGTATAAATAAAAGTTTTCAGGATGGCTCTAGCCAGAGCAACACAGGCCCATGGGGCTTCTGGTTACCTTCCCCATCTCTGTATCAGCACATTCAGTTTGAAAGGCTTCATCATGTTAAAGGGTGGTTACCAGGAATTCTCTCTGGAAAAGGCAAATTTGCAATTCTGATGGTAAGTTTTGTAAGTAGAACACTTGGAGCCTTAATTTTATGGTAAGGCAGTCTCACAAAGCCTATTAAAGGGCACAGAAGACTCACTAAACGTGTGTGTTGGGGCTGTGAGCGAGGCGGGAGGGTCTTGAGGGCTTGGGCACTCCAGGGTTCTGGGTTCTGACTGGTGGTGTTCCTGCAGGTCTCCCAGGTGCCGGGCCCGGGACAGAGGGGCCCATAGCTGCCATGACGACAGGCGACTGCTGCCACCTCCCCGGCTCACTCTGCGACTGTCCAGGAACTGCTGCCCTTTCCAAGTCTGTGGAGGACTCGGACATCAGCCGCCCGCAGTACATCACACAGGTCACCGCCAAGGACGGGCGGCTCCTCTCCACAGTGATCAAGGCGCTGAGCGCCCAGAGGTGAGCCTGCTGCAGGCACGGGGCTCGGAGCTGCAGCTGGGCTCTTCCCCTTTTTGGGTGGCTCAGGGGTACAGCAAAGTCTTGTTTTGCAAAGGAGTTTGCCAGGGCACCAATAATGAGTGTGAATCCTCGTGAGCCAGCCACTCCCAGGCCTGTGCCTTCCGCTGGCCTTCCACTGTCCTGTGCCAGGCTGGTGGCCTGGAGCTGGCGTGTTCATGGAAGCCCCAGAGTTGCAGCCCCTCAGGACGAGGCAGCACAGGCGCCTTTTGCTGCGCTGCTGTCACGGCCTTGTGGGGCAACGCTTGCAGGTCAGTGTGCTGTTCATGGAAACATTTGAAGGGCTGGAAAGGGAGCATAGGCCTTGTTCCAGGAGCATCCATAGAGTAAAGGTGTGGTGTTGCTAGTCAGCCACAGGGAAGGGATGGTGTTTGTGTTGCAGGAACTACAGCATCCAGCTATTGCAAGAGGAGATATGTGGCAGCTTCACTGGCTCAGATTCCTCCTGATGTGACTTCTTGTCATTTATTTTGAGCAGCTTCCAGAGTGGAGGACATTTGGCAGCATTGTTCATTACAGCTACTGAGAGCTGTTACATTTTGTGTTCACAAATCCTGTCTGAACAGCTGTTACTTTTTTCAACAAGTTTGGTCAAACATTTATGTGATGTGGAAAGAGTGATTGCAGACATGGAGGAGGGATGCAGGGAAGCTGGATGAGAATAAAGGTGAACATAATTGCTGGATCCAGCAAACCTGGAGCAGGTCAATAAAAAAGTGGAAGTACTTGAGCTTGCTCTCTGGCCATAGGTAGTCTGGGTGAGAAGTTGTTTCATCCTTTAGAACTTGTGGGGGGTGTAATAACTGTGTGGGAAAACTGCCTGGAAACAGGTTAAAAAACCCCAGTGGGATTCCTTATGTTCCTACATGGACACCAGTTTGTTTCTTTTGGTGGTAGTCTTCCTTGTCACCAGCATTTAGTACAGCAAAGCCAGGAGCAGTGTGACTACACTGGAATGCTGAATTACTTATACGGTGTCTTCAACCTGCTGGAAGACTGTGTCTGAATGTGTATCATGTGGGAGTGTGATCAGGCCCCCACCTGGGCAGGGAAAGGAAGGAAGGAAAATAAAGTCTGATAATAATTTTTTTTCCACACACAGTCAGCAAATTTTTAAATTTTGGATTGTTTGTTGCTAGCCAAGGTTATAGTAATGCTCTGGAAATATGAAACTTCTCAAACAGGAAGAGAACAGATGCTTTTCTGAGGAAATGAGAGATGCATGAGAGCACTGGAGGCTGTAGGGGATTGTCTGTCTGTGTCACTAGGGCACTGTGTGTGGGCTGTTTTGGTACATCATTTTATGGCGATAAATGTTACTGAATCATCAAATAATTCAAATTGGAAGGGAATTCCATAGGATGTCTGGTCCAGGCTCCTTTTAGAGCAAGCCTGCTCAGAGTCTTGCCTGATACAGTTTTCAGGATCTCTGAGGATGAAGTTTCCACCACCTCCCCAGACTCCTGTTGCAACTTTTGCAGGGGTTGTCTTGACTGAAGAAATCCTCTCAATAAAAAGGCATGTAAAAAGGAGGAGAGAACATGGGTCATTGGTTCACCAGTGATGTTTGGCAGAGAGAAGGGGATTGTGTACATTGGGTGTAATTTGCCTCACAGCCCTAGATATGAATAAAAGTACAGTTGGGATGAAACCAATTAAATATTGAATTGAAAGTGGTAGAGGTCTCCTGTGGCACACAAAGAGAGGAATCTTGATTCTCCTTTAGCAAGCTGACGTGCACTTCTTGCTGGCTCTCTTTCCTTCATGTCCCTCCAACCTTTTTCCCCAGTGTGCTCCTTTTCGTTGAACTGTACTTCCATGCCTCACTCTTGCTTTCTGTGCAAACTAATGGAAGCAGTGCTGCTGCTTTTGAAGATTGCTGAGTGCTTGCTCTGACTGTTATGTTGCAATTCCACAAACTTCTGCAGTCAGGTCGGGTTTTTTGAAGTCACAATAGCATTGGAGTGTGAACTATGATATGGGTTCAGTGTGGCTTTCATTCTGTCAGCAGTATCTAGAAAAAGGTGATATTTGATACTGCTCACCTGGATTTCAAGAGGACCTACAATAGGGTCTTTGAAATAAAGATGTTCCTTTTTCACCCTCTCTGGCACCCCCAAATCTGGGCAGCTTTGGATGTAAGAGGAAAACTGCGTAAAAGAAATGGCTGTTTAGAAGGTGGGAAGTGAGATACTAGTGAGGGCCTGGTTTCTGTGGTCCAGGGAAGGCTGTCCTGCTCTGGGCCTCTGCTGTCCAGCATTTTGTTCCTAAATTATCTCAGTGATTAGTGAATGCTGAAGAGATGAACTGAACTGCTGAGAACAGCTAACTTTGGTGTCTAGAGCCATCTGGGGCTTCTCAGGGAACCCAAAACATCCCCATCATGGATGGGGCTGGCATACGTGACACAGGGCTGCTAAGAAACCTGCGCTTTGGGATGCCAGCTGTGAGTGTTCCAGGCCAGGTTGTCTAGGGCTTTGAGCAAGCTGGTCTAGTGAAGGTGTAGCACTAATTGTTCACAATCAGTGGTGCCAACTGAAGGTGTGAAGAGTGTCTTGGGAACAGATGGATGGTTTGAGTGTGTTGAACAGCTCAGACCTCTTGCAGGGCAGGTTGCAAGTATCTCTGAAAGTGTGTGTTAGTTTCTTTGATAGGTATCTCCAGTTCTGTGAGGTTCTGTGTGACTGTAGCTGGAACTCGTGGCCAAGGAGGTGTTGTTCCTGAAGCACCAAAGCATTTCTGCAATTGCTGAGAGGCCAAACGCTGCAGAAGTAGTTGTTGCTCTGGGGAGGGTGTGCCCATGGGATGCTGGAGAGTTACTGTGCAGTGATGGGCAGAGGGTTTGTATGCTGGAGACCTCGGTCTGAGTGCCTGCTTGCTGTGAAAGTTGTGTTCTTGGAGAGGTGAACTTCCAGGGTAAGTTCAGTTGTATCTTGAGATATTGCTGTTCCTTGTGCAGTTTGTGCTCAGCTCAGGCTGCAGAGCCGAGGTGGGCTGAGAGTGAGTAGGTGATCTGGCAAATGTGACCTGATTGCCAACCTCTTGAGTGGCTGCAGGTGGCTAGGGCATGCTGTGACTACTTTGTTTTGGGCTTCTGGATTTGCATGAATGCTTCAGGCTTGGTCTCGGGTCCAGTGTCAGCCCCTGCCCACTGTGAGCAGAGCTGAAGACTACAGGATATGTGCTGCAGTCACTTCGGGGCCAGCTGAGCTGGCCAGGCTGATTTGCCATCTACTCTTGTTATGAGTCTTCCAGATTTTAAATGATCTAAAATATCCTGAGCACCTCCATGATCCCCTGAGACTGGTTTCTTGTCGCAGCAGGCTTCTGGCATGCTGTGCCACACACTGCCTGCTACTCATGTGCCTTTCTGGGGCTTGGTGGGACCAGACCCAGTGGCTGTGTTGTTCTACCTGCTCTGACTGTGATTTCATTGTTTGTCTCTTGTTCTGCCTCTTCAGCGATGGTCCCATCTGTCGAATCTGTCATGAAGGTGGAAATGGGGAGGGACTGCTTTCCCCATGTGACTGCACAGGAACACTGGGGACCGTGCACAAGAGCTGCCTGGAAAAATGGTTATCTTCCTCCAACACAAGTTACTGTGAGCTCTGCCACACAGAATTTGTTGTAGAAAGAAGACCAAGACCCTTGACAGAGGTACCATTTTCTTCCTGCTTGATTTTTAATTCCATATCATTTGAGAGAAAATGACTGACTGCCCTACTTTTCTTGCAGTTCTTGCTGTCTCCTTCTCCTTGTACTCACAAAGATGAGTCTATTTGGAGAGATCAAGTCCCTTGTCAGACCGAGTGAGGTAGCTGCAAACACGCAGTAGTGGTGTTTGAGGCAGCTCCTACCTGTGACCTGCCCATGTGCCACCTGCCAGTGGCAAGCATGGTGCTTTAATGCCTGAGCATCAAAATGCAGATTTTACAACATGACTGACTGAAATATGAAATTCTCATAAATACTCTTTTTTTTTTTGCTGCTGATTTTAATCTTATCTCAGTGTTGGATTAATCCAGCTCTCTTGCATGTGCCTTCCTTGTCATGCTCTGTTCTGAAAAATGAGATGTGGTGGTTGCTGATACTGTTTGTAAAAGACCTGTCTTCCCATGACTAATATTGATGTGTGCTACAAAGCCTTTAGGCCTTGCTTCTTTCTGCTCTGTGCTCCTCCCAGTTGAAGGAGAAAACGCGACAGGGCTCAGGTGGTCATTATGTTTCTCTCTGTATTGACCATAGGGGGATCAGTCCATCAGCCTCCCAGAGCTGAACTATACAATGCAGGCTCTGGCTGGTGGGTTGGGTTTTTTTGTTTTGGGAACAAAGGCAGCATGGACCAGGCCATTGTCTGACCTCAGGGTTCAAGTGCACATCCCCAAAAGAGGAATAAGTAAACCGGTGAGGTACAATACCAAAGGCTTAAGGATTTGTTTTCGAAGATGGCTTAATATGTCTGCAATTGTGTGAGCTCTCCCGTGTCAGTGTGCTGCTGGCTTAGCTTGGGGGTTTCTTTAACACACTGTACGACGGCAGAGAAGTCACTCTGCAGCTGGGCATTTACACTTAACAGTTTTGGGAGCCCCACATTCCTGCAGCCATCAGCAGTGGGAGGTCTGGGAGCTGATTCTTAGCAACAGACTCCTGTCAGCTGTTGGAGATTTGTCGCTGCCTGCCACCAGATTGTGTGTGGAAGCAGGGTTATTTTGGATTTGTAGTGGTGACTGCTCTTGTCCACTCTCTCCTTCCCTTTGCCCCATCAAAACTATGTCACAACTGGAATTCTAAGTTGCTTTTCACATTTCTGTTTCCATTCCCATCAATTCCAGAGGTTGCTTCTTTTCTCTTCCCACCTCCCTCTGGGAACAATATTTGTCCCCTCCTCCTTTCCAGAGTTCCCAGCTCTATTTCTCATACTCCCATCTCCTCCTAGTGAACCTTGGAGTGGAAAAGAGTCTACCAATTGAGGAAGTATTCAAGCTTCAGTTTGCAAAATGGATATTAAGTTTTAATGACTGTTTAACTTACAGCTGACTGTTATGGATTTGACAGCCCTAGACAGGAGGAGGTTTTAGCCTACAGTGCTAACCCAAACCATGTATCTAGCACAGTAATTTGTATGTGCATTACCTCAGTGGTTACTGCTGTTGGGGTCTTACTGCTTCTTTCCTAGCTGCTCAAACAAATAAATTGGCTCTTTGGCCCGTATCTCTCAAATGGTTGTTTCAGAGGTTGCAAAATGCTGCTTTAAAACATTTAGGAAGGGCTGTATCTTGGCTTTGAGAACGCAGTGCAGGCAAGCCCAGGGGCAGTGATCTTGCTAGGGCTTATGCAGGCAAAGTTGTGAGTGTAAGTCTCAGATGTTTTAGCTTAAGAGCTGGTAAAATATTCCTGTCCAGAAACAAACATTTATTTTTCACAATGCTTTCTTTCAGCAATCTTTCACAATGCAGTGGCACCTTATAAACAAGCATAGGCTTGGAAAGCTGCACACTCAAATAAAAGCTCAAAGGCCAGTGTGTATTGGAGGAGTTTTTCCTGTCACAGCAACTCTGTGCCTCAATCTGGCATGAGGAGCTTGCTGGGAGAGTGGGACAGAAAAGTCTTGTCTGTACTCCAGTGTGGGTGAATGAGCATTCCAGGACAATCAGTTTTACTTCCTGTTGAAGTTTGTGAAAAGCTGTCTGGACTAGAGGCTGTAAGGGTATGGTGATCGACAAAGAAACTGTGAGTGCTGAGAGCTGATGGGTGGGCAGCATTTAATGAACTCAAACACAGGACAACTGCCACTGTGTTTCCAGAGAGGAATGAACTCTTGAGCCACTACTGCCAGCTGGCAAAGGCTTTGGGATTCCAGTGATTTGTTACTTCTGGTATTTTGGAACTGTCTGTGAGTACAGTGAAGGGGATGATCTACTCTGTTGTGATGTCTGCTGGGGGAACAGCTTGCCTGAAGTGCCTTGTGAGCCTGGAGGCTGGTAAGTACCTAATGGAAAGTCACCAGGTAGCTGATGAAGAGTGATCTCTACTGCAGAGCAGAGACTAATATGCAGCTCACCT
The DNA here is from genome assembly GCA_013400315.1 of Bombycilla garrulus. Taxonomy (NCBI): domain Eukaryota; kingdom Metazoa; phylum Chordata; class Aves; order Passeriformes; family Bombycillidae; genus Bombycilla; species Bombycilla garrulus. The sequence goes on along the minus strand of VXBU01015859.1, from coordinate 28,981 downwards.
TCATGGTACAGGCCCAGAGCAGTTCCCTTGCCAGCAGCTCAGGGGCAGTAAGGTTTTCCCTGGCTTGGAAAGCAGCGTATAGCCTGGTTTAATACAGCCCATGGTAGCAGGCTGCTCTTGCCCCTCTTTCAGGGCCGGCAGCATGTGTGCCAGGGGCGATGGAGTGCAGTGGGTGTGGTTACCAGCAGTGTGTGCTGCACTCAGGTGTGCTGTGGCTGCAGCACTTGGGGGTGCCAGGGCCCTGCACAGTGCTGTTCAGTTCACCAGCACATGTGCCCTGTGCCAGGCACACCACAGCTGGAGGGCTCCTGCTAGAGCAAAATGGGTCACCTGGCTGGAAAGATCCCCTGATTTTGTTGCGTTACTTCCACCATGCTATAAACCCTCTGATCCTTGCCTGGAGCCTGGGGAAAGCAACCTCGAGTTCAGTTTCTCATTTTCTTTGGGAGCTATTACAGCCACTCTGAGCTCCTGCACCACTGCAATCTGTGCTGGGCAGAGGCAATGACAGTGAGCATGCTTCATCCTGTGAGGTTTGCTGGGGCTTAGAGGTCAACTGACCAAGTGTGACCACTTTGGGAAGCTCCCGTTGGTAGCGGAGGCTCTGCCCTTAGTGCAGAGCCCTTTGGAAGGAGCTGATAACCCGTTGGCCAGCTGTCTGGCACTTTCCAATAATGCTCTGCCTGCAGTCTGGTGCAATCTCATCCCCATACCCAGACCGGGCTGCAGCTCTTCAATGAATACTTTTGGGAAGTGCCATCTCTAAGTTGTTCATCTGTTTCTGAGAAGAGGGTGGGGAAGGAGGCTGCTTAGTCATTTAAAAATGTCACAGTTCCCTCAGCTGCCTTATCTTGGAGGTTCTCTGCCCCTTGATTGTAAGGAGGGGTGGGGAATGTTTTGAAACTTTGGGGGAAGTGATGTTTGTGGTGAGTGTGTTGTTGAGGAGCCCTGATAAAAAATCCACTGCTCACCAAGTAAAGCTGTGAAATCAAAATAGAAATTAGGAGCAGAGGATAAATGGGCGGAGACTAGGACTAGGAATGATATGGTAGAAGGGTCTGTTCCATGTGTGAAAAGCTATCCAACCATTCTTGCTCTCTTTTGCTGTCACCTGGCCACAAGGGAATTTGGTAACATGCTACCTGCTGCTGCTGGGCCTCTTAGGAGAAAGCAGTTTCTGCTGTTGGTTCTGCCATGTCCTGTTTCCAGCCTGAGGAAACTTGGAGCTGGTTAGAGTGGCTGCAGCGGTCACTGGTCAGCACAGCTAATCTCTGGGAAAGGACCATCAGCTTCACCAAGAACTGGCTTTGTCCATGTGGTTTTGAGATCCTTCAGAATGAGAGGGCCTGAGGCTGATTTTGGGCTGCAGGAGACATTTTGGTGAGTGCTGGGGGGAAGCTACATGGCCAAGTTGAAATGCTTCTGTGTAAACTTCCTGATTTCTTGGAAGACAGGAAATGCCATGACCAAAATTACCCTAGTTTTTACTTCAGTCCTCTATCTGTGTTACAGTGTGGTCTTCATGGTCACAGGCTGTGTCTCCAGAAGCAGTGCGTGGATGCAAGATGCTCACTAGCTAACTGTGTTAATCCTGCTGTGTCCCTGCTCACCAAAACCAAAGTAGTCATTTTCTCATGAGCTTCTCTGGAGTACTTACTGCTGTGACATCCAAAGCACTTCACAAATAGTAATTGAATTTTGCAGCCTCCTTTACAGAGGGAGGGTGTCAACTTTGTTCAGTTGGAATTAAAGATAATTTGTTGATAGAATTGTATTTTTGTTTTCTTTAAGCAGCCATTGATTTATGTTGTGATCTGTTCAATATAAAAACAGTAACAGTGTTGACTGCCAGTGTGCCTAATCTCTGAACGTGGAGTGGGGAACTTGTCTGAGCCCAGAGCCAGCTCTGCCAACCACAGGCTGGCCCATGGGTGTGGGGGAAATAATTTCCTGCAGTTCAGCCTAGCTGAGCTATTTTTAAGAAGTTGGTCAAAAGCTAAAAAAAAAAAGGTTTTTGAAAACTGTCAGTCTGTGAGATCACTGGGCTGAGTTGGGGGCATGTTTTTGGGGGCATGTTTTGAGCACCTGCAGGTGGAGATGGAGAATTGACCTGCAGCCCTGGGTGAAGAGTTCTATAGCCAGAGGTGCAGGACGCTGCTGCCTATCCTGTGAGAGGACAAGAATGACTTCTGCTCGGCTCTGAAGTAGTCTCCAGCACAAGACAGTTGTGGACCAGGGTTCTTGAGTGAGGAGCATGTCCCCAGTGGAGAGCAAAATGGCCAAGCCTTGGAGAGGGATGGTTTTCCAATACTTGATTTTCCTATATGATTATTAATTAAATGGGCCTCCCTATGTTTACAGGCAAGTGATCTGACTCCAGGACACTCTAGCCAGAATGGCTGGTATAGTTGAAAAAAGGCAAAATACTTTCTGTGTTCCCTGGAAGATTTCGGCATTTGATATTTAGATGAAGTGTTTGAAGTGTAAGTTGCAGCAGACACTGCTTTCCTGGAGGGGAAGTACTTTCCTCTTTGTTCTAATAATATCATGCACAGGAAATGCCCATTTACTGCCCAGGATTCTTCTTCAGGGAGTATCTGTACCTTTGCTGTCCAGATTATGGTAGAAGGAGGAGCACAGGCCTTTGGACCTGAAGGATTGCTGCAGCCTATACAGCTTTTTCTCCCAGGCCACAGCTGGCCATACAGTTCTCTAGGCATGATAGAGTTTATTTGTCCTAACCTTTCATGCCTTAAATGTGCCTCAGCCAGACCTTGTTCTTTAAAGTCCTATGTAGTGTATGGAGAGAAGGGAATACCTCTTGTGATTAATTAATTCCTGCCTCCTTAGAAGGCTAAGTTAGGATGTGTCAACTTGTCTGGAGGAGCCTGCCTCTTCCTGGCTGTAGAAGAGCCAGGATAAGTGGTGTTGCAGGCAACTTGTGTATGACTCAAAATACTGCCTTCCCTGCCTCTGTCCTTAATGTTCTCCTTTCCACGTAAACTCTTCTCTTTGGTCGGGGCAAAATTCATCACAAGTCTATTTTCTCTTAGAAAGTGGTCTTCCTGATGCAGAGCTATGTAGCTGGAGGAGTTTGGGACTCCACCTGTTGTGTATTTCCAGAAAGCATTACCAAGGGTGACTGTGGCTGTGCTTCTAGAGCCACAAGTCCTTCTGCACAGCTCCTGGACCTCTCCCTGGCTGCAGCCTGCTGCCCACAGAGAGGGGTGGGTTTGTGGGTTGGTCTGTATTGGTGCACCTGAGCCCACTCCTGCCTATTTTTACTTTCCCGGGTTACCAGCAAAAGTATTGCCTTTCCCTGACCTCCTTGTTTTGTGTGTTTTGCTGTGGCACTCACCTTCTAATTTCTCTCTTCAGTTCATAAACTGCTTGTAAAGTGTTTTAGTTTCAAGCTATTGTTAACTTTGTCCCCTCTGAGTGGACTGAATGAGCTGAAGAGAAATACCTGCTGGCAGCCCAAAGACTCCTGTTTGGGGCCATCTGCCCCTGCTGTGAGCGACCTTTGGTTTCCCAGGTGCAGTCCTGGCATGGGCAGGGGTCGGGTCAGGCCTGTACCGTGAGCCCAGGTCTCTGTGGAAATGTCCCGGGGTTGCGGGTCAGGCAAATGTCAGAGCAGCAGCTCTTTAGTGCCAGCAAAGATCACTCCATACTCCAGAGGAAGGGCATGCTTCTGTTCATATATCATGTAAATACCAGGGAGAGGAGCCAGGAGGTTTCAGGTCTGCTCTGAGAGGACAGAAACTATTGGTGTAGAGACCAAAGGCTCTGGCTTTACTAAAATTACTGGGAGGTTGGAAGTCAACATACCCTTATGATGAAAGCTAACAAGTATAATGCAGGACTTGATCATAGTGCCTCTGCAAGCATTTAATACCTTTGCTAAGGCAAAACTCACTTAAGACATCTCACTAATTCAAAAAAATTTTTTTTTCTGGTGAATCAGTCATTGTTGGAGCAGTCCAGCCAACTTTTTGTTTCCCTGTTTCTGTCCTTGCAAGCAAATCTCGTCAAGGAGCCCCAAGAAAATTCTGCTTCCATGTCTTCAGTGCTGGTGTTTTCCAGCAATGTGTGTTTTAACAGCTTTATTTATAAATGGGCTGCTTTAGTGATTCTGGTGTGCTCCTTTAGCTCCTACTTCCAAGGGTGCCGTACAGTAGCCTGACAGTTTTTTGCTTCTACTGTTTTTCTTGGAATTTATGGTCCAGTTTTGATCAAGAATGATTACTTTTCAATGATTGTTAATCTTTTGATTCACTTAAACTGAATATTTTATGTAGGTCAGTGGATTATTTTTTTTGTCTTTTGGAAGTACAACTTTCAAACGCATTGTCACACGCAACGAAATGTGCTTGAAATTCTCTGAGGAACTGCTTGACTGTGTGGGTCATGCTAGAGTAGGGGACACCTCCCAGGGGTCTGTCACGTGCAGTCCTGTTTCATCTCCTGAGTCTCCTGCACCTCTGTGGCTGTGGGCGGTGTTGTGAAGATGTCCCTGGGACAAGCAAAGGGAGGTTGGCAGGCAGGAATTGTGATGTTACTCCTTCTTATGTTATTAGGGAAAGAAGTTTTGCCTCTGGGTGCAGTGCCCTGGCACAGTGCTCACTGCTCCCCCTCCGCCTCACAGAACTGAGCTGTGATACAAGCTTTCCCTCACCCTTCCTCCAGCCTTATCTTCCTTGCAGACAGACTTTTCCCTTTGCTTTCCTCAAACTCTTCTGCTGAACTCACTGCACCGTTGTCTGATCTGTGTTCCTCTACCCTTCCCCAGCCCACCTCTGTCCTTGCTCAATGCACATCTCTTTTAGACTCCTGGATCTAGTGAAAAACAAATTCTTCTTGGATTCCCTGCTGAGTTCCCACTCCTCTAATCTTTTCCTTTCTCTCTTTACTTGAGTTTGCTGTCTGGAGATGCTAGTCACAGGTCCAACATGAGATCCTCTTAGGACTTCTCTGTGCAGTCCCGGGCATTGCTCTGCATAAAGCAGTGGCCTGTTTGGGGCCAAAATGGGAAATGCTTCACCCCTGCACTCACAGTACTCACCAGCACTAGTCCTCCTTACCTGTCCATCTTCACTACTTTGTTCAGCCCTGTCTGTGCTGTGCTGATCAGAAGAACAGTGAGCTTTCTCTGAAGTGCAGCTGCTGGCAGTGCTGCGATCCCATATTGTCATGGTGTGGCATTTGCCGTGGTGCCACCAACCATGGAAACACGTGCTGCTCTGGAGGAAAGCGTCCCAGTGACCTGCAGCACTGCTTGGTTCTGTTCCTCTCCTGTCCACCATTTTTAGTGCTCCTGAATCTCTTGGGTCAGCCCAGAGCCCTGTGCTTCCCAGCAGCTGAGGCTGTAGGGAAGGCTTTCCTGTCTGTACAAGGAGGGATATGGTTTGTGGAGGTTTGTGAGCATTGATGGCAGGTAATTGGGTAAAAGAGGATGAGGAGGGGCAGCTTTGTGCTGCAGCATTTAACTGCTCTGCTTGCTAGGGGCATTTCTGGGTCTTGGCTTCCTGAGTTCTAGGTACTCTGTCAGAATCCCTTCCTACTTTGGTGAAGGACATAGGATGATTCTGCTGGGGCTGCCCATGGACCTGGATGGCCTGCAAAAAGGTTTTGGTGCAAGCCCAGAGAAGGGATGTGAGAGTCCCTCGTCTGAAGCTGTATTTTTTGATTCAACATATTTCTCAGGACAGGGACAGGGCTAATAGTGCTGCTGTGATGAAGTTCATGTGATTTTTTTCTGGCTTTTATGGCGAGGCACCAGGTCAGCAGTGGGAGGAAAATCAAAAGGCACCTGAGAAGCCACAGGGTAACTGTTTGGTGGGCAGAAAGCATGTAGGATGTTTTGTAAAGCAGCAAAATACTTGTGTGGTGCTGTGGCTTGCCATTGTGCTGTAGCTGTGAAGCACCTGAGGAACTATGGGAGGGTTAGCTGGTGACGCTAGCAGGTCGCACTGGTCCTGACTCATGCCCACCAGAGCAAGTGGTCCAGGTGGAAGGCAGGGAGAGATGTGAGCACATGCTGGTCCCTCCAGTGCTGGTACTGTGCTGCACTGTGTGCTGCATGGGATGTGTTTATGAAACGGGCTGACAGCTCATGGCCATGGACATTTAAACCATACAAGGTAAGTCAGCTGTAAGAATCAATGAAAGCTAATTTTTAGAACACCCATTTATAAACCCCCAGACAGAATGCAAGGCACTGAGTGCTGCTGGGAGGGTCCCTCTTCTGTTCACATCCCTTGGTCCTGAGGGGCAAAATGCAGCCCAGCCTTGGGATACATGGAGCAGCAGGTGCTGGGATGGACAGGCTGAGAGACTGCTCTGATATGCTTTGAGTTCTGTTCTTGGCTTCCAGAGGAGCTGGTGATGTCCTTGTGCCTTTTACTGCCTGCTCCCCTCCTGCCTCCCATCACCTAGGTTCGCCTGAGCTTCATGGGCACTGCAGCACCCAAAGGTCAGCTTCTCATCATCCCATAGCCCTGCTATGGCTCTAAGAAATTACCTCCCTTCCACAGCCCTGCTGATCCCAGTATCTGGAAAAGCCTCAGAATCATGCTAGAGGACAAAGAAATATGGTTGTACCCACAATTATGTCACACAAGCAGAGAGAAGTTGTTTCAAGCAGCATCTAGGACTCAGCTCATAGCCCAAATGGCAGCAAGCAGCCACCTCTGCTTCTTTCCTTTTAGTCTCAGACATGATTGCAGTGTGGAAGCTGCTGGAAGAAGACCAAGTTGTGCTTTTGTTGCTTTCCCATGCTTACTTGATAGTTTTCCCTGCAAAAAATTGTTTAATCTGCCTGACCACTTTATGGATTGTTTGCAAAGTTTATTTAAAGTCCCATATGTGTTGCTGTGCCAGAAATGCTGCACCCTTAGAGTGGATTATTGTGTTCCATTGTGTTACTGTGTCAGTGCATATTGGCAAAGTAAATCAACTACTTCAAAAGGAAATTGATTTGCTTCTTGCCTTTATATGTTTGTCTCCCATCTTGGGGAGGAGGAAGGAGTTTCAAAAGTCACAAGGAATATAAATAGAATAAGGATGCACTAAAATACCTATCTGCCTTAGCTTCTTACTGTACAAGGGTCAAAAGTGCCCCAGCACATCCTGTTGCAGGGAATGGGGTGCTCTGGGCTTACTCCTAGAGGGAACTTGGTCCAGATGGGTGATTTGGCACTCACCTGAGTGCTGTGTTACCGGGCAGCCCTGTCCTGGTTGGACTGGGGAGAGCTTGGCATGTGGTTGGGTTTGAGCACTGGGGCTGCCCAGGAGGTACTGTGTATAGAAGCAGCTTTCCTGTGCCAAGGAGTTGCTGTGCACCCTCACTTCCTCCTAGGACTGCTCAGACTGCATGTATGGTCTTCATTGTCCCCATACAGTTCATCACACTGATTCCTCCGTAGAGCCATACAAGGGGGAACCTGCTGGTCTGCCTCCCAGCTCCTGTCCACACGACAGTTCTGCCTGCTCTAAAAGCTGCCCAGTGGAGAAGGACATGGTAGTGCTGGTCCACAGTGGCTGAATATGAGCCAGATGGCCAGGAAGTCCAATGACACCTGGCCTGTACCAGGCATAGTGTGGCCAGCAGGACCAGGGCTGTGACCATCTATCTCCCTGTCCTGGGCACTGGTGAGGTCCCACCTCAAATCCTGGGATGGCCCCTTAGTCCGGGAAAGACACTGAAGCACTTTAGTGTGTCCAGAGAAGGGCAACAGAGCTGGGGAAGAGTCAGGAGCAGCTGGGGGGGGNNNGGGGGGGGGCTCAGCCTGAAGAAAAAGAGGCTCAGGGGGGACCTTGTGGCTCTCAACTCCCTGACAGGAAGATGCAGCCAGGTAGGGGTCAGGCTCTGCTCCCAGAGAACAGGGACAGGATGAGAGGAAATGGCCTCAAGATGTACCAGGAGACGTTTAGGTTGGATATTAGGAAAATTTATATGGAAATGGAAAGGGTTGTCAGGCATTGGAACAGGATGCCAGGATAGTGGTGGAGCCACCATCCCTTGAAGTGTTCAAAAAATGTGTGAATAACTTGAGGACATGGTTTGGAGGTGATTCTGGGTGGATGCTTGGGCTTGATGATCTTGGAAGTCTTTTCCAACATTAGTAATTCTGTGATTCTTTGAGGTTTTCTTCTGGCTGTCTGCCCATCAAGTCATGCTCCAAATGGCTTTAGAATCAATGAAGGTTCCTTGACTGTTACCACAGAAGTGTTCAGATGACTCAGGTTGCATCCCTAAAATATTGTGATTATGAGTCCTCCCAGCTGAAATTCCTGGCCAGGCTCATACTTGTCACTGCTGCATCTTCTCCTCCACTCATGGCCAGCTCAGTGTCCCATCCCATGTGCTGCAGAAACTGCTGTTCCTGCAGCTCTAACCAGCTCTGGTACCTCCCTATTCCATGCCCAGGTTTGCCAGCCCACCCCTTCTCTTTTCCATCTCCACAAAAGTTTGCTGTGCTTCTAGTCCCATTCTTGCCCTTCCACTCTGTCTCACTGACAGTGATCCCTGCTGCAGTTAAATCTGCACTCACCTCTGTGCCTCCTGCCCTGTTTCCCTCTGGGCCTGCTCTCTCTGCATGCCTTTGGCCAGCCATGTCCTCAGGTTACCTCTGCTGAGGTCTCGCTAATTTCTTGCATACCTGCCATCACCACTTCCATATTGCTCCTTAAATGGTGGTTTCTGAGTAGGAATGGAGCTTTATGTGTGGAGTTCCCAGATGGATCCCTTCCCAAGCTGTCTATTCCAAAGCAGGTACCGTACTCCAAGCCTGGCCAGTAGGACTGGCCTGACAGCCCAGACCCAGATAGTCTCTTCTTGGCTCTGCCTGTGCCTTTTCAATAATATTCTCCAAGTTTTATTAAAAATAGAATCTAAAAAATCCTGAATGAGGCAGTCATCTTTGTAATGAGAAGGAAGAATCTGCAGGCCAGCACACACAGATCCCAGTAAAGAGCTGTAACAATTTGGTATCTGTAGGAACCACAGCTTCTTGCTATTCTAAAAAAAAGGAAAGGAAAGGCTGCAAATAGCATAATCCCCAGAAAATAGAACAATTGCTGTTGCTGAATTAAGTATCTAAAATGAACCCACACTGGAAGCAACTCAGGACTCCCAAAAGAAGGAAACATTTGGAGATTGCCGATCGATCTCCAATTGAGAGTGGCAATCAATCTGCCTCCAGTTGTTCCTTGTGAAACTCCAAAAGGCTGTGATCTTCCCAAAGGAACCCAAGGCTAGATTTGGGACAGATGCTGTTATAACTTGGCCTTGATGCAGACCCCAGTGCCCCTGTTTCCCACAGCCCCTTCACCAGTTAGTCCTGGGTCTGTTTCTGTTGAAGCTCAGTTTGAGATTTGTTAGATATTAAGCCAGGCTTTACTGAACTGATGTCCTGCAGTCCTGCTCCTCACTGCTCCAGAGGAGAACCCAGGAACTTCTGTATTCATGACTGCCTTCCCCTGTACACATTCTTGAGCTGTTTCTTCCATTTCTCTTGTTAGTTGTTAAACCTAGACTTGACACTCTCTGGTTCCATTTTGGAGAAGGTTGATATGAGTCAAGCAGGTCCACCCAGACTACACAGTGCAGGCGAGAGCTCCCCAACTCCGCCTGCCTGCCGTGCGTGCTGTCTGTCACAGACTGATCCCCTTCTCCCGTCCTTCCTGCAGTGGCTGAAGGACCCCGGGCCCCGCAATGAGAAGAGGACCCTGTTCTGTGACATGGTGTGTTTCCTGTTCATCACTCCGCTGGCGGCCATCTCGGGCTGGCTGTGTCTGCGTGGGGCCCAGGACCACTTGCAATTCAACAGCCGGCTGGAGGCCATCGGACTCATAGCACTCACTATAGCACTTTTCACAATCTACGTCCTTTGGACACTGGTAAGTGCCAGCTGCCAGGGCCCTGCTCCTGCTCAAACAGGAGCTGGAAGCACTGGCTCACACCCCATCAATGTGTGAGAACACCTTGGGCTCTTCCACTTGAATGTCCATTTAGTTATCTTCATGTGCAAGCTGCTAAGGTTGTTGCTGAGAATGGAAAACTACTTCCTGTCATCTGCTTTCCAGACTGTCACAGTGTTCCTCAAGTGTCAGGTATCCAGCACAGATGTGCCCAAGCTGGGATGGGGCTGGAGCTGAGGTTGAGCCTGGGTGGGAAGGGCTTGGGGCCATGTCAGGCAGTGGCCCATCTGTAGTTCAAGAAGAAACACAAGCTTCATACCTGGGCAGTGCAGGGGAAAAGTGAAATGTGGAACATGTTTGACTCCTAAATAATTTACCACCATGTCCCTCTGTGCTTTTGCTGTTCAGCATGGACTGGCCGTGCCCAGCTGGAGTGCAGACTGGCCTTGTGGATGTCTGACCACAACTAAACAAACTCCTGCAGAGTATTTTTAAGGTGTGGAAGTAAGGAACTCTCTGGCCCTGGGGAAAAATGTGGCTTCTCTGATGCTGGATTGTGTGGTCAGCCACTAGTCAAGGGTTGGTAGCCAGCCTGCCCTGGCCCACTGCTGCATGGGGGCACTGGGGATTGCAGGGAACCTGCACATGGGCCAGTCTGGGTGTCTCTTCCTGCACATGCCTTGTTTGGTGTCTCTGGATGTGCTGAATTAGAGGGCCAGGAGCTTGTAGCTTGCAGGGAGCTGAGAAGAGCAGGACAGCGAAGGCGGGTTTGGGTGTGGCACAAACGGAGGTTCAGTAGGGCTGCCCAGCCTCTCCCCAGGGCCCCGGGATTACTCTCTCCAGGGGCTGTCAGGCCAGGGACTCCCCTCTGTTTCTCATTCACTTCTTTTGTCTTGTGTTGCTGGGTGGACTTCTGGGTTTGGATCTTGATTTTTCACTCTCCTATTCCAAGCCCTGCGTGTGCTCGTGACCTGTCAATGCCCTTTTCCAACTGCTTGCAGGGAAACACCGTTTTGGGAAGGGAAGAAGTGCACTTGATGTAAGAGAAATAGTGGGACTCCAAAAAGCTGTCAGTCCTGTGGGCAACAGAAATTCCCCAATACATTTCCTTGTCGTTTTATATTCCAGTTTCTCAGAGTAACCCCTTCCCCGGGTCTGGATGCTGCTTACAGCTCTCCCCCACAGACCTGGGAGCCAGGGCAGGATGAGCTGGTGCTGCATTAGCCCCTGCTTGTAGAGGAAAGCTAGAGCTAGAAACCTGGAGGAAATGGAAAGATGTTTGTGCAGTAACAAGTCCTGACTAAAATGGCTCTAATTCTGCTGTGCTTCACTTTTCCTTGAACAGAGGAGGACATTAGGCGAAGCTGCTATATTCATATTCAGTTCATTCAACCCTGGGCTGTGCAGTACATGGGGCCAATATGTGGGAAGAGGTTCATGGCTGTAACCAGTGTGTGGGTTGTGAGAGAGGCTGTAGCCAAGGCTGCAGCTACTTCATGAGGACCAGAAGCCTTCCTTGAGGTTTCCACCATTAGCTCCCCATTCTCTGAAACCTGGGAGATGAGTCTGTCAGTAAAGAGTCTTACTGCCACAGTCCCTCTGCAATAGGAAGGAGGAGTGTGCACAGATCAATAACCTCAATTACCTCAGTGCCACAGCTTCATTTCTCATAAGATTTGTGATAGACCTATCCAGAAATAATAGTTTTACTGAGTTTTCTGTGTCAGATGCACTTCCTGGTGCATGCTAGTTACCAGCTAAGTGCTTGCTGTAAGAAAGCCTGGTTGACTGGCTGACTGGATTCAGTATTTAAAACGAGCTCGAAGCTCCCCTTGCAGGGCTGCTCTGAAACTGCAGGGCCAGCTCTTGCCTCTGCTGGGTTGCTCTGGGTCCCTCCAGCCTTTGCATCCTCCCCTGTCTCCCTCCAGGTGGACAAGTCTCCCAGACCACGTTGTTGTCAGGAAAAAATGAGTCCAGCAGCTGTCCTGTTGTTGCAGACAAAGGAGGGAAGGTTTTTGAGCAGGATGAAGAAGGTCCTCTGGAATCTGTGATATGGGAGGAGGCTGGTTGAATTCAGACCCTTGTTTTGCTCATCCAGGGTGCTAGCTGCAGCCTGGGGCTGGATGAAGGGGCGAGTTGTAGCTCATCCCCACCATGTTTCACCAGCCCGGACCCAAACCCAGCTGAGTAAACCCAATCCCACTCTTTTGGTGCTGTCCAGAAGGCTCCTTTGGCTATGCCCCACTCAGCCTGGTGTCACCAGGAAGGGATTGATTGTTTGTCAGAGGCTGAGGACATGGAGTGCCCCAAACCATGTGGGAGTCAGTGCTGTCTCACTTGCCTCAGGATAAGGGGTCCCCAGAGGCAGAGAGGTGCTGGCATTGGGCTGTCCCTTTGTGTGCTCTGGCACAAGTGGTGGGGATCGGTGACAGAGCACTGCGTTCTCGCCCGCTAGGTCTCGTTCCGCTACCACTGCCAGCTGTACTCGGAGTGGCGAAGGACCAACCAGAAGGTCCGCTTGATGATTCCAGCCTCGCGGAGCCCTCACCCTGTGCCCCACTCCCTCCTCTCCACCAAGCTTATGAAGAAGACCGCAGATGAGACCACCGTGTGAGCCATCCCACGGCCGGCCAAGGTGGAAGGTCAAGCGTCCCCACAAGCCCAGGGAACGTGGCAGCTGTGAGGGCACTGGAAAACAATCCTTCCACCCAAAGGGACTCTGCACTCAGCATGTGCTTTAGACCTTGGCAAAGAGACACATAATCAACATCTGTGTGTGAAATGGCCCAAAAGAGCCAGATGGCAGAAAATGCCTGTCTGCAGGGACACTTTCATATAATGAAATACCATATGTGGAAAACATCTCCCTCTCTCTATATATATATCTATATATAATATTATTTTTTAATGGCCATGCATATTGTGTTTCCATCCTTTTGTGTGGATGTTTTAAGCTTCAGGATAGAAGCTGGCAACCTGATCTCATTCAGAGGTTAAATCAATGCCTTTTCTCCAAATGAGCATATGAAGAACACTTTTCATCAACCATTCTTGAAAGTCCACTTCTCCTTTGCACTAAATTGGTTTTGATATACTGCAGCAGCCTTCCTGTTACTCTTTGGTCTCTTTTGTGGTGTTCTGTCCTTTCTAGAAAGTTGAGTGTTTTTAACAATTATTATAATCCCAGAAGGAGTAAAATGACGTAGTACCGAATTGAGACATTTTGTATTGTAGAGTACTGTAATTTTGAGAATTTCAAAATTAGTTTCAGAATGAGAGAATCTTTTCCGGTGCAGACATGATCTCACAAAATGATTTCCTTGAGATCCTGGCTCATTCCCAGCACTTGGGATGCACTCAGCCCTTGGTCTGTTTGGCAAAGGTAGATGGAGGATCCGAGGGTGGGGAGAGATGGTTCCACACTAGCTAAACCCACCATTGCCTTTTGCTTTGAAAATAATGAGAAAGGAGCTTTCCTGACCCGGGAGGGTGGGAGTTGGAGTCTCTGTTTGATGTCCTTTCGCCACCTTGAGGCTGGACCTCCCGTAGCACCAGTTTCACTCATACCTTAGGGGACAGGCCATGCCCTGCGGCGCAGGCAGGACGCAGGTGCTCTTGGCTGTCTCTGCACTTTATTTGCACATTCCAGAGAAGCTGCTGGGATTGAGTTCATCCCTGGTAGTGCTGCCTGCCTATTGTGTCCTCTAGGGAAACCCCCACAGTTTGCTGGTTCCCTGAGAACAGGCTCCTGATCCCTCGTCCTGTGAGGTCAGTGTTCCTCCTCTTCCTCCTCCTTTCACCTGCATTTCCACCACATGCAGCTCTCAAAGCCCTCTGTCTCGGAGTGCCCCCCTCTGCCAAGAGTCCCCCTGATTTGGCTTCAGTCCTTGCCTCTGCCACTTCCTCACCCTGCCAGACAGTGCCCGTGCCTGGTGCTGAGCTTTCCTGAGTGTCACAGATTGTGAGGACACTGGCAGTGATGCTGCCCTGTCAGGTGCTCCAGAGGTGTGTGCAGCTGCTTTGCTGGAGCTTGAGCTCTGGCTCCATGGTGGTGAGGGTTAGAAAGCAAGCAGGAGGCAGGCTCTGAGGGGCATGTGTCCTTGCAGTGGGTGATGGTGGTCATTAACTGTGCCCCTCTGCCCCTTTGCTGAAAGCAAGTGGATCAGTGCAATGCCCTGTGAGATGGAGATCTGTAATTTCCTGAATTCAAAGTACCATGTGCACTTTCTCCTCCTCCTCTCTAGCTGCAAAGCAGAATGTGTTTCCTATGTGTTCCTCACCCTGAGCTGGAAGTTGCTGGTGGCCTGAGCAACAGGGACCAGTGTGCCATCTTGCCCAAGAGGATTGCTCCAGCCCTGGGCTCTGGTCTCTGTTTGCTCTCTTCTATTTCCTCTCCCAGGGTTCTGGTGCAGCTTGGGGATACACCAATACATCTTGCAGCAGCCTCTCTGTGCCCTGAGAGTTGCTCTGAACTGGTCTCTTTTCCAAGTGGGAGGAGCTGGTGTGACCAAGGGGTGAATGTCCTCTGCTACAGCTAGGCTGCACATCTCTGCTCCCCTTCCTCAGCCAGCCCCCCAACTGTTGCTTCCCTTCTTCCACATACCTGAGAGTGTCTGCCCTTTTCTCAGTCATGCACACATGCAGGGATTACTCTGCTCCTGGTACTGCTGGTGGAGAGGCTGCTGCAATCCAGCTCCGGTCACAGTCCCTGCTCCAGTTCTATCCCATTCCCATGCAGGTGTTCCACGCTCTGGACATCCCTTCCATGGCAGCAGGCTTTGCACCACTGCTCTGTGCCTTGTCTTGGATGCCCCTTCCTTCAGCCCCTTTAAACAACCCCCTTGTCACCAGGACATCTCCAGTGAAGAAAAATGGGGGGGTGGTTTAATCTTCTCAGCCCTGGCTGCCTCCCAGGAGCTTGGCCCCACAATGCCCCGAGTTCTGGCAGGTGATAAGGGATGCTCCCTCCCACAGCACGTCCCCAGCATAAGGACTTAATGGAGCCAGTGTTCCAGTTAAGAAACCCACTGTCAATCCAAATATGCAACTGTGAAAGCCAGAAGCCCTTGACTGGGGCAGTGGGGACCTGGCCCTGTGCTGCTGCGTGGCCGTGGCTGCACTCAGCATCCTTGGCTTTATTGTCATTGCCAATAATTGGAGTTGTTGCATGTGCCCCTGCAAGACCCAATAGTGACTCTTTGAGTCTTGTCCTCCTTCCCAGAGGAGATCAGCTTGTGGATGTGGGTAATCAGTGTCTGACCGACCACGTTCCAGTGTGTTCTGGGGAAACGGGCTGTGCAATGATGTAAATAAAAGTGAGACAAAATTTGGGCTGTTGTGTTGTTATTGGAGGGGGCCAGGGCTGCAGAGCCCAGGCTGCCTCCCTGAAAGCACCCTGGTACCGCCTGTCTGGGGCAGCTGCCCTGGCCAGCCCTCAGGGCCCCAGCAGAAGGTTTCAAAGTTGGACAAAACCCAGAGTTTTGTCATTTCTGGGTGGTTTCTCTGTCAATATACAGAAGCCTGCCTGTGTGGACCAAGGAATGCAATGATGTTTGGGCCAAGTCAGAAGTCCTTTGGCCCTGGTTGGGCCAGGGGTGTGTAAGGGGCTGCATGGAGCAACCCTGGTGCTGCCATGATGCCACCCCACAGAGGCTTCTGATGTTCCCTGATCCAGGCCTGCTCATGGCCCTCCAGCCCCGCTCCTCGCTCCAGGGCTGTGAGAGATGCCAGACACATCTGTGAGCCCACACTCTCACCTGAGCCCTGGTGGGGTCATGGTGGGCTGTGTCCAGCTGTGTCCAAGGTGTACCTGACCGTGTCAGAGCTGAGTTTGAGTGTGTCCAAGCTGGTCAGAGCTGTGTCTGAGCTGTGTCTAACTGCGTTCACCCTGCATCCAGGCTGTGTCTGAGCTGTGTCTGAGCTGTGCCCAAGAGTACAAGAGCTGCTGGCAGCTAGCTGCAGGGCAGGAGCCTTGCTCTGAGTGCTCGCTACCAGCTGGCTCTGACAGCCATCCAGGGCTAGCACCATGGCAGGGGCTACAGGGCATGGAACCTCAGAGCAGAGACTTGGGCAGCCATCATTCCCTGTTTTGTGGAGCAGTGAGGAGGCCCAACACCCCCTGCAGCCTTGGTCCCTGGCCCTGGATCTGTGTTGCAAATCTGGTCACGCCACACTCGCAGCAGGGGTTTGGAAATTGTGCAGCTGCCCATTTAAAGTCCCACTCAAAGCACTGCAACAGCAATGTTGGATGCATTTCTGAGGTTCTGGATAAGGCTTTAGCCTTGGTGAGCCCTTGGGTCAGTTTCCTGGCCAAGCTGTCAAATCAAGGGTTTTCTGGGCTTGTTTATATTAAAAGAAAAGTTGAAAAAAAGAATGCCATGATTGGCTCAGCCAGTCCTTTAAAATAAAACTGTGATGCCACACAGCAATCTAACAGGGTGGGGGGAATAAAAATCGGCATCTGCAACAGGGAAAACAGCATAAAAGGAACAGAAGTCCCAGAGAAAGGGCTCACTGGAGAAAAGGAAACACAGTTTCATGCGAAGGGAATTCAGTCACAGCTGCTTGGCTGACGTGCCAAATCCAGGCAGGCTTTGTTTGGAGCTTGTCTGACAGACCAGTGCTGAGAAGAGCATGTTTGTTGAGGTGCCTCCACTGCCCACTGCTGCAGCCTCTTTCCGTGGGAGCAGGAGGGTCCCAGGGGTCTGATCACACCCTGCAGTGAACCAGAGGTTTTGGGAGTTGCCTTGTGGCCTCCGTGTCCTGGCACCAGTTGAGGAGGCAGCAGGTCACTGCCGTGAGTGCTGTCATGTGCCCACACTGGATATAGGACAAACCTCCCAGTCCCGGTTGTCTCCCCAAAACCACTCAGAACACATGTGGGTCCAGTCTTGCTCAAGGACCCGGTGTTCCTTAAGCCTTCCTACCCATTGTGGCTCTGGTATGCAGAGATCTCTAGCACATGAGAGGTGAATTTTAACTCCCCTGAGTCCTTGTGGCACAATTCTACATGAAATTGTGCATTTCTCACACAAATGCTGCAACTGTGCAACTCAGCTCCCAGAGAGATGATTTTTTAAAATTTAATTTTTGGGGGGCACATCAAAAATGAAACCAAACCACAAAATTTATCCCCTCCAAAACCATAAAATTCCAGTGAAGGGGTATTCCAGATACCAATCTGTTGAAAAACCCAACTTTTCTTCAGTCTGATGGACTGAGCTGGCTTTCAGAAAGGAATTTCTTCTTCTTGATTGTGGTAGGTGTCCCTAAATGCACAGCACAATTCTTCTGGGGTGTTTTGTATGACGAAGGACAAAAGTACAAAACTACAAATCTGTCATCTCCATACACCAACCTTCTGCTGTGAACCTCTGTCATGGTGTAACCCCAGCTGACAAGTGAACACCACACAGCCACTCAGTCACACACCACCCTCCAAGGGGAATGATGGGGAAAAACCCTTTTGGTTTGAGGTAAAACCAGTTTAATAATTGAGACAAAGTAATATGTAATAATACTAATGATAGTAATAATTGAGAGTAGCCCCTCCCAGGCAGCTCCCCCAGTTTACACACTGGGCAGGACATTTTATGGTGTGGAATATCCCTCTGGCCATTTCAGGTCAGCTCTCCTGGCTGTGCTTCCCTCCAGCTTCTTGTGCAGCTCCTTGCTGGCAGAGCATGAAAGACTGAGAAGTCCTTGGCTTGGGTAAACACCACACGACTGATGGTTTGGTTGTTGTTATCAATATTATTCTCCTCCTAAATCCCAAACACAGCACTGTCCCAGCTACTGAGAGGAAAGTTAACTCTATCCCAAGCAAAACCAGGACAGTCTCAGAGGCTCCTGCCCATGGAGAGTAGGAAGTGCCTCACTGGGAGGGGTTCCCCAGTCTTGGTGCTACTGCAGTGGAAGAGGCTTAGGGCAGAGCTCTAGGGGCAGATACCTGGGCTTGACCCAGTGCTGAAACTCTTTGCAGCTCCTGGAGTAGAACAGGGAGACCAATACTGTTGCCTGTGCCCAGATGCCACCACAACAATGACAACTGAGGTGGCACTAAAGAAGGTCCAACTAGAGAAGCATTTGGAGATGAAATCTAGCCTGGACCCAAGTAATGTCCCCCTTTCACCTACATCCACCTTCTCCTCTCCTAAGGAGAGGATTTAGCAGGATCCTGTGAAGTGGGACCTTGATGGGGCAAGAGCAGACAATGGGAATTGCCTCTCCTGTGGCTTTCAGGCACAGCTCAGCATTGTGCTTTTCTTCCTGGGCTACCCTACTGCTGCCCCTGCACTTCTACCAGTGCTCTGCTGCAAGAAATATGCTTGGTGCACATCAGGCAAGGAGAGGTTCTGGATGTGTGAGGAAGATAAGTGTTATCATGAGTATCCAGCTATGTTTGGGTTTTTTTAACTTACTTGAAAAAAGACAGAGGCACTACTCCAGCACCCTTGGAGGAGCTGGACCCTGCTTTATTTTCCATGGCCTCATAGAGAGCAGCTCTGCAGTGCCCTGGCACTCAATGGTGATCCCTGCCATGGGACCACCGGGCACCAAGCTCCTCTCTGCATTGAGTCTTTGTGCTCCCCGTTGTCCCTGCAGTCCCAGCCAAGGGGTGGGGGGATGAAGAAGGCTCTGTTGTGGTGTCCACCTCCATGACCTGCCAATCCTCCCCTTGGTGGCCAGAGGATCCACATGAGGAGAAGCCAGCAGGATGTAGGACCCTCCCAGCACCAAGACCCAATGTGATTGCGATCACCTTTCCAGTCTCTCCCCTGCCCCCACATTTTCCCTCCCTATCAGGGGCACAGCTTGAGCCATGAGTCCATCCCCACCCAGAGCCATGGGCGCAGCCTCTCCCCCGCACACAAGGCCAGGCAAAAAGTAAAGATTGGGTCTTCACTCTCAGCATCAGCAAAAGACACCAGCTTGTCTCTCAAGTCCAGGCAGACCTGGATGGCTCTGGGGGGGCAGGTAAGGTGCAGGGGGGTCCAGTCAGGATCACTGAAAGCATGGTACTGTCCAAACCACTGCCCCACAGCCCAGATCCCCTCCTGGGGCGTAAAATTGAGGACCCCCTTCCTGATGACAGACTCCTGGGCCACTCCGATGGCCCACCAGTCCCCTGCCTTGGTCACCTCCACCTCCCAGCAGTGTCTCCCTGCAGCAAAGCCCTGGCTGCCCAGCACACATGGCTCTGTGTCAAACCGCTCGGGGTTGTTGGGCAGCAAAGTCCACTCATCCCCCCGTCCCACCCCTCGCCGGTCACTGTCCAGAATGAGGAAGGGGTTGGCAGTGTCTGGGTCCAGAGTCACGTCGGCTGGGGACAGAGGAGGAGAAGCTGCTCAGAACAGGCAGCGCCAGGGCTGCATCCACCCCAGCAAAAGAAGGGACAGGGTGAGTTCCTTTTCCCTGCAGAGGCAAAACCCCCCTAGCTGGACTGTTCCTGGCTCCCTGCTGCCCCAATCCTGTCCCTGCCCCAGGGGCCTGCACATATCCTGGCCAAAGGGACCTCAGTTTCCTGGAGGAGGAGGCACCTGAGTGGATGGGTGCACACCTGCAGTGCAGCCACCTGGACCTGAGCCTGGGTGTCTCCAGTGCTGCAAGAGGAGAACAGGCAGGTTGTGCTGACCATGGTAGATGTTACCCCAAGACCCTTAACCCATGGCCCCAAATTCACATCTCTTTCTGTGAGCAGTGGAGGGGGCCAAGGATGTCAGCTCAGGAGCCTTTGGTGCTGGAGCTGGGTCTACAGACAAGCACCAAGAGTTCACTTGGGAGTGTTGGAGCCACCAAGTCCCAGACCATGAAAAGCCTAGTCTGAGGACAAGCCCTAGTGCTTTGACCTTCCATAGTTGTCCCACTGCAGCAGCAGGATGCATTTTCTCCTCAAGAGAGGACAGTTCCCCCTCCTCATCCCTTCTGAAAACTCACCTCTTCCACTCATCTCCTCCACCTCATCCATCAGGTTCTCACTTTCTACTCTCTCCATCCTGGATGCCAGCATATCCATAGTCAGTCAACAGGAGGGGAGACAGGATTCACTGCTGAAAGTGGCAATTGCAAGACTCAAGCACTGCCTGAAGATGATAAAACAGAGAAGGAATGATGGAAAGGTCACAGCATTCAGCGCTTTTTAGACAGTCAGTACTCACCTGGTTAGCCTGCAGGTTGGCTCTAGGAAAGCAGGTTTGGGATGGGTTGGAAGGTCTTCAGTCTGCTCCCCACTCTCCTGAACCCCTCATTTGCTCATGGCTGGACTGAGCTTGCCCAGCACTTCCAGCTTGTTTGAGTGAGCACAGTCCAGAGGAGCTGGATGGCCTGGAGAGCAGAGCTGGGAATTTGTCTGGTTACCACCCCACCAGGCTTGCCCCTCCCTCCTCTGGGCAATGACCTCCCATGTCCTGAAGCTGTCAGTGTGGGACCCCATCCAACACTCAAATTTGGCAGTTCCTCCTGTTCCTGCAGTGCCCAGTCCTGTTTACATCACAGGGTCTGCTGCATCTCCTCTCCCTTGACCCAGCTGCAGGTGGGTGATAAGAGCCTCTGAGAGCTGGAGGAGTCTGTATCTCTCTGTGCAGGATGCTCAGAGCTGTCCTGGGCCACAGCACCATGGCATCTCCAGCCCCTTGGGATGGCACCTGGGGACACCAACCACAGTGGGCATGCTCTGGGTGTCCAGGCTGCATTTTGTGAAAAGGGGAGGTCTGGCTCCTGCCCTGGCTGTTTGCCCAGTTTTGTCCTGCTGCATGGGTTCATGGTGGAGATGTTTGCAGGGTATGTGTCACCTTGAATGCTCAATTGGTAAATGGGGAACAAACAGCAGGTGCTGGGCTTTGCATCCCACCTCTGTTCTCCAGGCAGCTCTTCGTGTGTTGAGTGAAGTCACAGGGAAAACACAGTTCCCAGTCACAGAGAACACAATGCATTCCACTCTGCTTTGTAACGTCACTCTGGAAGGCACCAGATGAGCATAAATAAAGCGGGATGCAAAGGCAGCTGCTGCCAGGTGGCTTTGCAGACACCCACATGAACCCTCTGCATGCCTGAAACCCCCGCCTGGAGCATGGCTGCCTTGGCAAGCTCACTGACTGGTTCCACTGACACGGCCCCTCAGAATCCTGGCTAGCTCTGACCACTATTCTGTGACTCCAAAGGGCCACTCCAAGAGTGGGGAACCGCCCTGACAGATGAGGCTGTCGGGGTGGAACCTTAGAGCTCAGGCTCTACAGGAGTGCCGTGCGTCAGGGGTGAGATAAAGGAAAGAGAGGAGGCTCCAAGGTTCTCAGGTTCCAGCAACAAAATTCATTCCACTGGATGGGGGAGAACAGAAGAGCCCCAAGCACTGCTGTGCAGGGGGTTTTTTATACTGCTACGAATTTAGGGGAGGGTACAAGCAAATATCCAATGAGGGATATCGAGGGGAGGAGTAAGGGAGGAGCGAAGGGGTTACATAATCACTTGGGAGCCAACAGGGATGAGGGGAGGAGAGAAAGGGGTCACATGGGCCAATGGGGCATTGAGGTTTAGGGGATTTCCAAAGGGGCAGACACTTCAGGGATTGGCCCATGTGGGGAGTGACAGGGAAGGGTCTGGAACAAGGGGAGGAGTTGGGCTAACAGACAGTGAGGGGGACGACATTAGGGGAGGAGTAACTGTAGGGAGAGACCAAGTTTTAAAAATTAACAGGGGGAGGTAGGGCACAACCATTATATAAAGAAGAAAAATAAACAAGGGCTGCCACAGTTCCACTTTACCCATGACCAGTTAGTTCCTTTTGCAGCCTTTTGGCGTGTCTGATACCTTGTCCTCCCCAGCTCCTTTGACTCCATGTGGCTTTAATTCTCACATCCTTCTCTTGGCAGTTGTCTGGGACACCCAGCTTTGATTCCCAGTTTTGCATACCTATGCAGGCTGAATTTCCCTGGAGCAATGCCTATGGAATTGTGATCCCTTCATACGGTTGTGAGGTTTGATTATTACACTCCTGTCTGCTTGTCGTTCTTTCTGCTTGTTGTTTGGGTTAGGATTTTTCCTTTTGTTTCTTTCTCTCAGGGAATTTTCTCCCATTTGGTACTAAGAGACAATAGCAACCGATACTTAAGAAAGACAAAAGATATGGCCAAGGAGAAGGGAGAAGAGTGCAGCTGGCTGCAATGTGGCAGTGGAGGGGCATTCTCTTGGGAAGGGCAGAGATACTGAGAGATCTGGGCTGGTGGGAAGGCACTCTAGCTCCCTCTCATTCTTGACATCAGAGGGGATAAAGGCTGCAGTCACTGTGGGGAAAATTTGCCACCACTGCGGGATGCCGTCTTGATGTAGGAAAGTTATAAATAAAAAAATTTTAAATAAATTAAAATTTGCTGTGTATGTTAAAAACAGATAATCCTTTGCTATACAAAAAAACCAGGACCTTGCCCATTTGTTTAATCCTGATAAATGAAAACCAGAGCTCAAAAAATCTGAATTTGTAGTTTAGCCTGTGCCCAGGAGCCTTGGAGGACAATGAGAGACCAAGAGAGCCTGCACAAAGACCAAGTTCTTCCTGAGGAGTACTATTACTTCATCCAAGGAACCCCTGCGCAAGACCATCAGGAGACAGTGCGGAAGCACAGACCGATGAAAAGCTGATTAACATACAAAGTGAGAATAGGTGGGGATAAGTTCTAGATATGTATAAATGATGTTGAAACTTTCATAAATANCCATTTGTTTAATCCTGATAAATGAAAACCAGAGCTCAAAAAATCTGAATTTGTAGTTTAGCCTGTGCCCAGGAGCCTTGGAGGACAATGAGAGACCAAGAGAGCCTGCACAAAGACCAAGTTCTTCCTGAGGAGTACTATTACTTCATCCAAGGAACCCCTGCGCAAGACCATCAGGAGACAGTGCGGAAGCACAGACCGATGAAAAGCTGATTAACATACAAAGTGAGAATAGGTGGGGATAAGTTCTAGATATGTATAAATGATGTTGAAACTTTCATAAATATGTATGAGTTTAAGTGTATTTGAATAAAGCATCTGATCTGTTCAGCATGCATGTCCTTTAGCAGAGTTATGCCCCGTGCACACAGCGCTGAAGTAAAACATACCTACTTTGCAACCTTTGGTTGAGGAGTCCTTGTTCCGTGTCAGTTTGGCGAGCCAGTCAGGAGGCTCTGTGCCCACCTGCAGGACTAGCCATGAAGTAGACATCTCAGGTGCACCCCGAACACTTTTTTCAGAGGGACCTCCTATCCCAGCTGGTCACTGTGAGGGGCAGAGAATGATTTCTGGTGGCTGCAGACAAAATGCTCTGTTTTAAAACAAAGGGAGCCAGTAAGTTGTAGGGGATGCCGTGCGCCTGGCTGGGGCCACCAGTAAACTGCCCAGCGATGTCTGGCATACAGCACAGTCCCCCCATATAAGAAGGAGGGTATCGTATAGGCTGGTTGAGGATTTTGGTGGCTGGTAGAGTGGCCGCTAAGGGTCTTGAGAGGAGATCAAGCAAAATTCAGGGTGACCACTGCAACCCAGCATTGAGAGCCCAGATGAACCCACTGATGATTATATAAGAAGTGGGAGAAGGGTAAGCGGTCCCTTTTAAATGATTGCTTCGATAGTATTCGCACCTGCTGGAGGGGTACTAACCGGGATAATAATTGGATGTTTAATTTGTAAATGTCCAGGTATCTTGTGCTAAGTTTTAAAATGTTTCATATTTTTGTGTGTGTGTATGTTTGAGACGTAGCATCACTGCGGAGCAAGTGAGGAGTCCTAATCTGTGGTTTTGTGACCCCTGTGAGGGGCACAGCCAGAGATGGACAAAGCATTTGAATCATTTTTTTTATGGTATGTCCGGTACTACAAACAGTTTTAGCATTGGAAAACTGTGGATCCAGGATTGTAGCCAACAACATAGTAAGCTAGCTTTGAATTTAGTGAATGTGTATCTATATATGTGAATCGCTGGGAAAAGAACTGGAATCAGATAATAATAAAGTGTACAAAAGGTCGTGTGGGAACTAAGGGCAACAAGTAAAACACCAAAATGAACAAAAGAATGGGGAAAGGCCAGAGCAAAGAGGTCCCACAGAAAAGCCCTTTAAACTTCATATTAATGCGTTGGAAAGATATAGTTGGCTTAGGAGGCACAGAAAATAAAAGAACTCTCATTAAATATTGCAACCAATGGTGGCTGTTGCACAGATTAGAAGATGAAGCAAAATGGCCACTTAATGGAACAATTGATTATAACACTATTTTGCAGTTAATATTGTTCTTAAGGAGGGAAGGAAAATGGGATGAGGCTTCATATGCAGATATGTTTTCCACTCTCCAAAACCACCCAGATTGGCAGAGGGACTGTGGGATTGTGCCACCACAAGACCCTCTTGTACTTGCTCTCAAGAGAGAAAATAACAAAAAACCTAAAAGTAAATTGAAACAGTATTGTTCAGCATGTAGTATTGGCCAACAGTGCACTAGAATAGATAAAATCCACCAGGCACCAGAACAGGATCTAATTGATCTTGATGCACCAATGTGCCAGGACAAAGGAACTCTTCAACTCATTGAAGCTGAAAAGTGGTATGTTTATTGCAGCACTGGGCACAGGTGAGCTAATCCTCCCAAAAGTATGTGCAAATTCCCAAAGCATTAGCTCTCCCTTATATCCATAAAAGCCTTACATATTCATGAAAGTCCCCAAAACGCCTCTACATATTCATTGCCTGGCCCCGCCTGTCCCCACTTTGTGTTAAAATGAGATGAATGTCCATTATGGCTATGCAGTGCCTCTTCTTAATTGGGTTGGTGGTCTCTTGAAATGGGGCAGTGGTCCTCTGAAGATGAAGTCAGTCACCTTCCTCTTTACCTTGTCCCGTTGCCAGGGCTCCTTGACCCTCCAAGTCATGGTTCCAGTTATCTCAGAGGCCAGGTGCATTTTCGGTTCTTGCATCTTCAGAATACTACGTGTACTCCCTATTGCTTCTAAAAAACATAACTGGATCAAATGTATGATATATTGTCTTTGCTCTAGCTACTCCAATTCTATTAATCCGCTAATAATTAAACCTCTAGCTTCTTCTAGTCCCCTTGTTAAATCCCTTAATCAAAATATACTACTTTTATCTTGCTAACTTCATTTCTATCTTTTAAATCTTCTACTCCTTGATTCAATCTGTTTAAGCCTTCCCCTTGACCATAGGAACAAGATGCAGACTCAGATGGAACCTTCACCCCCCCGGGTAGTCCCGTGTCTTCCCGCACCAGGAATAAATCGGCTCCAGTGGTTGTGCAGGCACCTCTCCGGGAGGCAGGACCTGAGGGAGGGACGATTATTAGAATATGTTATTAGAATATATGACTGAAACAGAAAAACAGTTAATTCTAAAAACTGTGGGAGATTTGGCTGAGGATTATTATAAATCCACAGGGGAAGATATTAAAGTGTACCTCCCCCTCCAAGATCTGAAATGAGATGCAAACAGGTTTGCACATATGGAAAAATTGCAGTCATACAAGGGGTGGATCTCAAAAGGAATGGAAAAAAACATTCCTAAAACCATAAATTGGTTAGTGTTCTACGCAATCAAGCAAGGTCCTTCTGAGTCACCGTCTGAATTCCTGGATCGACTGAGGGACATGATGCGCCGCAATACACCATTGGACCTTGGGTCAGAGGTAGGAAGACAACAATTAGGTTCTTTGTTCCTGGGCCAATCTACTGGAGATATTAGGCACAAGCTCCAAAAGCTGCGTACGACAGAAAGCAGAAACCTAGAAGTGTTGCTGGCTGAAGCGTGGAGAGCATTTAGCATTTAGTAGCAGGGAAGAAAAGTTCAAGCAGGGACAAGGAAAGGTGGTGTCAGTCACCAGGAAGGAGGGGAAAAGGAAAAAACTCAAACAAGGACCATCCTGACTTACATATATATATATACATGCAGATACAGATATTAGCACAGTGTCATGGGTAGTTCACCCCAAGACAAGGTCCCCTTGAGGTATGCACTGAGTCTCTCTGTCCTTTTGCATCACCCACCAGGTGCAGCCCGGTCCCTGAGCAAAGACAGCCCCATGGATGGGATTGTCCTTGCTGGAGGCAGAATTAACCCAAGCAGTTTTTCCCAGCATTCCTCTCATGTGTACCACTGGGACATTATCAAGGTTTCCAAGGGCTCAGATTGGGCGGGGCCTGCTCAGTTAGTGGAACCTCAGGTGTTCACTAACCATGTGGCCTTTACTCAGTTAATCTCCCAGTTCTTGAAAATCCCCCCATCCAGTGCCTTCAAGGTGGTTTTAAGGAGGCAATTGCACCGTTCAACTTTCCCAGCAGCTGGTGCGTGATAAGGGATATGGTACACCCACTCAATGCCATGTTCCCTAGCCCAGGTAGTTTATAAGGCTGTTCTTGAAATGAGTCCCGTTGTCTGACTCAATCCCATTGTCCCGACTTGGCGAGGATCAATGTGTGTTATGCAGAAAGTTTGGCCACTGGAAAAATGAATGTCTGGAAAAGCCAAAGGATAAGGAGAACCAGAGAAGGAGAATAGTGTCTCATGTAGAGAAGACTGATGGGGACCTGAGAAATCCACCCTAGCAGATCCACTGCTTATAATGAAACTAGGGAAAGAGCAAAAAAGAAGGTAGAATTTTTGATTTACATGGAGGCAACATACTCGGTTTTGAACCAAGCTTTGATGCCCCAGGGAAATTATTATATCATCATAAAAGGTGCAACTGGCCAAACTGAAAAGGTGTATTTTTCTGGACCTCTGAGATACAAACTGGGAAAACAATGGGCCATCCACAAATTTCTGTATATGCCCAGCTTCCCAAAGGCATTTTTGGGAAGAGATTTATTAGAGCAATTTGGGGCAGTAATTAAATTTGAAAAGGGGGAAATTACTCTGAAGGTAAATGATCAGCAGTATATACAAATAATGAGCTTGTTCCTAGCCAGTGTTCCTACAGAGGAGAAAATCAGCAAAGAAATCATGAACCAGGTGTGGCCCAGGGTATGGGCCACTGATGTGCCTGGGAAAGCAAAGAATGCTCCACCTGTTGAGGTCAAACTCAAGGAGGGATGGCAGCTGGTGAGAATCAAACAGGATCCCCTGAAGAGGGAAGACAGGGAAGGAATTCGAACAGTGACAGAAAAATTTTTACAACTGGGATTGTTAAAGGAGCGTGGGTCTGATTTTAATACTCCCATATTACCTGTCTGTAAACCTGATGGATCCTATAGAGTGGTCCAGTGAGACAGAGACTTGAGGAGTAAGGAATAGTTCAGACAATGAGGAATGCCTGACATTCACTGTACTTACAAAATGAAGACTACTTTTGCGATAAACGAAGCCAAAACTTTCAAACAGGGTGAGAGATGCAAGGCTACCAGAGATAAATGATAAAACCAGGGCCTGAACCAGGAAGAATTAATCTCAAGACCTGCAATGTGCCCAGGAAGCTAAGACGCATGCTCCAGAGACAAAGTTGAAAAGTTCAAGTGCGATGATGAGTTTGGAAGCCTTCATCAGAGACCCCCCCCCGAATTGCGGGGGGCTCAGGCACAAAAGGGACTTTTGACTCATTTGAGTACAAACCAAGGCTAGGTGAGGCTAGGAAATGAATAAGGATTAGGCGTATTGTATAATCCTAGGCTTTAGGGAATAAATAGAGCAGTAGTTTGAAGATTCGGCAACGCATGTTTTTGGAGGAGATATCCCCATGCGCCTCAGTGCTGAATAAACCATACCTACTTCATAACTTTTACGAGGTATGTAGTTCTTCCGCGTAGAATCCAGGACTTACAAGCTGTAAATTAAATAACTGAGGACCTTTATCCAGTGGTGTCAAACCCATACACCTTGTTGACTGTATTGACACTTGAACCAACCTGGTTTAGTGTTTTAGACCTGAAGGATGCCTTTTGCCTCCCTCTCCAAAAAGCCAGCCAGAAATATTTGCACTAGAATGGGAAAACCCCAAAAGCAGACGTAAGACCCAGCTTACTTGGACAGTATTACCCCAAGGATATAAGAACAGCCCTACTATATTCGACAATCAACTAGCAAAAGATCTTGAGTCCTGGGAGGCTCCAGCTGAAGAAAAGAAGCTGTTACAATATGTGGATGATATCCTGATTGCCACCAGGACAAAGGATGCTTGCCTGACCTGGATGGTGAGTCTGCTAAATTTTTTGGGGCTCCAGGGATACCAGGTATGTAAGATGAAGGCCCAAGTAATGCAGCAGGAGGTAATTTATCTGGGATATGAGATCAGTGCTGGACAAAGAACTTTGGGACAAGGCCAAAAAGAAGCAATATGCCAAACCGCTAGGCCACAAACAGTGAAAGAGTTATAAACCTTTTTGGGTATGACTGGGTGGTGTCAGCTATGGATCTACAACTATGGACTGATGGTTAAACCCTTATATGCACTGACAACCATTGAACAAAAACACCTTCAATGGAATAAAGTTATACTCCTTTATTTATTTACTTTTAAGTCACTGGAAAAGGCTCTTATGTCGGCTCCAGCTTTGGGAGTCCCAGATGCGAGTAAACCATTTTTTCTCTTTTCTCACAAGAAGCAGGGGATTGCCCTGGGAACATTAGCACAGGATCTGGGCCTGTATCACCGAGCAGTGGCTTACTTTTCCAAATAACTAGACGCAACTGCGAAAGGTTGGCGCAGATGTTTGCGAGTGGTCGCAGCCATGGTACTAAAGATCCAGGAGGCCCGAAAACTTACCCTGGGCCAGAAAGTGACTGTGCTAATAACCCATACGGTATCTACAGTGCTAGAGATGAAAGGTGGGCATTGGCTTTCCCCACAAAGATTTTTGAAATACCAGGCTACAATGGTAGAGCAAGATGATGTGGAAATTGTAGTAACTCACATTGTCAATCCAGCCTCTTTCCTCAGCGGAAATACAGGGGAACCAGTGCATCATGACTGTCTGGAAACCATCGAAGCAACATATTCGAGCTGTCCAGACTTGAAAGATAGTCCTATGGAGAACATGGAAAACTGGTTCATGGATGGAAGCAATTATGTCCTAAGTGGTAAAAGAC
>VXBU01015858.1:861001-931479 GCA_013400315.1 Bombycilla garrulus | reverse complement strand
ACAAGGGCTTTTTACAAGTAATTTGTGAGAGCAAAGCTAAAAGCACTTCACTGTTGCTAGTGACATCATGTTCCAAGCTCTGCTAATAATTCCTATTTCTAGGAATACTTCAATTTGACCCACTACATTCCAACTATTTTTCTGCCTGTTTAGATGGCAGTTCCATTTGGAATTCACCTCAGTATAGCAAATTCTATGCAAAGGCAGAGACTTTTCAGTTCTTCCATAAAACATTTTCTGGTGCTTCTTCTGGATGATGGGAATCCTTAGTTTCAGCCTGGCAGCTTTCTTGGAACTTAAATTTATGCAGGTATCCAAATCCATTTGCAATTCCAGAAACTGGCCACATAAAAGAGTGCTGGGATTCCTTATTTCTTACACAGATGATTCTGATCGCATCTACCCTGACATAATCCACAATTCTTTTGTTTCTTTCTTTGCTGCGCTTTCCTCTCCAGTTTCTTACAATTTTTTTGCCATTATTTCACAATCTTTGCTTTGGATGTTTCGTTGGTTTGGAGTGGATTTTGGTTTTTTGGGGTTTGTGGTGTTTGTTGTTGCTGTTGTTTTGGGGGGAGGTTGATGGGTTTTGTTTTAGAGGGGGAGGGTTTCATGGGGCAGGGGACTGCTGAGCATTCCCTTCAAAGAGGTTTTGCCTACAGCAAGGGCAGTTAAGTTGTTATGCATTTTAAGAGCGGGAAGGGCTCATAAAAACACAAATACACCCATCAATATTTAGCTGAGCAAGATTTGGTAGAGGGGAGGCTGAAGATGGGATGTGATTTAACTTAAGCTTTAATATTGTTCCCAGTTGAGGCTCCATGAGGCAGAAAGAGCCAGTGTTTATCTCCATGGACAGCGACGCTGGCCCTGTTTTGCAATCAGAGATAAAGCAAGAAACGCCACCAAGCCCTGTCCCCACCTTGCCTGAGGCAGTCTCCTGACACTGCCCCATTTCTGTGCTCCCCCTACGAAACGATTCTTGTCTAGGCTGCTTCAGTCACACATCTCTGGAGCAGCTCCCATCTTTCAGAGCAGGATTCTTTATCCCGTGGCCTTTGTCTCTTTCACAGATGTCTAAACCCATGTGCTCCTGTTGGATTTCTATCAGCTCCCTCCTGGGGAGACTTAATCTGTCTGTCACCGGCAATCTCACAACAGCCGGGAGAGCCTTCCTGCTAAATGTAGCGTGTCCTGGAGAACATTTAATTCCTGGCTAAACCAACAGGCCAATGACTACTTTTACGTATATGAAAACGCACAGTGTGTAGGTATTTCATATTTTACAGTTTTGGCAGCTATAAAATTAATTAAACTTATTTAATAGTTTTTTTTCATTTTTATAGTTTGGCAGAACGTGTGTTCTAGCGTGGGATGGCACACAGGCAGCAGAAAAGCAGTGGGTGCCACACGGGGCACTGCTGTCCGCCCTGTGCCTTGAAAAACTGACCCCGCATCCCGTCAGAGGAATCCAGGCACCACCAGTGTCTGCAGAGGCACTTCCCGCCCGTGCCGGCTGGAAAGCAAAACCAGTGAGACTCCACGTCAGAAACACAATTTAATAAGGAAAAAATAAAATAAAATACACGCAGTAGTACAAAAGAAAAACCCCTGACAGAGTCAGAGTACAACCTGACACCCTGCTAGGTGGGGTGGTGGCAGCAGTCCGGATGAGGTGATCTTGCTGAAGTGTTGATCCTGAGGCAGGTCTGGTAGCTCCTGTCCTCTGGAAACCTGGGTCATTGGCAATAATTGATTTCTTAATCCAGATCCCAATCTGCTCCGCTGCTCTCTAATGACTTTCTGAAGTCAGCGATAACAAAACGGATAATAAAAGATGTTTTTGTCAATCTGGGGGACTCACGGGAGACACAGAGGCGGAGTTAACGCGGTGCTGTTGCCAAGAGTTTGAGCAAACAGAGTTTGCAATTACAATTCACCTCCCTGACTTCGTTTCCAGCAAAGCTGCGGCACTTGAAGTTTAAAATGCTCAAAAAATCCCNTTTAAAAATCCTAAAAAAAAAATTTCCACATAAAATCAGGAAAAAAAATCAGAAAAAAACCCAGAAAACAGCTAATGAAAAAAATGCTAAAAAATCCTCAAAATCTGAAAAAAATGTGAAAATACACACACAAAAAAAAATCCTTAATAAATCCCCTAAAAATCTGAAAAAAAGTCCCCAAACAATCCTCCAAAATCCTCAACAAGTGGCAAAAAAAAAAAGCTCAAAAAGTGAAACAAATCCCTAAAAATCCAAAAAGTTAGAAAAAATCTGAAAAAAAATCCAAAAAATATTCTAAAAAAAAAGAATTCCTAGAAAATCCAAAAAAAAAAGGGAAAAAACCCACACAAACTGCTAAAAAATCTGGGGAAAAAAAATGAAAAATATCTGAAAATAGTCTGAGTGATCCTAAAAGAATCCTATCAAGTTGCAAAAAAGTCCTCCAAAATCAGAAAAAAAAATTTTAAAAAAATTCCTAAAATGTCAGAAAAAAATCCCCAAGAAATCCAATAAATCCCTGGGATTTTTTTTCCTTACCTTGGCATTCCTGGCAGTGACATCGGCCCTGCTCTGGAGGAGGAATGGCTCCTGACCCCAACCAATTTTTTGGGAATTTGGGGTTCTCCTGACCCGGTTTCTGGAGTGTTTGGGGGTGACCCCAATCCCAATTTTGGGGTTTTTGGGGCCTCCACAACCTTATGAGCACTCATCTCACAGCCCAGCCAGGTGATTTCTCACCGCATCACCTGGACTTTCTGCTTAGACACTTGGTACTCTTGGAGCCCCCAAAAATTTTAAGGGCCTCACCATCCAGGCCATGCAAGCATCTTCTGTCTCAGCAGCAATCAGGGGGTCATAGAAATCCTCCTTTTCTGGGTGGGGTTTCCCAAAACTCGAGATCCTTGCCAAATATGGTGGGGGAATTTTGAATCCTCGAGGCTGTAATGTCCAGGTGAGTTGAGCTTTTTGCCCACTTTTAGGGTTTTCCTATTTAAAGGGAAATATCTTGTGGCTGGTTTTCTGGAGAGGGAGGCAAAAGAAAGCATCCTTCAAATCTAAAACAGTAAACCAAGTTAGTTCTGGTGTTGATACTGTTAACAAAGTGCATGGGTTTGCTACTGTGGGATAGAAATCCTCTACTATTTTATTGACAGCTCTCAAGTCCTGGACCACCCTGTATGTTCCATCAGGTTTCCAGACCGGTAATATGCGAGTGTTAAAATCAGATTCACATTCTCTTAGCAGGTGCCATTGCAAAATTTTTTTCTGTTACTGGTTGGATTCTTTCCCTATCTTCCTTCCTTAAGGGATATTGGCATTGTCCCTTTTTAAGCTTTACCTCTACTGGTGATGCACTCTCAGCTCTTCCTGGCTTCCAGGGCACACGTGGGCTATGATGTCTTCACTGATTTCTCCTTCTGTGGGAACATCATCTAAAAGCAAACTCATTATTTGAATGTATTGTTGAGTGTCTACCTCCAGAGTAATTTCCCTTTCTCAAATCTGATTATTACATTTAATTGTTCAAGTAGATCCCTCCCCAGAAGTGCGTGTGGTGACTTAGGCATATATAAGAACTTGTGTGTCCTACCTGCTTTCCCAATTTATATTTCAGCAGTTCACAAAAATGAGCCTTTTCAGCTGGGCCAGTGGCTCCTTTGACCACAATATAATCCTCTCCCCAGCTTGGTTCAAGACTGAATATCTTGCTCCAGTATCAATTAGAAATTTCACTTGCTTTTGCTTCTTCCCTTCTCCTAGCTTTATCACAACCAACAGATCCACTAGGGAAGACCCTCCTGGTCTTGGTCTGTCTTCATTCACATTTCCCACCACCTGTGCACCTTTATTTCCTTTCTCCCACATTCTGGGCATTTGTTTTTCCAATGACCTAAGTTTTACACTTGGCACATTGGTTTCTTTCCAGGTGGAGAAGTGGGGGCCCCTTTTTTAGAACCTCTGTTCTCCTTTTTAACTGCTGCAATCACTTTCCCTTGTTTCCCTTCAGTGACTCAGTCCATCTGAGCCTTTTCCTCCCAAATATACCCCACCTGCTGTTTTGTCTTCTCGCCTTACAAAGGCCCACCCCTCCACATCACTGAGAAACTCACCTGGTCCGAGCTGAAACCAATCTAGCAAGAGCCTGCCTGGTTGGTCAGGCTCTCCGGATTGGGATCGAGCCTCGGCCGCTTTCGCTAATTCAGAAAGCCACCGACCTGTTGTAATTGTATCTTCTGACACAAGAGGCCAGTGTTACCACAGAAATGAATACGATGATTGCAAAAGGTTCCAAAGTTCTACTTCGACATGCTTTTGAGAGGCATTATATATATAAAGAAAAACTTAATTACCCAAAACCAAGATTTCCACCGCCAAGAATTGAAATGACACAGATAGAAAACACCATATATCACTAATTCCATCCCACACAAAACCTTCCACCACCCCCTATTAATATAACAACAAATACAATATAAAAACACTGATAATACCTTGGGTTCTGCTCAAAACGCCCCTAAGCCTGCTAGTGGCCACCCCACACAGTCAGCAAAACCCCCTTTTGCCAGCTTTGCAGTCCCCTTTCCCCAAGGTCAGCTCTGTATGTCAGACATCTCGGACACGCTGCCTTGGCCAAGCACGGGCATTCCCAACCCTGACAGGGGTATCCTGGGCCCCCTTGATCTTCATAAAACATACACGGTATGGCCACAGTAACCCCCACAGCGATACTGCCTGGGGATGGAGCGGCTGCACAGTGCCCAGGGGAAAGGGACCAGGGGGTGCTGATTGATGGCAGCTGAACAGCAGCCAGCAGTGTGCCCTGGTGGCCAAGAAGGCCAATGGCCCCTGGCTGTGTCAGAACAGCGTGGCCAGCAGGGGCAGGGAGCTCATTCTGCCCCTGTACTGGGCACTGGTGAGGCCACACCTCGAGTGCTGTGTCCAGTTCTGGCCCCTCCGTTTGGGAAGGACATTGAGAGCCCTGAGCACGTCCAGAGGAGGCCACGAGGCTGGAGAGGGGCTGGGAACACAAACCCTGTGAGGAACCACTGAGGGAGCTGGGGGTGTTTAGCCTGGAGAAAAGGAGACTCAGGAGTGACCTCATCACTCTGTACAGCTCCCTGAGGGGTGGCTGTGCTCAGCTGGGGTTGGGCTCTTTCTCCAGGCAGCACTGACAGAACGAGGGGACACAGTCTCAAGCTGTGTCAAGGGAAATCTAGGCTGGATATTAGGAAGAAGTTCTTCACAGAAAGGGTGATCAAGTGCTGGAATGCCTGCCCGGGGAGGTGGTGGAGTCACTGTCCCTGGATGTGTTTAACAAAAGCCTGGATGTGGCACTCAGTGCCAGGGTTTAGTTGAGGAGTTAGGGCTGGACTGGACTCCATGATCTTGAAGGTCTCTTCCAACCTGGTGATTCTGTGATTTTGTGATACCTTACCTGCTGTACAGAAGAGTTCTTGTTCACCTCCACAGAGAGCAGTCATGGAGCAGAGGTCCTCCAGAAAGATCCAGGGCTCACCTAGGAAATTCGCTTCTCAGGGTGCTCGTGCAGCCAGGCAAAGAGATCCTCCTGCCTGGCTCACCAAATCTGATTTGAGGAATCAAGACTTTACAATTACGTGATTGTAAAGCAGCTATGTTATATTTCCAGCTGGGATGCACAGAACACGTCTCCCTACGCGCGTACCTGGTTGAGGTAAATCTTGAGTTTACATACACAGAGATCCCACAAACCCACACCTCCCTGCCTGCCCACTCCCTACCTCCTTGTGCTTCATGCTGTAATTAGTCTTCTGTGATGCCCCTCTCTCCCAGAGGTCGTGGGCCGGGTTCTTCAGGGTTTTCTGATGAAGTAAAAGATGTCTTCCTCAGGTGCCCGCTGTTTGACCTCGCTTCAGGGCAGGCTCAGCAGAGGTTTGGCACCTTCCAGGTCAATTGGTCCTGGTCAAAACCAGGGGCTTCCTGCCTTCTTAAACCACAGGTTCTGCTCTTTCAAGTTTTCACAATACCCAAGTCCTGCCCTACTGAGTTTTCACAATACCTTTTATCTTTATGGCCTTTACCTAGCAACTGCGTTCTCGTATGTTCTGTTACATGTTGTTTCTACCTGACAAAATACATTCTCTGTCCCCACCACCTGCTTAAACACTCCTAAAATTTTGAATTTTAAAATACACATGGTTTCCCACATCAAAACCCTCAAAAACCCACAAAATCATCCCAAAAACCTTTGAAGTCAGCTTCAGCATCTGCAAAGACCTCCAAAACTGCCCAAAAGAGCACTGCCTTAAAAATCACCGCAAATTCACCACAAAATAACCCCAAAATCGGCCTTCTGCACATGCAAACCCCCCAAAATCACCCCAGAAACCATCCCAAAATCAACCTAAAAACCCCCAAAATTGTTTTTGTCATCCTGAGGAACTCTTAAAATCACCCCAAAATCAGCCTTTGGCACACGCAAAGCCCCCAAAATTGCCCCAAAAAACCATCCCACAATGAAATGAAAACTCCCAAAATCACCCCAAAATTGTTATTGACAACCCGAAAAACTCCCCAAAACTGCCCCAAATTCACCACAAAATAACCCCAAAATCGGCCTTCTGCACATGCAAACCCCCCAAAATCACCCCAGAAACCATCCCAAAATCAACCTAAAAACCCCCAAAATTGTTTTTGTCATCCTGAGGAACTCTTAAAATCACCCTGAAAATCACCCCAAAATCACTATAAAGTCACCCCAAAATCATGGTGTATTGCCTCAAAATATCCTAAAATCACCCCAAAATCAGCTATGGCACTCAAAAAAATTCCAAAATAGCCCCAAATACCTGCAATAATTTTTGCCCTGAAAATCACTGGAAAACCACTCCAAAATCAGTTTTGGCACTCCAAGAATACCCAAAATAGCCCCAAATACCCACAAAAATTGCCCCAAAAATCACCGGAAAACCACCCCAAATTCACCACAAAATCACCCCAAAATCAGCCTTTGGCACCCAAAAAGCTCCCAAAAAACAGCCTAAAAATCACCACAAAAACACCTCAAAAACCCCCAAAGTCACACAAAACCACCTCACTATCAGCTTCTGCACACTGAAAAACCCCCTAAAAATCATCCCAAATTCACCCCTGAATTTCTCCAAAAACCCCCAATATCACTCCAAACCATCCCAAAATCAGCTTCAGCACTCCCAAAACCCCCCAAAACTTCTCTAAGTCACCCCAAAGTCACCCAAAAAAACCCCACTCAAAATCACCCCCAAATAATTTCTAGCATGCCAGAAGAACCACCAAAATCACCCAAAAAACCTCAAAACCACCCTAAAAACCCCCAAAAATCATCCTCTGCTGCCTGCA
The DNA here is from genome assembly GCA_013400315.1 of Bombycilla garrulus. NCBI lineage: Eukaryota > Metazoa > Chordata > Aves > Passeriformes > Bombycillidae > Bombycilla > Bombycilla garrulus. The sequence continues at coordinate 924,118 of VXBU01015858.1, read as the reverse complement.
GCTTTTGCTGCCTGCAGTTTCTTCTCCCACCTGTGCCTTTCCACAGCCAAACCGGCTGCTGGAGGAAATTCTGGGCCCCCTGTTTCCCAGTACTTCAGCAGCTTGTTGCTGTCACATCAGTGAAACTAATTGTCACAGCTCCAGAGTCAGACAAGCAGCAGCCCACCTGACTGGCTGCTCTCTTTGTTTTATACACCTGAAAGTCTGCACAGTCAATTCCCATTGGTCCAACCCGCTGTTACCTGGTCAGCCAGCCAATAGCAGCTCGCTTCCCCAGTGGCCCAGGCCTGCTCTTCAGTGGTACACACTGCTGAAGTTGTATAATTAAGGTACTTATGTAATTAGTCACCTTTCAGTTGTAAGATGGGGATTAATTATAATTGTGAGGCCAGCTGTTGGCCACCACAGTACCTGGGCTCATGGGCTCGCTGTATTTCTTCTGTCCCAGGAGCGGTCATGTGAAATCACAGGCATCTTCCCAGCTCCCCTCCCAGGCTTCTCTTTTCCAGACTAAATAGCCCCAGCTCCTATGGTGTCTCCTCACAACAGATGCTGAAGGCTGTACATGGGAGGCACTAGTTAGGGAGACTTGCTTTCTAATTCAGTGTCCAAATTCAGCTTTAACTGAGAATCCCATTAAAGACACAATAGTTCATTATTTCGACATAAATCTCAATACTTCCATTTGGAACCTTGAAAGATTTCGCTGTACAGTCAGCCAAATAAATTTCCCAAAACTGTAGAAAGCAGCGGGGAATATTCACTACTTGCTTCTTGTAGGGAGGAGGAGGAATAGGTAATTGCTGGAAAGCAATGAGAGAGAAGAGCCATCATAACCTGACTTAATTGAGCTTCTCATTTTCAAGTGATGGAAAAAGTGCAAAGAAATGCAATCACACAATGTTATTTGTAACTTGTTCTTATGTATCATCAGGGTGTTTTCGTGCACACTGCCTGGAGGCACTTTAACAGCAGCCGGCCTACTGCCCACAAAATCCATTAAACAGCAAAAATGAGCCATTTGGCCACACAGGGAAGGCCCTAAAATTGCTTTGGTGAGTGTAGACGCATTGAAGATGGAGACTTTGGAGCTGTGCAAAGATCACAAGAGACCTAAAGAAAAAGACAGCTGCTGTGAGGTGTTGTCTGCAAAGCCTTGGTTTGCTTTTCCTAGATCACCGTGTAGTCAGAGAAAACACAGACCTATCAAGGCTGGAAGACACTCTCACGATCATCTAGTACAACTGTCAGCCCAGCACCACCACAATCACCCCTAAACCACATTCCCCAAATGTTGGTTCTCCAGCTTGGAGGCAGATACTGAATGCAGAGCACGGCACATTTTTTAGTGTGGTGCCACCACTACGCGCCTGAAAACGTCTGAGGCTTCACCTTGCACCTGGTACTCACTAACCTGAGCCAAAGCCAGCCAGCGTACCCCAGGGGCTGAGGAGGCCTGGGCTGGCCCTCATCCCACTCTCGCTTGCCAGGGACCACCCTCACCAGCCCTGCTGATGAACCTGCAGTGCAGACACTCTCTAACCACGTCCTGCTGGAATGGGCAGGCTAGAAAACCTCTCCCATTTAATGTATCAACTCAACAGACAGCGATATTTTTATATCCTGCATGCAGCGGCCCTGCCTGGTTTATTGCTGAAGAGGGTGATATCAAATCAATCCCACAATTAGAGGCAAAGCATTCAGATGTTTGTCTGCTTTTCTATTTTATGAGCCTGTCAAACGGTTTTTGTTCATACTTAGTAGAATCTTTCCACAATAAGGAGCTTGCATGGCTAGAGGTGGGCAGAATGCTGCCACTATTACCTGGGAACATCAGCTTCCAGAGTTTAAGCAGTTGTGGGATTATTTCTCTTGAGGTTTTGGGAACTTTGTTCACGCCGTGTGCTTTCCATGCATGTCACAGTGTGCATTTATTGCCTTTCTTTCAGGAGAGTGTGTGTGGAGGGAATCATAAAACCTGATCACTTATCAGCGCATAAAACAGCAATTTCTTAACAGCTCGGGCACAAGTAGTAAGAGCAGCACCAACATCCCACTGGACACATAACCCCACACCAAGAGGCTTGATGGTCTAAGAATTTGTATTCAAAGCAATTTCATTTTTTCTATAACTGGGATTGCATGAGATTATGGTATTATAAATGGGATTTGCTCTAAAGGCCAGTGGATTTCTGTATCTTATGGATTACTCCAGCTTCCTCTAAAAGGAATTTTGATAATCCCTCTTTAATGAGACTGGGCTAAATTGAATTACATCCTGCCTTCCCCTTGAAGTGGGATCTTCTTCTATGATACTGGACATGCGCACAGAAGACAGTCTTATGCATTCCTTTCTAGGTGATACATGTGACCTATATAATAACATCTACACAAACAGACACAAGCTTAAACCTAAATCCTTGTCAAAGAAAAAAGATTTTTTTTTAACAGTTTGGGGCCTGAAAACCTCCGCTCGTCATTGCATTATTCTGGCCCAATCAGTTCAGTTTTAAAACTGGAGAAGGTAAATCCTCTGGGGGTGTTGTTTAAGTTTTTTGTAACACACTGGTACTCCAGGGCCTGCAAATAACACCAACCACTTCCAGTGCTCTGATCCCTTGAGATGAATTCCCTTGACACAGTAGGGATGGAAGAGCAAAGGGAATAAACACTTGGCTGGTAACAGGCAGTGGGATGCTCTGCAGTTTTTCCCATTACTGGTTCAGAGTAGGTGCCACCTCATCATTCTGCATCTCCACAGACTGCTTCTGAAACTCCCTGACCTGAGTGCACATCCCTCCTGGCCAGTCTGCCAGCACGGCTGTGTTCCAGGCCAGCAGGTGAATTACCTGAACAGGTGAGGTTTTGTGTGAGATCAGGAATGGGGAAGGACTAGTGAGTAACAGGACTGGAAACTGTTGTTTTCTCCTAGCTGAAGTCGAGAGTGACTCAGCCATTTGCCTGAGCTGTGCAGCCCCACTGCAGCCACGCCTCATCTTGTTTGCTGAGACAAAACCTGCCAGCGAGGCTGAAGAAGAGGCTGGCATGGCTTGCACACAAACCGAGTTAAAAGAGGCTTTCCCTGAAGAGATCATGCTTTTCTCTGCTCCTAATTCTTCCCTCAGTCCTGCTTTATCTAGCTGATTCAGTGTAGAGAAACAGTAATTCACTTTCTTTTTCACAAACACACGCCCCCTGGTTTTATTCCAGAACCTATTTCCAAGTTCAAACAGAGGAGTTCTTAATTTGGGCTGCGTACAAAAGCCATCTTGAAGATCCCCAGGTGCACTCACCCACTGTGGTCTCATCTCTCTTGGCAGGTGAGCCCTGTGGTGTGAGTTGCTGTGCTCTCCCTGTGCCACAGGAGTGCTCCCGGAGGGCCAGGAGCTGAAGGAAGCTCTCAGGCAATGGAGAGAACATGCTGGCCTAGGGGTTAAATACCTCACCTTACCAATGGCTCTGCCCTCTTCCTGCAGAAGAACTTCCTGGTGCTGCTGTCCAACCCTTCCTGGGCACTCGCTGTGAGGCAGCAGAACCAGGCTGGATGCAGCCTGGGAGGCTCCTCCGTGCCTCCACCAACACTGCACATTGCAAGGCATGGATCTTGCCAGAAAACCAGCAGAGGTGCAGGGAGGAGAGGGAAGAGCTTGCTGGCAAATCCCTCTGGGGGATGGCCAGGAAAGCGGGAGGTTGGTTGGTCACCCATGTCGTGCTCCTCTGCGCAGGCAATGGTGGCTGGTTGGCACAGAAATGCACTACCACAACAGGGCTCCTCCAGGAATGTATTTATTTACATTAAAACGCTGTTATACAAACTGAAACTAAAAGAAAAGGAAAAAAGAAAATGACATCTTAGAGGGGTAGCTGTGCCGAAGACGGCGCTCCCCAGTTCCCGCTGTCTCACTGCTGCCTTCCTTCTGCTCCAGTCCAACCGTCAGCGCCGCCATCTCTGTAGGATCCCAACTCTCTCTCAGTGTGAACACCTATGTATTCTATTTAAATGGCTTTCAGAACTCTTTGTTTTCTGCCTCCAAAGAAAACTCTTGCCCAGACATTTTTTTCTTAATTTATTTATGTAACACAGTGTAGAAAGCTATCAATTCATAAGCAATGGCTCTGTACAATCATCCTGCAGAGGACCCCCGTTAATTTTTGGCCAGCAGGCACTTCTTCCCCAAGAAGCGCTCACAATTAACAGGGACTCTTTTTAATAAATTTTTTTAAGATCAAAAAAGATACATGGAAAAGAAAATAAAGTTTACCTTTCAATGCCTAAAGTGTGCACATAAAACAGGCACAAAGAAACAAATATGTATTCTCATGATTTCTACATCACTAATACAGCAGGAGCAACAATCCTTACAATAAAATGCAGCTGCAGAGGAAAAGAATTTCAGTAACTCATCTGAAATACTTTTAAAAAACGTTGGTTTACTTTAAAATGCATAGTGATCAGAAAAAAATGCTCAGCAAAGAGAAGCAGCTAAACCCCACAGACACAGAAAGCATCCCCCATAAATTCTTAAAGCATGTTTCAACTAGGACTTAATTTTTGTCACAAATCACAAGAATAATATACAACTGGCTACGGAGCTACATGATAAATAATTGGGAAAGAGAATCTATCCATGCACTAGTTAAATACAGCTAACCTCTTTACAGTACACAAAAAACATTCATTAATAATGTAGTGTAAAGACTGAAATGTAAAGAGAAAGAGAGAAAATACATTACTGATTTTATTAATTCAAGTTCAGGCATCTACTTGTGTTACAGCACAGCTGTCAAAAGGCGAGAATGAGTAAATAATAAAGCAGAGTGTTTTTCTTTCTTTCCACATTACTCTATAACTGAACACCAATGGGCAGTGAAGGAATTATTCTTCTGTCCAACTCACGAGGCTGCTATGATGTCCTAGTTCTGCATTTGTTCAAAGAACTTGTACGTGGGATTTTCGTAGCCGTTCTGCTGCATCTTGGAAAGGTGGCGCTCCTCTGGTGTCACTGCAGCATCCACCTGTCGGGAGAGGGGACAACTGGGGTCACATTCCTGCTTAATTCACAGCATACCATCCAACACACTTTGGGCAGAAAGCATCCTCTGGCTCACTTTTTGAACAGAAGATGGTAACACACTGAGAACAACTACGCAATTAATTTTATTGCTGCAGGACTTCAAAACCAGCTGACCAAAGCTTGGAATTTGTTGTCTGGCACGAGAAGCAACTCTCCAAACAACACAGGGCAATGGAGTTTGCCTGTCTCTGCTAGTCCCTCACTAGGAGATGTTTTTCCCCCAGCACATATATATCAATATCAATATCAATACTTGGGATCTAGTCGGGTCTCAAAAGAAAGGAAAAAGCTCACCTAAGAGCTGAAGGCAGTGGCTTGAGTCTGCCTTCTGCCTGTACTGTGCTCCCACATCTGTCGCAGATGTGGTGGTCTCAAAACAAAACATTAATTGGAAAAGATGAAATAGGGGTAGCAAGGAAATGTCAGAGCAGCCAGGCACAAGGTGAGCAAAACTTCCCACTGCACTCAGGGACAGAGAACTCCTCTACCTCCAAGGCTGAGTTTGGTTCAGTTTAGTGACAAAAAAGTTGACATGTCTGCACTGGTTTAAGTATTTATACTTAACAGAAATTGACTTTTCTTGATTACTTGGAAGACAGGCACAAAGCTCAGTTTTGACCTCTCCACTGAATATCTGCATCTCCACAAATTATTTTCTTCCTTCACTGAACATTACAATATAAAACTCCATCAAATTAGACTGGGTGAGACAGCCTCTAAATCTTAATTAGGTATTTTACCTCTGCTGTATGAGCTCAGTAGTGGTGTATTCAAAACCTATGAAATCCTGGCTATCTTGCTAAGCACCTATGGAAACAGTCTGCTTTGTCTGTTATTTCATTTGCTACCTGATGTCTCCAGCTCCTAAAAGCAAAGGTAAAAAGTGAATTTTTCAGTGTCTAAAATCAGTGTCTAAAACTCTACTGTTAACTATTAGGTAGGAACATTTTCCTGTGGATTCCTGTAAGTAGTGACCTCTTGGAAATACAGCAAGTCACCTTCAGCAAAAACTAGCCTTTAAGATAAAGGAAAGTGTATTCTCTCCTGAAACCCTAACTTACTCTATCTAACCTTTTAATAAAAATGCAAAGGAGAAGTATTGATGTCTGGCACCAATTTTAAATCTACTCTGCAATACTGGAAATATCTCAGCCTAGTGAGGAGAGAAGATGTTAAGTTGCTCCCTGATACCCTGGAGAAAGACTGAAGATAAGTTCCTCCCATGCTTGGGACTAACACAGGCTGTCCAGCTTGTTTTACAGCTGTTCTTTTGCTGTGGCAGATTACAACACAGTACTGACCACCTTTCCCACAATCCCACAGAAAATGGTTCCTCTCAGAGCCATCTCCACTTTACATGCTCTTTTAGTTGCTATTTAAGAAATGTTTCTCTGTGTGACACGTGTTTGATTACTCAGATGAACTGCTAACCCCAAACCTGATCCATTTTCGTATGTGCGCCCCTTTTTAAGTCCTGACTCTCATATGGTATCTTAAACCAACACTGTATCTCCCATCAGATGTGTTTTTCTTACACAATAATTAGATATTTTAGTGGAATATCCAATGTAAAGGTTATATATTGCTCTAGATATATATTGCTCACAAGCTATTGTGAAACTCTTCAAAGCTGGGAGCCCTCAGACTTTCAGCACCCCTTGACTCGTGTGGGCAAGGAACAGGATGCCAGGCAGAAAGGATCACTGGGCTGCGTTGACACTGTGCTCCTTGTGCTTCAAATTCTGCTATAGAACTTGGACTTTTAATACTGCCATTCACAGGCTTTCTTTCTCTTTCTTTTCTTTTTAAATTGCATTTGCATGCAGTACTTCTCTTACCCAATGATCCCCAAATCCACCTATTTCTTCAACTCTTGTGACATGTTTTTAGGTAGCAAGATCATGATAAGAGGTTGCCCTTGCTTTATCTCCTTTGTCTGAGAAACTGGGGGGATGATGGAACATTTTTTTCCTTCCCTTGGCCCCTCTCTCTCCAGAAGTGACAACCTTTTTCTTCTGAAGTATGCAAGCTTCCCCTGGCCACCCCATGTGCATGCCAAGTGCTCAGCTTGGCTGTCAACAATCATTTTGATCCATCAAAACCAGAAGGACCCCATGGAATTTCACAGCCTGTCTCTTCTTCAACCTCCCACTCCCAAATCCCAAGACATCCTGCACAGCCATGTGCTCAGCAGTCAGGGTACAGCTGTGTGCTTGCATTTTAAAGACGGGTCTGTGCCAGCTGCTGTTGATAAAACCAGTTTTTTGTGGAAGTCCTATAAACTCTGAAATATGGCATTTATAGATAAAAGGGATTTAGTGAAGCTCCAACTTGCAGTTTCAGTAAATATGTTTGGAATTTTTTTTTTAAATTTCCCCCTCAGCCTTAAAAATAACTAGTTCTGGTACTTCCTTCCTGTTAGATGATTACGCTGCAGCTCTCTGCTGCAAGATAATCCATCTAACCATCAGCCCACCTATGCTATCACTCATCCTGAATGTATTTTCTATTCTCTTTTACCCATTTTGATGCTACCAAACCCTTCACACTCCTTACAACCTCTGCCCTAGGTACTACTCTGCCAAATGACATGCTTTGAACCCAATTATCTCCTTGTCAGTAAAGCCCTACACCATTTAAAGAAGTTTTTTGCACCCATTATGGAGGTGGCAGAAGCTGAACCCAGCATGTAAGAGGCGTAGGTGCTCTGGCTCAACATTTCTCTTTTCTAGGATGTGCTGTCTCTTGAACAAACACCTTGGTCAGGTAAATAACCTCTCGTGAGACTGTTTGTCCACCTTCCCCTTCAGCAATTTCAGTGTCTGCTCCATGCTGCAAAGCCCTCCTGTTGTCACTGCTGGAGGTCCTGCTTCTGTCAGAAAACAAATGAGCTTTGAACAGGATATCCTCAAAGAGGAGAAGCTCAGACAGTCAGAGGTTGTCCAGCGCACAGCAGACGTGAGAATCTCTGTTTTGCCACCTGCTTTCATGGAGAAAACAATCTCCTGCAGACAGCTGGGGTAGGTGCACTGACAAAAAAAAACTTGCACATGTAGCAAGTAATTTTCAATCTCTCAGTCATTTATTTACTAAACTATGAAAGTCTTTTTCCTGGGGAGGCTGAACAACCTTGGAATATTTTTATTCTCAGAGAAGAGAAAAAATGACACTTCTAAATAGGACAAGTAAATCCATCCTCAGAGCTTAAGAAAAGGCTAACAGGATTTTTAATAACTTATTTTGTTAAAAAAATCATGGTGAAAGAAGAGAGTACAACAGAAGTGACTTTTTGGAGGACAAGAACACAGGTGGAAAAGGACCTGTTCTGTAACCTTCCATTATGACTGGGTTAAAATCACACAGTGGATTCTGACACACAACAAAGAAGTGACAAATTAGTTAAAATACACTCAGCCAAGCCAGAGCTGATGTACAGTTATTTTTAAATCAAATGATTTTGCTCTTCCATGCTTTCTGTGCACAGTATACTAGAGGTGGGCTGTAGCTAAATAAATTAATTCCCTGAAGACATTTTAATATTAAACATCAATTGTATGTGGCTCTTTTGGTTGTTTTTTTTTTAGTCCCCAATACAGGTGCTCCAAAATTTTTACCATGTTGGGACAAAAACAGATATTAAACCTTTCTTGCAGGCAAGAAGCTCTGAAGCTCTGACAGTGAGGCTGTGCAGTCTGCAAAGAACATAAAGCAAAGTAAGACAGAAGGAGGAATCCAATCCAATCCAATCCTGGCTGCCAATGCCAGCAAATTCACAAGATGACACAATCTACAGTGTGATACTATAAATCCATTAATATTCTTGGTACATCTGCATGCTGAAGCTTTATGGTTCTAGCTGTAAAAATTTTTACAGATAAAAATCACTTAATATTTATTAAGTGATGCTGTCATTTTGACATGAATCACTTATTCAGCTTGTGCATGTTATTTCTAGGCCAACAGTTCCAAATTCACTGTTACAAAAAAAAGCTTGTAGAAGTCTAGGATCACCTTTGCCACGTTATTCTATCAAGAGAAACCCACCTGGAATTTTAAGGTTGTGCTGCAATAATGGTATGTCTACATTCAATGTGTGATTTGGGGCTTTGGCCTAGCAAGGTTCCTGATTTTTCCATTCTCACTGAATTCCCCCAAAGGAGAGTCTCTGGTGGCACAACTGTTGGCAGCAGATATCAGCTTGGTGGATTAATACTAAAATCTGCTTCAATTTTCTACAAAATGGGCTGAAAGCCATCACATCAAAAGCTCAATTTGAGATTCCTGTCTGCTATTTTCTGCCTCTTGGTCCAAAATTCTGCATACCTGTGCAAATCACCCCACACTGTTGGTGAACTTCTGACCATGTCTCTTTGGAAGAGACCATGTCTTCTGACCATGTCTCTTTCAAACCACATAAATAATCACAGTGTGGACACAAGGAGGCACAAACACAGCCTTAAGACAAATGCTTACACAAATAATTCTTCAGACACTTCATAATTCTAGACAGTGGAATAAATGCATCATGAAGAATGTGTGTCTCCAGCAAGACCAAAGCAAGGTTCATTTGACTCAAGATGAAACCAACATAAACTTGATCAAGACTCCAGTTGCAATCAAAAATGTAAAATGCCAATTCTAAAAGGCAAAAATACACAAGTGTCTCAAGTACTTACTAATACAAGTACTATCTGCAAACCAGACACTCACACAGCAAACTAAATAGGAAGAAGAATTACATGAATCCCTTCCAGTTTTTATAATGAAGTTTTTGTACTTACAGAGATCTTATCTTAAAGCCATGAAATAGATAAAGTATTTTAAATTACTGTAACTTGACTACAAACTTCTTTGGCAGATTGAGAAGAGACAAGGATTTTCATCTTGAAAATCCGCTATAAGAGTCTTAAATACTATTTGTTTTGAGTTTCAGATTAGCCATAAATCCAAAGCTGTTCATGGCAACAAAAAATCTTATTTAGAGAACAGAGAGCAATAAAATACCTGTCTAGGGAAAATCCTTGCAGTGCACAGCACAAGCTACAGGAGGGTCAGTCTCAAACATTAAAGGTAAATAAAGAACTTGGTGTGTGAGTTCCCAACAGTAAAACCAGATTTTTCCTCTTGTGCAGTATCTTCTCATTGGCTACTGTCAAATTTCTCATAAAATGAACATCCCTATTATGAAGTGATTGGTCTGGAATAGTTGCAGAAGAAAGTTTTGTGGTTTCACACCTACTTTAACATGGTTTACATTGTGTTTGCATTTCCTAAGTAAAGCAAATTGATTCCACGCTGCTGGATGTAACAATGTCAACACAGCCAAAACCACAGTTCCTTCCTTCATAAATTAATATTTACAGTGCAGTGTGTTGACTGTGTTGCACACGTGACACCAGTTGTGCTTTGAAGTCTTTTCTTACCTCCACAACCCCGTGATGAATAGATGTGTACTGCTTCTTCTTCAGCATCACCAAAGTAATGACAATCACTGTTGCTATGACAACACCTCCCACCATTAGTCCAATGATGGCGCCTTTATTTGAACCCACATCTTCAGCAAAGAACACCTACAAAAGAAAAATAAAGGAAGATGTCTAGTAAAAAGCTCACTACACATTTGACTAACCTGCCCTGCTGCCACAGCAATATAAATTAAAAGGCACTGCATGTCTTTGTACTCAAACCTGGATTGCTGTGCCACAAACATGGATTGCTGGAGAGGAGCAGTCTGGGACAAATATATGACCTGTGGTGTAGCAGTGCTGTGCTAAAGGGGGACTCAGCTCCACGTTCAGCTTCACAAAGGTCTTAGATAGTAGCTCCCTTTTTTTCCTTGAGTAAGTGAGCCAAGCTAATTGCAGGAGTGATAGGCTTGAGTGGAGTAAGCCAGGAGCACACACATTTCTTTATTTTCAGAATACCAATCATGAGTGTGGTCATAAATTTACATCTGTATGGCCTGCTTGGACTATGATGCATTTTTTTTGATAAAAGAGCAGTGAAGGATCTGTGGGACAACAGTGAAACCTGCACACAAGCAGCTGGGAGGAAATTCCCGCACCAAAAGAGAAGAGCCAACAAGAGCTATCACTGATTTAAGTGACCAGCAAGGAGTGCTTCAAGATTTTGCAAGGTGAAGAGAATAAGCTGTATCTGCATGATGTGCTTCTGTGAGACTTAGGAGGTAACAGCTGTGTGAAAACCAGAGAAAATCCACTTGAATTTTACATGTTGATAGGGTGAAACAGAGATGCTTTACTATGTATACAGTAAGACTGGCTTTTATAAGCAGGAGCAGGTATGAAAAATGGGTGATTGTTTTCATTGCCCTGTTCTGCATTCAAAGTATACAAAGGATTATTTAATATCTGAGCATGTATTACAATCCTTTTGTTTGCACGCCAATAGCAGGCTGTTACTACTACTACTACTATATTATTATTATTTTAAACCAAAATGAGCAAAAAGTATTAGAGAATGAATTACATTCACAGAACTGTATGACTACCTCATGCTGAAAGACTAAATATTTCGACAAGTATTTAACAAAAATGCAGAGGGAAGCAAGAAACCAGCTGAGAATTTTAATGAACTGTATAATATTTGCACTCTTTAATAAACACAACCTTCCTCAGAAAGGTATTAAAGCATGCAGTATAAATATTTATATTGTTCCTAGTCACAAGCAAGAAACATGTTAAAGTTAAAAATTCACTAGAAAGTACAGGTAATGGACAGCGTTGGCATAAGCTGGTGCAAAGCAGTAATTTCTTCCATTAATTTTTCCTGCCTAGGACTGATATTCTGTTACTATACTATTTGAAGAGCACTGTGAAATGTCCCAGCTAATATACATGCACAAGAGAGGAAGGCCTTAAGCACTCCAAGCCATGAAAATCAACTTAATGTACAGTTCTGTTGCACACAGTCTATGCTGGTGTGGCCCTAGGAAGGGGTCAGCTGGGAACATGGCAAAAAATAAAGGCTGGCTACAATGGATCGCCCAGGAAATAAAACAACTTTTAATATTGCAGAAAATAACAAACGTGAAAAGCTGTGTACAGTACAAGGGACAGGATCCAAGGACCTAACAGTGGGGTGAACAGAACTTTATATAATTTGATCTGAGGGGCAGGGCTGAGGGGACAGGATCCAACCAGGGTAGAGAACTAAACCTTGACTAAATAAGGAAACCATGGTAAATCAATTAGAGGGTAGGGTTCAGGACATGGTGTTATATGGAATGGCTTACTTTGCATAAGTGTTCCCATCATTCCATGTTCATTCTATGTTACTCACCCTAACTTAACATTTCCCACGGCCTAAGGAGTAAGCTGGTGGGGCTATTCACCTGTCCATCCAACCAGACCCACTCCAACACAGTTCAAACGTGAACCTCCACAAAGGAGAAAATAAATGCAATTTCAACCCAATTCAGAGGTCTGCATGTACAATACAATATGCAGCTGAATTCAAAGCAACACCCTTAGGAGACTGTTTCAGGAAATTCTACCATGGCACAGAATGGAAGCACAGATAAAAATGTTTTCTGCTCCCTGCTTTCGAATTAACGCTAAACAGAGAGGGGCATTGGACAGGACACGGTGTGTGGCAAGGAAGCAAGGCCTTATAAGCATCAGTCCAGTACTTATCAGCAATACCAGAATCCCTGCTCAGTCTCAATTGAAAAAAATCCAATGAAAAGCTGGAGGGGTCCCATTGTAAGCATNACCAGAATCCCTGCTCAGTCTCAACTGAAAAGATCACCTAGAAGACAGCTCACTAATTTTTAAATAGTGGTTGTTCCTGTCAGTAAAAAAATCCTATGAAAAGCTGGAGAGGTCCCATTGTAAGCATGACAGGTTACCATGTGCAGGGACTGCAATGCCCTCCCCATCAGCGACCACGGTATGGGGAGTTCCCAGCACCCAATTCCTTGAGATGGTATCAAAGCACTTACACACTAAAGGGTACTGCTGCAAATTATGAGAACCAGTAACTACTGTGTCCAGAACACATTCCTGTGAGTTCCTCCCCATCTACACCCTGCACGGGTTTGCTCCATTGGCATGTTTAACCCATCTGAGCTAAGCATGTTAGACTTTCCCAAATTAGAGATAATGCATTTTGGATTAACTCATCAAACTGGGAATTCTCAGTTCCTGGCATCAAAGAGATGGCAAATTATCTTTTCACACCGTGATTGTCTAGTTCAAATGCAAATTTGAGTCCCATGTTAATCCTGATTTTCAGCACTACTTAGCTTTAAGAATATATTAAGGAAAAAAAGCTTTCAAGTTTAATATCAGGATATTAAAAGCTATGGAACTGAAACCTCATCACATAATATACCCTTAAATAGAAGAAACAGAACAGGTTTATAGTCAACACTGCTGTCTGGGCTCTTCATTGCTGATTAAGTGACCAAAAAAAAAGCTTTTAGAAGACGCTTTTCTTACCTACAGTGCTTTTGCTTGTCATTTTTTATGTTCACAAGAAGCACGGTTCAAATGGGGAAGAAGATTTTGCTCCTACCTGTCTTTCCCTTGTTAATAATAACTTCGTATACCTTAAGGAACGAAAGACACAGATACAGCCAAACACAAACTAAAATTAAGGCTGGTGGAGAATCTTCTTTAAGCCCCAACAGCCATTCTTGTGAAAGGTTATGCTCCATACATACACTGTTTTGATGGGAAAGAACTATATTCCTGAAATGGAGTCATTCTATTTCTTGCTGCACCGTGCTATGAGTGTCAAACTACCTTTTTTTTTTTTTAAACTCAGCATTTTCCTTCCTCTGTATCCCTTGTATGATACACACAGACTATGAGACAGATGGACTGTGGGACAAGTATTGTCCATATAAGCACACCCAGTAACACAGCAGTGCAAGGACAGGAACTGTCGTAGTTTCCTCTCATGTGAGGCTCAGTGACTCTCCATCCTCTCTGGTGACATTGTTGCAGGTTTACGCTCATTGAAGAGAGAACCAGAAAAATCATAATCTTTTCACATGATAACTTTTTGTTGCCACTTTCAGCATCCACAGCACTCAAGCAAAGCATGGCTATAAGTGACTCAGTAGTTCAAGATTGAATGAGCATCTCAGAATGCAGGCATGGAAAGAGCTGCTTGATCACTCACCAGCTTTTGATGATGAACTTCGTATCCTGAGTCATGCCGAAACTCCGCATCCATCTTCACCTCAGATATCTCTTCTGTCTTAACATTGGTCAACCCAGAGCCTGCATTGCACCACAAAGACAATTCATTAAAGGCAGGATTCAGATTCAGGAAGATTCTGCTTAACCGCGTAGCTGGAGAGCAGAAGGCAACAGTGCCATTCACACGGAGGAGGTGTGATGCAACGTCAAAGGGAACTGGGAGGAAAGTGAGGTACAGGTGGTGTTTCAGTCCCACTGAGGTGACACAGGATGAGCTAGTGAAGTTTCTCCTCTGTTAAACAACCCTTAATCCTCAGCAGCTATACTGGTACAGGCATCAAAGGCTTCCAGCATGAAACACTGCATGAATTAAGCTGTGAGGGACCCAAAGAGGCCTCCTGAATTGGCTCACAGGATGCATACAGACCTGCTCTGACAGCCTCTTTAGCAATGTCAAAAAAATTTGTTTAGGCCAAAATCTTCCTCCTCCCTCAGCTCAGGCTGCTGTGAGGACATAAACAAAATACTCATGGTGTGAGTAAGAGAACTCCAGATATCTTATTTTCTTGCTTCCTGCGAGTCTGTACCTTTTCCACAAACATGCACAAGTTATTAAATATTTGTGAAGTTTACAGAGTTTCTATTTGTTTTCAGATTTACTGAAGATAAAGATTATCTGAGATAGTGCTCAAAATTAATGACTCTTCTTGGCTTCTCTTTGAAAGATGATAACTGTCTCGATTAGAAACATACAGAAAGGCAAGTGAGTACAGCTTGCAACAATTATAACCATACAGTTTGCAGTCCCTTTTCTCTTATGGGTGTGAAGGGGAGATGTTGCACTCATTTAGCTGGAAAAAGGCCCAAATTTCATCCTGGAAAATAGCCTTAGGAGAATGACCAGACCTAACAGCAGCAGAGCAGTGAATGTGATATATGCCTGTGAATCCTAAAGAGCTCTGGCTCTGGCTCTGGCTTAGAGAGAATATATAGCTACTCATGGAGCTGCATGTTTTCCTTCTCAGTACCAGTGCACACCAACATTTGTATTTCTTGGAGGTAAAAACACTGCAGAAGAATGGTGTTTATGAGACATTATTTCCACCCTCTATTGAATATAATACATTCCTTGTTCGTATTTATTTCATCATTTTCTCACCCCCCAATTGCTCTCTCCAAGGCTCAATTCTTAGACTCTTCTGCTGTATTTAAGTTTTTTTAAGATGAAGAGGAAGAACTTCTTTCAAAATTCTCAACACTACTGAATGCTTGTGAGCTCCAGTCTCGCTGGACTCTCAATAATAATTATTCCTTAAGACTTCCACGTGCCAATGACTTCCACAGTCTAAAATAGCACTCAGTCCAATAATTTTTTATTTTTTTAAATTGCCTTTGAGTGTGCAACTTCTTTTTTCTTTAAGTGGTGGTTTATTTTTGAATTATGAACCAGCAAGAACAGATCTTCCCAAGAACTTCTCTGGACTCTGCAGACAACCTACTCTAAGGTTCTGATCTTTATTTTCATAGGAAACCATGCAAATGAGAGAACAAGAATCATCCTCATGCTATAAAGAATTTATAGTTATTTTCTTGAAGAGTCTGACTGCCCCATAAATTTTACCTTACTTTTATATTTTCTAAAGGAATCAAGCACTTTAACCGGCTGAATGTCTTTATTAAGGTCCTGATTTTTGATGCTACATCACAGTACTAACTAACACAAATATATTATGACAGGAGACAATTTTTAAATGCAAGAACTGCAAAGTACTTAAGGAATTGCAGCCTGAAAACAATCAATCATATTCAGTCAAAGAAATGCAGGAGGAAATGGACCTGCAGGAAACAAAGCACACGTGGTACCTGAAAACAGGTTTAACTTTCTATCCTTCAAGCAGCTATGGCTAGTTTTCCAAATTAAGAGTACAATTTACTCTCTTTTGTGCATCTTCTCAAAGTACCCCGAACACATGCATCAATGGGAAATGAGGAAAAGTATGTTGTAGACTGAAATATTATGGTTTATGGTGTAAATATTTTTACAAAGGACTACTGCCTATATTAGCAAAACTGTTTAACAAAAGCTGCACTGAAGACCACTGCACTCCTGACAGAGGCCCTGGACTGTAAATTGATTTGAGGTGAGATGTAGTGACACTATTCTCAGGTCTGGTTTGGGAAGAATACTTGCACAGGAGGATTCAGCCCAGCACCTTCAGGAGTGGAGGCTACAGCCCCGGGCTCATCTGCTTCCAGGCTCCAACAGACCCCTACACCAAAGGGAGGAGTAAGGGAATTAAGACAGAGAGCACAGTGGAACTGATAAAGAGGCTCGATATCTTAGACCTGAACAGACAGAAGCCTTGGGAGAGACAGACACAATATAAGTGCTTCCAGAACAAGAAGTGACCAAGACGTGTTGTGAAACTTTTGCCAAGTGATGTGATGTCATGAAGAATGTGTAACCAATGGGAAATTGTTACCAAAACCAGAACCCTGTGTAAGTGCCCTACAAGTAAAACCCTGTAAGAACCCGTCTACTCAATAACTTTGGCTTCTGAGCACAACTCGAGATGTCCCCATCTCTCAATTGCTGCTAGAAGAGGAGAGGTTTCCTGTGTATGGCTATCAGCACAGCTGGTCAGGAGAACAACAGGAGAACATGTATCTGCCTGCAAGGAAGCTCGACCTGTCAACCCCTCAAAGCCTTTTTTGTTTTAGGATTAAAAGGGAAGGGGGAAAATTACAGTAGTGGAGTACCAGTGCAGTAGCTGGGGGAAAGGGCTTTCCCAGGTTTACTGCCCTCAGCTGCAGCAGCTGGAGAGGTGGCTGCTCCCAGCTCACCACTGTCCCTGGCCACACCTGCTGCCCTTGTAGCTACCCTGGCAAAAACGCCACATGAAAACTCCTCCAAGGCAAAGGCCTGAGGAACTGCACAGCTGGGCTGCTACAGCTGGCAAATCCACTAAAGCTATAAATATTGATTAGAACATATCCACATATACCAATCAGTGAAGATTCTGCTTGTCTTTTGCTGAGGGAAGTCCTGCCTTCCAAAACTCTTAGAAGTCACTGAAGAGCTGGGAATCACATGGGAAACAAGACTGTGCTTGGAGTGAATCTGGATTTCCAAAAAGCTTTTGAGAAAGTCCCTGATCAAAACTCTGGCAGAAGCTAAGATGCCAAGGATTAGAAAGGAAAGTCCTATATGACTCTCCATAACTAAGAGAAAGGAAATGAAGTGTAAATACACATCTGTTTTTTACAATGGAGGAACATTACCAGTGGGTCCCACAAGGATCCCTGCTGTGCTGTTTGCTAAGTGATCTGGATAAGACAGTGAACAGTGACATGAGAAAGTTTACTGACAAAAAACAGAAGAAAAAAAAAAAGAGGATAGGCAAAGTAAAACCAGTCGCAAAAAACTGCAGAAGGATCCAAGAGCACAACAAAAGGGAAATTATATTTAGTGTTGATATAATGCAAAGTGATGTTTGTGGGGATACACAGCCCTAACTATACATATAAAGACTCTAATTTAGCTCTGTTCCACCCAGGGCAGAGACCTTGCAATTAGAGTGGGTAACTCTGTGGGCACTTGGCTCAGCAGCAGTCAAAAAGGCAAAGAGAAAGGTAGGAGCAGTTATGAGAAAATACAGAAAATATTAAACATTGTTACACCATTGTATAAATGATGCATCCTCATTTTAAATCTGGCTGTTTGCTCTGGTCACCTCACCTCACACAAAGGCAGAAGAACTACTAAAGATATAAAGCAGGGAGACACAGATGATCACAGGTATGAATGGTTTCTGTACACAAAGGATTGAAATTGTAAGTCTTCAGACTGGAAGAGGCAAAGGAGGTGAAACACAACAGTGTGAGACTGCGAATGACAAGGGGAAAGTCTACAGGAAATGGTCATTCATTATTTCTCCTGAGAAATACAGGACACCCACATGGCTATGATACAGCAGATTGAAAAGTAACACAAGAAAGTGTGTGTACTACGTATATATATATATATATAAAATCCAGTACAATGCAAAGAAGAAAGGCTCCTTCAGGGTTATTAAACACAATGGTGAAAACACAGTTTCCAGTCCTGGAATCAAATGCTTGCTTCCAAATGCTTAGTGGATGTGCCAGGTTATAAGGCAGAGATGAAATCTGTGCCACTGCTAGAGGTAGGAAAAAGGACATGAGCACTTCTGCCCCTGGGGTCTGATCACTTGTACTGAAAGCAAAGCTGCAACAGCTGAGTTTGTAGGTCTTTGGCAGCTTCTGTTCAACAGCCAAACACCACAAGCAGGAGCAGCAGCATTTTTTTACAGCACATTACATGGGCAGAACAGGTCACGTCAATGGACACTAGAGGGTGGTAAGTTCACCAGTAGTCTCAGCTGCTGGAAAAATGCAGGCTCCAGCTTCCCTAGAGCACCGTTTCCTCAGTTTGGTTCCCTTCCCTTCTCCTATTCCAATCAAAAAGTAGCATGGGAGCCATGCTTTCAGCATGTAGCAGGTTAAATCATGGGCTTTTGTCTTGGGATCAGGCAGAAGTTTTTTGTTTTGGTCCAAGTGACCAAGGCCCCACAAAAACGCCATGGAATCTGAACACGAGGTAGGATCTGATATTAGGAAGTTAATGCTGTTAAGACTGACTGAAACTTGGTTTTGGTAACTTGCACCAGGAAAAAGGTCAGAAACAGAGAAATCGTTCTTTTTAGCTGTTGCCCTAACAAACATGATAGCAACTTTTTCCTTCCTTTTGCCTCCCTTACAAGTGTGGAAAAAGACTTCAGCTAGGGTAAACTGCTGGTCTTCTGCAAATAACTGATTATATAGGAAGGACAAGTATGACCTTCTCCTGGAATCAATTAAATACCTTGTATGAGATAAAAATATACATGGGGTTACATTTGCATTTCCACAGTGTTATAGAACTGAGACTTTTTGTTGAAGAGATTCTCTTAACTACCAGTTCATTCACTTTACTGTCCTAGTGACCACACACTTGGACATGCATGCTAAAATCAAAGATATTGCAAGGGTAGTAACTGAAGAAGGAAAAACTTCAGGGTGTTTCTAAAACTTTGGTCAGAGGTGAGATGCAAACAGTCAAGGGAATCCTAAATGCCTCGTTACCCTTGCACTGAAGACAAGCACACAAAGAACAGTTCTCACCCTGACAAGAACTTTATTCCTGACCTGGGACAAAATGATGTTTTTTCACTACCAATTCTAAAATACACAACCCAAACACAAAAGCTGATATACAAGATGAAAAGTGAGAGCAACAGTCTCATTGCAAATTCACAAATAAAGATAATTGCTACTAGTTTTCTTCTGAATTACATGCCATCTTTAGGGAGCTACATTCCTAATCACTTCAATTCAAAATGCTTCAATTCAGCTGGCAAATACATTAACTCACAGCTCCTTAGAAAAACTGACAGAACTATTTTGTCATAAAAACCATGGGCTAAAAAGCTTCTAGTGAAATTCAACAAAATGAGCTAACTATGATGGGCTTTTTGTTGATATTGCTTTTAATTAGCAATATTAACTGCTTTTATAAATACATGTGTACACATACATGTGTGGACACATACATTTCCAAACATCAAAAAACTGAGAGTATGAAACCCTCATTTTTCCTTGCCCTAAATGGAAAATCATATGGAGTGGAAAACTACTCATATGAAAAAAAAACAAGTAGCTGCTTTGGGGAACACTTT
The DNA here is from genome assembly GCA_013400315.1 of Bombycilla garrulus. Lineage (NCBI taxonomy): Eukaryota > Metazoa > Chordata > Aves > Passeriformes > Bombycillidae > Bombycilla > Bombycilla garrulus. The sequence continues at coordinate 904,135 of VXBU01015858.1, read as the reverse complement.
ATAGTAACACTGAGATGAGCTTCTGTGTTTGTGTAAATATATATTTATGCTTTCAGAAGACAAAAAAAAAGAGGTTACAGTGAATCCCACCAAGGATATAATTAGGTGCACATTATTTACCACACTGCTTGCAATTACTTTATCTACTGGTTACATAAACAGCTGGAAAGGTTTTGTGATATTGTTTTGCACATATATCCAAGACAGTGTTAGCTAGCTGTGTCTGAGGTCACATTCAGAGTTAAAAATTAAATCTCCAAGTGAAGCACAGCTGAAACAACCAGACCCAGGTGGTCTCTACACACAGAAAACCGAAGTAGCAGTTTGAGTGACTGCGGTACTGACTCATTCAGGAAAACATTCAGCTCCACGTCCATGCTCATGTGCTTGAGCCATGGCAAGAACAAGAAAAGAGTTGTTGAATCAAAGCCTGTTACATGTGTGGCAAACAGCTTTATCTGGGTCAAGCTTCATCTAAGATAAAAAGGGTGGAAGGGAAGGAATGCTGTCTTTGAACAACCCCCTGGGGTAGAGAGCTGCCTGTTCTAACTAGAAGTTCAACTATTTCTTCCACATGACTCCGTGACTTTGTGCAGGTCATTTAACTTTGAAATGAAAGAATGAATATTGTAAACTCGTAAAGATGAAAATTAAGACTCTACTGTTGCATGCAGGTAGAGATATTACAAAAGAAAGGCCTTACAAAACTGTGGTTTAGGCCTGCAACTTCAGCTAAGTGCAGTTGGTCTGTTAATTCCCACGAGAAAGAATCAGAGGAATGAGAATAAGTTTGTGTAACAACCTATTCTTGTAGAAGAAAAATAAGTTGCGCCTGTAATAACAGAAGATCTGTCCCATGAGAGTCCACAAAAAATGTAAACATCTGTGGAAAGAGAAAGTCTTAGCACGTATACAACAGAGACACCTAACCAGTGGAGTGAGTTGCAAAAAAGTTATTAGCCAATTAGAATAAAACACAAAGTCTTTGAACACTCTATAAATACAAGCTTTATGAATAAAGAATTGGCTTTTCCTGCATGAAGAAACTGACTCCCATCTGCTTGTTACTGCAACAATACACTCTTTTTTATAAGGATACCTCAAATTTCCTTGAGGGATATGCACTTTTAAGACTGCACAGAACTAAAACTTTCTGGGCTCTCCTAAGATGTCAGTGAACTGCTGGTTCACTTTACTTCATGGATGACTATGGGGCACTCAAATGGAAGAAAGCAGAAAATAAGTGCAATAAAAGTGTTATCTTTTTTACAAAAGAATCTCATTGGAACGGAGTATAAAATTATTATTTCTCAGAATACACATATGTAGAAATGAATAATCAAAACAAGTAAAATCTGGTTTGATATCTTCCTGGCATGTTAATCTAGATGCTGTGCATATGCACCTATAATTGTATTCACAGTTAGCAACGATCTCATTTATAAAACAAACCAAAACAATCTAATAGAACAAAATCTATGAATGATTTTTATGTGGTAGCTGCAGACTGTTTAAAGCAACTGTATTGAACTAACATCACAAACACAGGAAAAAAATATGTTGGCAGTTTTTGGCAAGAAAATCATAAATAATTAACTAAGCTGCTCTATGCCCTCACCTCATACAGACTGCAGCATATGTGTTAATGATTCTGCAGAACAGCTATTAGGCTTAGAGCCTCTGCATGAGGCAAAAAATCCCCAGTTATTATGTAATGTAATAAAGATAGACATGTCAGGATTAGCAGAAGGGCCAAAGACACAGAAGCAGCTTTATGTGCAACATTTCCCCAAGGTAGTTAAATGTTTGCAAAAATGAGCAACTGACAGAGTGTTGGAATAATGCAAAAAGAACCCCAGCAAGTCCAAACTATACTACATGGAAGAAAGTAACAGAGTTAACAGCATAAACTCCTTGCATTGTGAATTACGGGCATCCTGTTAGTGATGTATTTACAGCTGTGAGTGTACACTCACAACTGCAACTCTGCAACAGATGAAAATATGATCTGCCCTGAACAGAGCATTGGTTGTTTATCACCTTGAATTACAGAAAATACGCTAACACTAAGCCAAGTCCCTTCTGGTGGCACTTTTTCTCATCTTCACTCAATTTCCACAGATCAGACCTGATGAATTAATATAAGTAAAAAGAGCTTGCTCATGAGCATCTAGAGATGTTTTTATATGTATTTTTATGTATATATGTCTTTATATGTACATGCACACACACACACAAATAAAAAGTGACTAATAAACAGATACCCAAAATTCAGTTGCAACAAGTTAAGTGTTCATCATGGAAAAGTGACAGGAAACACTACTAAGTTGTTATAGTCAGGTTATCAAGGAAAGAAGTTCTCATTCTATCTGAAGTTCTTCCTAGGGAAGTTCTCAGGCTGGACTGGAGCCTTTTAACATCTAACATCTCCCTGTATAAACCAATTAAAAAACAGCAAGAAATATGTCATAAATCTGTTATAATTTTGTGCTGTATTAAAAAAATAGCTCACTGATAACTATTTAGTACATCTACATATTTTTCTTCCCTTTGACCTTTTACCATCTCATTTACCTCCTTTTTAGGAAGGAGATGATAAGAAACAATTTTAGGTCTAATTTTTATTTCTGTTTGCCCATTTTTTGAATTAGGAAGGGGAAGGACAGTAAGTTAAGGCACTAGAGTCCTTTTCCAATGCCCATGTGAATTACACAGCTATCTTATCCATACCAGAAAGTGGGGTTCATCCAGACAATATTCTTTCCCTAGGACTGATGTAGATCAGATTCCAATTCAAGCTTTAACTGTGGAGGTGGAACACAACAGAGGTGGGGGTTTAGACACCTGGCATAAATTTCAACAAATGCTTTGAACTTGGTCCTTACTCATAAACTTTTCTTCTCTATGGACTGGAAAATTCCTTATTTTTTTCTGACTTGACTCACAGACTTTTTTTTTTGCAAGAGATTGATGTGGTGAAGAAAGAAGATCCAAGGTATCACAAATACTACTAACACCTAAATACTTGCAGGACCATTTGATCGTTGAGGTCCCCTTTCAACCCAGTATTCAATGAGTCTGTGACTCTATTCTGTAGTGTGACCAAACTATCTCTCTTTAAGAAAGGGACAAAGATGACCTGCATGACTTTGATCTGCCTGTAAGAAAAGCTTTCCTCTATTCCTAGTTCATGAAGATATTCAGATTAGAATAATTTCTCTGTTAAATTGAAATTTTGTCATAATATAAAATTATAAATAAATTAAAGCATGAATTGCTTTTGAAGGATGATGAAAAACCACATGGACATTTATAGACAGAACCTGTATCAGTAAGAAAAGCATTTTCTAATTCTGTAAATGGTGATTAAAGACATAGGGAAGTTAAACACTACTTCTGCCCTTAGGCAAATATTGAGGAAACATCCCATGCGATTTCTCACAGTGGAAAAATTACAGCATCTGCCAAATCCATAATGGTCAGATGCTGAAATATTTTCTACCTGTCCTCAGTGGTCTATCACACACATTCACCACGATGACTCATGACTTACTGTCATTAGCTTATAGACTTTAGTACAACTTGTATCACCACAACCAACAAAGTGCTCTAATGCAGTCAACTAAAATGCAGTTTCACTTTGAAACTAGAGAGTGCCAGTGAGAGAAAATCCTTTCTCTGGAGAAGGGACACTAAGGACTTCTGAGACGTGTGTCTATGTGTGAGGGAACAGAAGGGAGGAAGGAATAACCTGCAGTAATAAATATGGGCCTCATAACAGGAAGCTTTTCAAGAGGACTGAAATTAAAATTGCAAATAATAACAGATTTTAATATTATAAGAAAACTGGTAGACTGAATTAATATTACAAAATTTGGATTAAATCATAGACGTGTTTCATCTGTGATATTTCTACTGCTCCAGGGAAACAAGGTAGATAATGCAGTACTGGAGGGATTTTTCCCTGATCCCAAGATTTTTGGCACTGTGGCTCTGTACCAGTTTTCAGGCTCTTTTCACAGACAGAATTAAGACTCAAAACACAAGTAAAGATGTCAGACTCCTAAAACAGGGCTAGGAGCACACTGCCTGGCCAGTTCTAACACATATCCCAATTGGTGCAACATATGAGCTTATTCTACCTCCCACTGTAGCAATTTCTGTAGTTGCTAAACATGGGTTGCTAAACATTTACAAACACCAGGAAGGTGCTGTCCATGATGCTATCTAATGGATATTTGGAAGACAATATGAAGGGAAAAAGGACACAGACCGATCAGTTTCATCTGATCTGAAGGAAGAAAACACAGTAATGATGTGACACTGAAATAATCCTGATCCTAAAATACATTCTCACTACATCGAAGAGTCAGAGAGTAGCCTCTCCTGAAATAAATGGCTGTTTCCTCTCAATGGCTTTAACAGTTTCAGATAATTCTGAACAGAAAACAGAGGGAAAACTACCCCAAAAGCAAAAAAAGAGTATGAAAAGCTAAAATTATTTTTCCTTTTGGAGCCTGGAATTGTCCCACTTTAACTTTTCCAAACCTTTGCAGCCTGACTCAACCTAGTGATCTGCTATTGTTCTGAAATCAGTACAGAGCTATCTACAGAGGAGAAACAATCACCCTGCTCTGTCCTAGAATGGAATGAATAGCTGTGTCCTCAGGGAATCCAGAAGGATAATAATGATTTTTAAGTATTTGGAGGTAAGTAAGATAAGTACAACAGCAAAAAATATCAATGCCCCCTGCAATTCTGAAACTGTATGCATTAATTCTTTATTAGCCCTTCTCACCCTACGTAGAAGATTCTACTTTTCTATTTTACATTCCCAAATTAGAAGTAGTGTCTGTATGAAGGGGTACCAAGTTCATCTCCTGCACCTGCCACAGTGTTATTTCTGGAAGGAATGAGACCTTTGATACAAACCAGTTCTGTCTGGAACCCACTCGCACGGCAAGCACACATCCCAAATGCCCTCAATATGGACAGCACTCACACAGGGAATATTTGTGAGGGAATGATGCCTCCATCATTCATGGAATGGCATGAAATTTTGTGAGAGGGGTACACCAAAGCAAAGGTAAATAATTTCAGCTCCAGCAGACCACATGCATGCCAGAAAAATACAGGTTAGGTAAAAGCCATGCAAGTCATATACCTGGTCGTGTGGTGAGTCCTCTGTCTGCAGCTGGGCGGGCATCAACGGGCTCAACTAGGCAAGTGCAGAAAAGAAACAAAAAAGCAAACAAAAATAAACAAAATCCCCCAAAATTACAAGTCAAGGGCTCTTCTGTCAGGACAGCGCAGTAGACACATACTGCATTAACAGTTACCAAAGCAACAACTAGAAAATATCTGCCTTCAGTTAATCCTGAAAGTAAAAGGAAGGGATGGACAAGACTTCACAAGGAAAGCTTCAGAGTTGAGGTGTCAATTTCCCATCATATTCTGGTTATGGCTTCAAGTCAGAAACCATTAAGACTAAAGAATTTCTGTCAAAAGAACAAAACCGTATTCATGACATGCAAGCTTTTCCCAATTGTCTGATCAGAACTGGCAGCCAGAAGGGACATTATGAGTTCCTGCAGCTGCTCTTTATTAATATTGACTTAAAAGCCTCCTGAATCCCTCCTTTCTCCTTTCAACAGGGATTCTTTACAGCACCAGCTATGACATTTAAAAAAGTAAGTGCATTTTGAAAATACAGTCAATATTCCTATATGTTCTGATTTGTGAACAGCATATTTATCTTCCAGTTTTTCAAGGGAAACAAAGAAGAAACTCAAATTTCTACCCAAATGTGTGTTTTACAGTTTTACAAAACTCTTTTATTATCCTTCTAAGGTTTTATCAGCTGAAACCCAAGTTGATGGAGCTTCCTGGCACTAACAGAAAAACAGAATTTGCAAAACTCTGAGCTATTTGAGTCACTGCCAACTATTTCAGTAAGTTCAAACACAATGGAAATGTTTATTACAAGATTCAGATTTTCACCCCTCTATTTTGGTTGTTTCTCTCTTTTGCTCCAATTGCATTGCCTTCCTCATCTACCCAAGCTTTGATAGTGTCAAAGAACTTAAATTCAGAAATGAAGTGCTACACTGTTCCTTATAATTCAGAATCCGTAACTTAAGTTCTTATTCGTTTGAATTTCTGGATTCAGGTATGAGCCTGTATCAGCAGTAAGAGAGATGCAATGACACAGGAAATCTGACAGACCCACAGTTTTCAATAAAGAGCTGCTCATTAAAAAAAAAATCACACAAACCTGATGGTACTGTTGATTTCAGCAATGGAACTGCCCATCTTCTCAGGAAGTCTGTGTCACTGGCTTAGTGTTCCTGTGGGTTTGACAAACAACCTACCATGCTTGTAAGTGAGAGCTTAAGTGGCTCCCATGTCCTTTGCACACAGGAGATGACTGCATGAGCTTCTGCCTCTGAATAAAACCCAGTAACTCAGCTTTCGAGTAGCTGCAGACTAAAAGCACATGAGCACATCTGACTCACTTGTGTCTCTAGAGAGGCAGACTTTCACAGAGCTGAAACCACAGACCAGCCGTGGTGCTGCAGAGGCACTTTCCTTCCCAGCAGTTCAGAGTGGCACTAGCATACCATGTAATTATTTTCCTTACATAGCTCTGTACAAAACGCAATTTCCATCCTTAACTAAAAACCACGGTTTTGAGTATTTTCCTATGTATGTCTTCTGCTAGGTTTTTCAATATTGTCAGCACCAACCCTCAGGCAGCTCAGCAGTAATTTTCAGTGGCAAGGACCCAAGGGAAGAAACAATCATGAGCAAACATTATCCCAACTGCTCCTGCAGACTCCTCCTCTGATACCCTGGCCCCCGCATCCTCCCCAGAAGGCTGAAGGGCTTTTTTTTCTCTCCTCTCTGTAATCCTACATGGCAAGAGCTATGAAGAACTGAGAGAGAAGCCTGTGCATAGCAACAGAGTAGGTGAAGGGGAAAAGGGTGAAAAAAGTTTCTGTTGTACAGTAGCATGGACCCGACCTCAGAGTAATGTAGTATTTGTGGTTGGGTGAAAGTATTAGTAATGACTAATTCTTGTAATTTGTAATTTTGGAAGCTCTTTAGAAGGGAGAAAGGATGGGCCACTGGCACATTTCAGAACTGGCACATTTCAGAACTGACACAGAAGTGAAGAGACCTGGTCAAGGTCACAAACCAGCTTCAGGGCAAAAACTGGAGGCAAATGACAAGAGCCAAGAGTCTTCCAAAGCAGATTGTAATGTCAGGCAACATGATACAAAGAAAGGCTAGTTTCTGGAGAGCCCTGAGCTACCACTTTTTGAATTTCAGTTGGATTTTAAAACCTTCTTCTTGCTCTGTCCGAGTACTGATATATGGACAAACAGCAGTTAACTCTGAAAATCTTGTCTGTGGGTTTTCTCACAGCTAGCCCTCATATGCTGGTTTTGCATTAAATTGATTTTGGTGAGGAGGAAAAACGTCAGCCACTGAAGTAATTCTCCGTAGGGAGATGTTAACAACTTCCTCTGTGCCTGGGAAAACCAACAGCTGGCTGGCTCTGAGAACTGACACGCTGCTAAGCCAATAGAGAAGCTGGCAATGCCTCGTATTAAAGAATGAAAAAGGGCAGGAAGTTCTCTTCTTTTTCCTGCTTTTGGAGAGGTGACCAGCGGGGGGCTGCTGGGCTCCTGGCACACTGCCAGGCCAGGCCCTGGTGTCGCTGCTGAGATCCTGTAGGGCCCCAGCACGGTCTGGCTGCTGAGATTGCACTGGGAGCCATCCCAGTGTCACCGAGCCATGTGGCTGTCGCCAATCTTGGCCCAGCCACTGAGATCCTGGCCACGCCTGCCGCTGAGCCACGAGGCCACTGCCATCTTGGCCCAGCCTGCCATAGACTTCACGTGCCTGTCTCCTTCTAAACTGCCGCCCTGCAAGCAAAGGGACAAACCAGCTTTTCTTTCTTTGGTGTCCCGCATGAAGAAAGCTGTGGCGTGGAGCCGACAGCTGGCATGGTTTGTGCAGTGCCAGGGAGATCAGATGACCAACAGAGAGAAAAGCACAATGAGTGTTTTCCTGGATTTGTGAAGCCTGGATAAGATTTTTCAGTGCTGTAGAACTCCACTTGAGGACAGATGAACCTACAGACACCAATCTTCTCCTGAGTCAGAGAAAACGGAAAGAGGGAACGTGTGACGAGAACAACATGGTGACACCAGGTCGATTCAGAAGGAGGAAGGGGAAGAGGAGATTCTTTGAGCATTGGAGCTGAAAATCTTCTGCAAGGCACGATGAGGACTATAATAGAACAAACTGTTTTCCTGTAATTCATGAAGCTTATGGGGGAATGTAGAGTTCACCTGNGTGAGAGCTTAAGTGGCTCCCATGTCCTTTGCACACAGGAGATGACTGCATGAGCTTCTGCCTCTGAATAAAACCCAGTAACTCAGCTTTCGAGTAGCTGCAGACTAAAAGCACATGAGCACATCTGACTCACTTGTGTCTCTAGAGAGGCAGACTTTCACAGAGCTGAAACCACAGACCAGCTGTGGTGCTGCAGAGGCACTTTCCTTCCCAGCAGTTCAGAGTGGCACTAGCATACCATGTAATTATTTTCCTTACATAGCTCTGTACAAAACGCAATTTCCATCCTTAACTAAAAACCACGGTTTTGAGTATTTTCCTATGTATGTCTTCTGCTAGGTTTTTCAATATTGTCAGCACCAACCCTCAGGCAGCTCAGCAGTAATTTTCAGTGGCAAGGACCCAAGGGAAGAAACAATTATGAGCAAACATTACCCCAACTGTTCCTGCAGACTCCTCCTCTGATACCCTGGCCCCCGCATCCTCCCCAGAAGGCTGAAGGGCTTTTTTTCCTCTCCTCTCTGTAATCCTACATGGCAAGAGCTATGAAGAACTGAGAGAGAAGCCTGTGCATAGCAACAGAAATGAGAGTAGGTGAAGGGGAAAAGGGTGAAAAAAGTTTCTGTTGTACAGTAGCATGGACCCGACCTCAGAGTAATGTAGTATTTGTGGTTGGGTGAAAGTATTAGTAATGACTAATTCTTGTAATTTGTAATTTTGGAAGCTCTTTAGAAGGGAGAAAGGATGGGCCACTGGCACATTTCAGAACTGGCACATTTCAGAACTGACACAGAAGTGAAGAGACCTGGTCAAGGTCACAAACCAGCTTCAGGGCAAAAACTGGAGGCAAATGACAAGAGCCAAGAGTCTTCCAAAGCAGATTGTAATGTCAGGCAACATGATACAAAGAAAGGCTAGTTTCTGGAGAGCCCTGAGCTACCACTTTTTGAATTTCAGTTGGATTTTAAAACCTTCTTCTTGCTCTGTCCGAGTACTGATATATGGACAAACAGCAGTTAACTCTGAAAATCTTGTCTGTGGGTTTTCTCACAGCTAGCCCTCATATGCTGGTTTTGCATTAAATTGATTTTGGTGAGGAGGAAAAACGTCAGCCACTGAAGTAATTCTCCGTAGGGAGATGTTAACAACTTCCTCTGTGCCTGGGAAAACCAACAGCTGGCTGGCTCTGAGAACTGACACGCTGCTAAGCCAATAGAGAAGCTGGCAATGCCTCATATTAAAGAATGAAAAAGGGCAGGAAGTTCTCTTCTTTTTCCTGCTTTTGGAGAGGTGACCAGCGGGGGGCTGCTGGGCTCCTGGCACACTGCCAGGCCAGGCCCTGGTGTCGCTGCTGAGATCCTGTCGGGCCCCAGCACGGTCTGGCTGCTGAGATTGCACTGGGAGCCATCCCAGTGTCACCGAGATCCCACTGGGGGAGCCATCCCAGTGTCACCGAGCCATGTGGCTGTCGCCAATCTTGGCCCAGCCACTGAGATCCTGGCCACGCCTGCCGCTGAGCCATGAGGCCACTTTATGTGCCTGTCTGCTTCTAAACTGCCGCCCTGCAAGCAAAGGGACAAACCAGCTTTTCTTTCTTTGGTGTCCCGCATGAAGAAAGCTGTGGCGTGGAGCCGACAGCTGGCATGGTTTGTGCAGTGCCAGGGAGATCAGATGACCAACGGAGAGAAAAGCACAATGAGTGTTTTCCCCGATTTGTGGAGCCTGGATAAGATTTTTCAGTGCTGTAGAACTCCACTTGAGGACAGATGAACCTACAGACACCAATCTTCTCCTGAGTCAGAGAAAACGGAAAGAGGGAACGTGTGACGAGAACAACATGGCGACACCAGGTCGATTCAGAAGGAGGAAGGGGAAGAGGAGATTCTTTGAGCATTGGAGCTGAAAATCTTCTGCAAGGCACGATGAGGACTATAATAGAACAAACTGTTTTCCTGTAATTCATGAAGCTTATGGGGGAATGTAGAGTTCACCTGCAGCCCATGAGAACTGGAGAATGTAGATGCTGAAAAGCTGTGATCTGACTTGAGCAGAGAGACAGAGAGAACTTTTGCTTTGAGAGAGAGAAGAAGAAAAGCCTTTGCTCTTATACTAGAACAGCTCATCCTTAGAAGCGGTACCCTATAAGCTGAAATGGCCCACGAAAGCAGTTGTGGGAAGACTGCAAGATGTGGGAAGGATTTCATGATGTAAATGGGGTTTTTCTTGGTGGATTTCATGATGTAAATGGGGTTTTTCTTGGTGGACAGTCGCTGTGAAAATTGGAACCATGCTGGAAGAGTTCACATGCAGCTGTTTCCCATGGGAAAGACTCCATGGCATAGCAGGGGAAACTCCTGTCCCTGAGTGAACTGAAGAAAGATTCCTTTCAGAAGTGATAAACCGACTAAAAATCCCAGAATCTTTGCGTTATTGGTGGGAAGAAAAGAGGGGCTGGGGGGAGGAAGCTGTTCTAAAGGTTTATTTTAGTTCTTATCATTCTTACTTTACTTCTTTTAACAAAGTTTTCTTTATGCCTTTTAAAGTTTTGACCCTGTCTTGCCCTCAGTATTTTCTCCTAATCCTTATCTCAACCCCATGAGCATTATTTTAACTATTTTTTTTTCTCCTGCTCTGCTCAGTTATAGCAGAGGAAGATGAGTAGACGATTCTCAGGAGTGCACTGGCATTTGGTCAGCCGTCAACCCACTATACCTCACAAGACCACATCATCATGACAGCTATTGAAGAGGGGAGAAATTTAAACCTACTACAGCACTTACCAATCATCAAAACTCAAATATGTACTGTGTGTTATTATAAAAAGTGCACTCATTTTGATGCACCAGAATTATACTCCTCTTGAATATACTTCCATATACACAGAAATAAGACTAAAAAAGCATTCTCCGAATAGACTCATCAAAGCAGACTGGTACATATTTATTTACACTGACTACTTGGGCTTCACAGAGGCCACACATTTCCATCTTTGCCTAATACTAATACATCTCAGAAGAGCAAGAGAATGTTTTTACTCCTCTTTTCAAAAGGAAAAGTACATCCAAGACTGGTACAAATCAGCAGGTGAGGAGTGCTGTGTGATGCTTACCTATCAAAACGTTGTTGAAGGGACTGAACAAATCATAAGGATAACACAGTACGTTGACAGGAATCTCACTTTAAATAAATACTAGATATAGACATTAAGGATCTCTGTAATCTGCAAGCTAAACCAAACCCAGTTAGTCATTGGCAAAATGCCCAGAGGGCTTGGCAGCATCAGAGCTTCACAGCTGTTGGGGGGATTTTTGGGGGCCACCTCTGAAGATGTGCTTTGCATTGCTGAAATACAGTTTCCTGACATTTTTCATGGTGCCTCTGTATGGTTCTCAAAAAGTGTTTTCTTTGTTAACCTAATTTGTGTTGCAGCATGCTGGACATCCATACAGTATATTACCTCCTGCTTCAGAATAACTTTTGTCGACATTTCCAGGGAAATTACCTCAGGGTATGTTCAAGTGAGAACATACTTGCAGAAAATACTGTTATGCTAGACTTTCAAAGTTTGTTTATTTTTAGACTATTTTTCACTTACTTGTCAATAAAAGCAATTCTAGAGAAAAAAAAACCCCATCTTGCATAAAAACTTGCTCTTTAAAACATGCAATTTACATTGGGAAAATTTCAAATGAGGTTATGAAACCTTAAGATTATATGGCAACATACCAATCCAATACATTATTAATATCTCTGGGTGAAACCTGGGATTAGATCATGGCCATGGAAGGAAACAGGCATGGGAACTAGTAACAACAAATTTTAATGGGGAGGGTTGTAGTATTTTAACTTCATCAGTTTATCAGAGGGAAAAAAAAAAGAAGAGGAGAAAATTAGGTCAATTGTTACTAACTTCTTGCTACTTCCAAACCATATTATAAGAAGATAGAAACATATCTTTGGAAGCAAGGTAGACAAAGCCTCAAGTAAGATCACTATCAAAGAAGGAAACAGGCATGGGAAGTGAAGACAAACAACACAGTCAGTCCTGGAATTCTGGAACAATGACGTGGGAGACAAACACAAAGGAAAAAAAAAAAAGCTGTGAAATTCCCCTTTGATGCTATGGGCAAAGGTATAGAAATGGTCTCTAAAGAAGAAGGTATTCTTGGTATGATCACGTTAAGAACGTTGTGATTTGGGTAGAGGACAGAGAAGTATAAGGGGAAACAAGAAGGACTTGAGGTTTAAGTCACCAAATGATTTCCTCTTCTAACTGTGCATACTTGAACCATTATAATGGTTGGCCTAACTGAACTGACTGCTGCAATAAATTCATGACAAATACAATACAATCCTGGCATAAAAAAACAAAACTAAACTCAAACAACTTGAAGGCATGGAAGAATAAGTGCTGCAACAAACCACATACTGCATTAAAACACACAGGCCTAATAATTAAGTATGGTATTCCAGGCAGGGGAGTTTTTGTTTCTTATTTACTGCCATTTGAAAAGGAGAACCATGCTCAGTATAGCTGCCTGTGGGAATTCAGTGTCACTTTGAAGTACCTTTCATTATTAGATTCTGAGCTTAGACAGGTTTTTGAAGGAGAAACATGCTTGTAGGATTAAACTATGGGTATATCTGGAGGCACCTGTCTACCTAATAACTTCTAAACCTGGTGACTGAAATCAATATATTTTGAAAGCTAAGAGGACAGACAGCAAAAATCCCCGCCATGTTTTATGAAAGCAGGCAACAGGTATAGAAACTGATGCCCTGGATGCCTCAGCTATGGAAAAAACTGGAGCAAGAGCTGCAATTGAAAATTCCTGCAGGACAGACATGAGCCAGACTGTGACATGCTCCTGGCAGACAGCACTGATATATGCACTAGGGTTAGAGCAAGCTGCAGCTCCTTCCCCAGGAAAATGAGGTTCAGCCTGCCAGCCTGTGAGCCATCTGTACCCCTCGCCAGGGCCTGACGTGCTCCAGCCAGCTGCTCTCACTGCCTGGCATGCTACTTGGCTGCAAGTGCCCTTCAGACGCAGCTGGAGTCCTTGTCATCGTCTCATGCCTTCTGGCTCTCCCTGCCAGCTGGTCTGTTGAGTTTGCTCTGGCTCTGCTCTTTTATTTGGTCCCTAACTTGCAGTGCTGACTCCCTGATCGTCTGATTTTAGCCCCACTCCTGACCAGCCTCTCCTCTTCCCCTCAGATCTGCTAAGTATCTGCCTCACTGACCTTTGTGCAGGTCTTTTCCTTTGCCTGATCCTAGGCTTCTCTGACTCCTTGGGACAAACTTGGACTGCAAATCTATTTCTGATTCCACTGATTTCACCTGGCACCAACACCAGACCTGGCAAATCCATGTCCGTGTCCCATACACCGAGTTGCCCACAGTCACTCACAGTCTGTGCTGGAATGAGACTAACTGCCTAAGGATGATCTCAGAACTCATGTTGAGAGCAGGTACAGCCTAAGCCAGTGGTTTCAAAAGACTCAAGGAGGATGTTAATGTCTGTGCAGTTCAGCTACAAATCACAGAGAAGCCTGAGAAGACTTCTGCAGTTCCAGGCTCTGTACGGACTGTGACTTTGCAGTATCAAACTTTTACTGATGTGATTAACTTAGCACTAGTAACAGTGCAGTTGAACAAAGGAAAGCAAAGGCAAGAGGAGGAATTTGAATGACATGACTGAAGTACCTCAGGTTTCTGATTTATTCAAGCACCTAAGTGAACGACCAATTCCAGATTCTACGTGGATTATTCAAGTAGCATGCAGTCACTTCAATGAAGCAGTCACTTCAATGAAGCAGTCGATGAACAACATATAATACTCCTCAGGAAAAACCTTTCCACTAGCCAAGTTGTATTGATGTGCATGTAGGAACATTTCTGCAGTACATTCCACACAACCAGTGTATGGAGTGAAATAACTTTATCTGTCTGCTAGGATTATGCAGGAACTGTAATAATTTTCATGCCAGCAAATAAAAAGCTCTACCTTAAATAAAACACTCATTTTATCATGGCACAAATCAAACAACTTATCTGTCTCCCTTCAGTCATTGTCTTCTATCTTAGAAGACTTATTCATAATCTCCTAGAATTTATTATTGTTTGTTTCTGAAGGCAAGTAAGCTTAACTCTGAAATTTACTGTGTGTCTAAATTACAGATTTTAGTCAGAACTTTCTATTCCATCAAAGAGACACAACTGACACAGAAGATCCGTTCCAAACGTACATTTCAGAACCTATATCCCACTTACACTTACTTAGAAGAAAAATATTAATTTTCAGGGAACAACATGAAGAGAAATCACAAAGCTCAGCTCAGAAAGTTCTATGGTTTCTCCCTCTATTGTACCTACCTTCATTTTCAGTATTGGCTGGAACAGAATCAACTCCAAAGGGATGCCACGGCTGAAGGTCATCTAGGCTGAAGTCTCCATCCACTGGCAGAAGTTCAACTGTAGTCTTTGTTTCCGTCAATGAAGGCATAAGAGCATCATTTCCATAGCTGATTCTGGGTTCGCTGATCATATTGGCCAAAACATCATCAGAGTAGTTTTGTTCTTTCTGAAGTAATTCATCTGCAAGGAAATTTCAATGCACAGATTATCTGAAAGAGCCAGCATATCTAAGGAACTACTTTCAATGCTACTCAAATAAGAATTCACTGTTGTGACATTCTGTTTTCTTATGATAAATAAAAACATTAAGGCTTGGACTAGTCAAAACCCATGACAAGCACTGCAGCTAAGGTATTTTTTTGAAACATCAACCAGAATTGCTCAATGCTGTTTCCTACCCACATGTCTACCACATTACAGATCACAGGTCTGTGCTATATACATTCCTTGGCTCTTCCCAACCACTTTGAAAGAAAGCACAAAACAATTCCCTTCAATTCAACATGCTGCTGTAAGTCAGCCAGTGAGAGATCCACAGGAAGCAATGCCTTTACAATTTCTCCTTCCTGTTATAAATGCTCACTGCCAAAGCTCATCACAACTCTTAAATCCTAAATCTCCACAGCAGTCACTGTATTAAATTGGGTTTACTATAAGACATCAAATCTGAAGAAGCATTTGATTTTTTAACATATATATAACTTCATCATAACACTGAAGTACTACTACCACTTGTAAAATAATTTGCCTGCTACTACTACTAGTAGTAGTAGGCAAATTATTTTACAAGCTACCAGCACCTAAAGCTACACACTATTATTCATGTTGTGGAGTTTTTTTTTATTGAAACAAGGTGAGAACAATCAAAGCACTTTTCAGTTCCACCAGGTGTATAGGACAGACTGTTCAACTCCATGTTAAAAATAAGCTCAGAGGTTGTGTGTGCTTCGTTTTTCCTACTCCCTTCTCACATCAACATTCATCTACTCTCGGCACAGAAAAGACATGGACTTGTTGGAGTGAGTTCAGAGGGCCACAGAGTTGACCAGAAGGCTGAAGTACCTCTGCTATGAAGACAGGCTGAGACACCTGGGGCTGGAGAAGAGAAAGCTCCTACAAGACCTTATTGTGGCCTTTCAGTACTTAGAGGGGGCCTATAAGAAAGAAAAAGCTTGTAATATCAGGGCCTTTTGTGATAGGACACGGGGTGATGGTTTTAAACTGAAGGGAAAGGAAATTTATGCAAGATATAAGAGATCATTTTTTTACAAGGAGAGTGGGGGTAGATGCCCTGTACCTGGCAGCATTCAAGGCCAGGCTGGACAAAGCTCTGACCAAGCTGATCTAGTTGAAGATGTCCTTGCTCATTGCAGAGAGGGCTGGACTAGGATGACCTTTAAAGGTCCCTTCCCACTAAAACTATTCTGCAATTCCATTCTTGATCCCCACTGCTTCACTGACATCTGTTTGTGTAGGAAAAACATATTATTTACAAGTATTTTGAAAGAACTTGCCCCACAGGAGCACACTCAAGTTAGCAACTGCAGACCAATAACTGCTAATAAGGCACCAATAGTGAGCAGGTGCCACAGAGCTAAATAGTTCATAATATCAGACTGTAACACAGTGCAAGTGAGCACATGAGAACACACATGGCAGCTGATGATACAACAGCTTTTATTAAGACTGTCTTCTCTGCACTTCATTAAGGACCCCCTGACTGTCACTACTTCACACCCACATCCCTACCATGTAGCAAGGGAGGGACGTGAGTCACCACTCTGCTGCCACTCCATAGGGGCTCGCTCATTTCCTAGCAATATCAGTGATGAAGGGCATCTAATTTGCTACACACACCACAGCTTTAGACACCTCAGGAAAAACTTTTGCATGTTATGTTTCTCCCAGCTTCACACCATGAAGCTTCATGCCACAGAAGTACAATGTAACCATGCAGCACCCTCTGTAAGGACCCTTACCACCTCATGAGCATTAAGGTCCCTCTGCTTCAGTGCCTCTTATCAGTGGTGACACAGTAGGGCTCTGCTCTGTAACACATCTCTCAAAGGCCACCTTGAGACAGCTGATGAAATTCTCTGCCGCCCTATTCCCAAACATCAATTTCAGAACATCAAAAATAAACAAAATGTTGGAACCATAGCTCTGTGGCAAACATGGGTTCTGAATCTTGTAAAATAACATTATAAAATAAATTTTCCTGTTTAAACAGTAATTACTTGAGCAGATGGTAAGACTAATGTGAATATAAAATTTAATTCTGTGATTTAATTTGTCCATTAGAATGACTTAGTAGGACAGTATAGAAAGCCTGTGTCAGTCACACTGAATTGTTTTTCTTTTCATGTTCCTTTCACTGAAACCAGTACTATTTTATGACATCTACGAAATCTTCAGCATAAAAGTCAAATCTGATTTTTTTTTCTCCAAACTGCACTTACACTGCTCCTTTTTCAAATTAAACCACCTCCTCTTATCAGAAGGTGGACAGGTGAAGCACCTTGATATTCTGAGCAGACACTATCACATGACATGTTAATTTTCATTAGATAGGGATGAAGAGACTTCACAAAAAATAGCTGGATTTTAGTGGCTGAGGGAGGAGTCTGATGTCTGTGCCTTGCAGGGAGCCAGAGATGACAGCAGCTGAGAACACTAATACCACGTTCATCACGGACCACACGAGAAAGTGTTACAGTACTGAGCATCTCTGTGACCACAGACTTTAAAAAACCTGGGCACTGGAACGGTTTTGGGGCACAGCTCCCCTTGTTCCCACTGTTCTCCCCATCCCCAGAAGATGATGTGGGGCAGCTGTAGAGACCTGGAGCTCAGGCAGCAGTGGCAGGGGATGGTGCTGGAGTGTGCCCCAGTCACTCTGTCCTGAGCAGTGCCTGTCCTGTACAGCTCCTGGCCATACTGTGCTGCCAGCTCACTCAGTGTCACCTGCAGACGGCTCTTGCCCTTGGAAAGGGACAAACTGTGCACAGAAGGGAAGGAAGGAAGGAAGGACCTGAGCTCTGGCAGTGGAAGAGCAGCACCAGGACTGGTAGAGCACTCTGGAGAAGCCATGGTACACACACGGCTGGGCCTGCCAGGCTGACAGAGAGGGGCTCCAAACTCGCATCATGATACCATCGCTACATCCAAATTTCCGAGAGCTGGGTGTGATCACACACAAAGTCTCTCTCAAGGCTACCCAAGTGGGAGCACATGGTTGCCAGCTCTGTTGTTTTCCACTCAGCTGTGGCACAAAGCATGGAGAGGAAGTGATCTGCACAATAGCTCAAGTGAGGCAGACTGATATTACAACCAGCAGATTATGATCACATCCATTTTACAAGCGGGGAAACAATGGCCATATGAGTCAAGCCCATCTGACAGGATGAATCAGACACTGGATGACAGTGAGAAATTGGAAGTGCCTGGCATAGAAACTGCTGGAATCCATCACACTGAGGCAGCTGTGTCTGCATTGAGTAAATGATTCGCAAACAATTGCTTCAATCATTGAACTGCTAAGAAAAGTTTGCCTTAGGATTTACAGTTATTGATACTACTGGGCGAGTCCAAGATCAATTTTTCAGGGCTGATTTTGTTCCAAGTATCGATGGCTACTTGAGCCATCAGTTATGCTAATGGAAAGCCATACATCTATTCATTGACACAGTACTCCCTCCATCTGCAGCTGCCAACTCATTTCCCCCACTGTGCAAAAGACAAATCCCTAAATAAGCAGGGAGCACAGACATAGCTAGAGGCTAGGATGTGCATTCAAGACTGTTTCAGGGGTTTTGTTTGTACTGTGAATATTAGGTGCTGAAAAGAGAGAGATCCTAGGTTGCACCTCAAAATTTCATCTCATCAACCCAACAGGACAAAAACTTTCTGACAATCTTCCTATAATACAAGTCTTTTGCTTGCCTCATTATCTCCTTGTAGCATTCTGCTAAGCCTTGCCATCGAGAAAAATAAAGATGACAAATCTTCGGGTCCCTCTGAGAGCGTGTGCTCAAAAAAAAACCATGACCTTGGGAAAAGACCACACTCATTTGGGACCTCAGACCTCCACCAGCTCTGGATTTGGTGTAAGGGCAACACAATTGCTGCTTTTCCTTCAGGCACATAAACCTTTTCTCAGGATAAGAGACAGGCTCACTTCTAGTATTTTTATGAGGTACTTCTTGGACTTCTCATAACACCTAAGCAAGTTTCACTCAGTCTTAGTTAGACTCACTGTAGGCATTTTCTCATGGGTCAATAGTCCTCAACAACAGCACCTAGAAAAATTGAAGCAAAATATGTTTGGGGAACTAGATAAAAGTGTAATACCACTCCAAACTCCTTTCAAGACTATTCTCTTATCCCACAAAAAGGCAAACAGAGCCAAAAGCAAAGAAAGAGCTGAAGAAGAGAAATAAAATTTACCACTAAATCTTCTGGTAGATACTGGATTGTTAGAAGCTATTTGTCTACAATGCCCCAAGACCACAGTTCTATTTGCAAATCTTTGTGCTAGAAAAAAAACCATGACAAATCCCAACAAAGCTGATGGAGTCTTGGAGTGGCAAAACCCATGTTAAAACCTTCTCTACTTTTACTGTCACTCAACATAGTTTCCAATGTTGAACTCTGGGACATACTTCCCAGCCCTTAACTGGCACAGCTATAACGACAAGAATTTTGCATGGAACAGATTCTCTTGCTGTCCTTGAGTGCCAACAACTCATTAGCTATCTTTCAAACCATAATTTTTATTTAATTCATACTTTGTTGTTTAAAATTTCCAAAAATAATTTTGTATGTTTGTTGCATTTTCAAGGAGCCCATCTACTAGATGAAAAGCTCTCCATTCACTATTATGTGCCAAGACCATTGAATTTACTTGAAAAGCAGCTTTAAAATTGGCTATTATGGAGTTCTACAAAACAATTTCTTACACCAGATTAGAAATTAAGTGCACCCAAAACACCTCTAATTAGGACTAGTTAAAATACCACCAAATTATATGCCATAGTTTTGACCCAACATCAAACTTCCTTTGTAAAATGCCATCTACTTGATAGAATCTATATTTAATCCAACAAAGATGGGCTTGGAACCAGCTCAAATCAACTCATACAAATGCAGTCTTATTGCCTCACTTATCATCAGTGACCATTCAGTCTAAACTGAACATCTGCTTTTCCCAAAGTTACTTGCTTTTAAGCGTGTGCTTTCCAAATGACAAAACTAAAAAGTGTCAGCAACCTCCCTGTTCTTATTAACAGCAGAAATTACAGAGCAACTGAGTCACAGCAACAGCTTCATTTGTGCTGGCACACATATTGCCTTAATTCAGCCTGAAGGAAACTCAGATTATGCCCATGCTGTATGTCACAATTAGGATTCACTAAGAACACCAACACATTAATTTACTGCTGTGCATGTGGTAAGAGGTAACATGTTTAGCTGCAGCTTTCAACTGTATGCCTACTCTATGGGCTAATTAAATATGTCATGTTAACTCCTAAAGCAGCCACACTGATGTAATGCAGTCAGGCTTTAACTAACTTTGAGTGTCTGCATCTTGTCAGGTGTATGAATCAAAACTCTCCCAAATTGGTAAATATGAAAACAAGACCTTCTGTGCCTTACCACAGAGAGTGAAGCTTCATTGAATTTCAAGTATTTTGTTATTTTAAGACGTTCTGCTGAATCAAACACTGTATGATCATGGTGTTACATACTGCCATGAGTCATAATTATAACATTATCAAGCTACAAAACACAATTCTGTGGTATTCAGTGCTGAACTAATTCATTTGTATAATACAAGTCAAATGTAATTTAGAGAGACTCTGATAAGAATGCTGTTGAAAGTGAACTGCCTGCTGGAGGAGGGAGGAATGACTTTGTTGCCTGCCTGCTTTGAAGAAGATGAAGGAGGAGTGATACGGTAGATCATTCCTGTGAAATACTGGAAATGAGCCCAACCTTCAGTGCTCAGATCCATACTGACAGAGAAATGTGACCACGCCATCAGATCTAAGCTTTCTTCTCACCTCCTTGACAGCCTGTGAAATTATGCCACAGGTCCTTTTGTCTGCAAACTTCTTCAGTACAATGTATCTCTCCCTCAGGGCTAAAGGGAGACAGAAAGAGCAAGAACCATGGAAAAAAGAATTTCATAGTTGTCATTTTCTGTCCTTCAGAAATGCCACCACTAGGTAGGAGCAAGTAGCAGCCAAAATCCTCCACGTTTCAGAAATTTCTTATGTGTATGAAAGCCTTGTTCAGTAAGTTGAAAAGAGTTTGCCCTTTTCAAATTCTCAGGAAGTGAACATTGAAAGTATCATGAAACAGCTGACCTAGAAGATTTTTTTCTCAAAGTTAATAAGAGAATAAGCATCCCACAGCCTTAGACAACACCTTGATGGGTAAGAACCCAACTTTAGAAAAAATACACATTTGAACCTGAGAATAGCTGCAGTAATTAGAACCATGCTACAAAGAACATGCTTCTACTAATTTTTTTTTTAAATCACAACTTAAGCATGTCCATTTCTTTCTCTTTCTATTTCAGCACATGTAGCTTTTGCTGTTTCCCAAATCTCATAATAAAAACAAGCCAAGTGAGTTTCCTCCTGTCAGCTGGTACATGGAATAATGTTTCAGTTACATATACCTTGCAGACATTTTAAATATTAAAATGCAATCATTTGTCTTAAATCATTAAAACCCCCAAAGTTGTTTAACTAATATACAGAGTGATTGTCCTTGTGCTGGTAAATCACAGATTTTCTGGTACAGAACAGTCTTTAAAGCTTGGGTAATTCAATTCAGGAAAACACTTATTACCAAGTAATGACTGATTTCAAAATGACCTCTGTGTCTTTTTCATTAGGGATGGACTTCAGTGCAAATTTGGTTTTGCATGTGGCTATGCAATTACTGAGCACTCTGAGCAAAGGTTCATGACAACTTTCACACCACTTCATCAGCCTGCTATGAAACTCACGATCTAAAATTTTGTCTAATTTTCCTAGAAGCCTGGTACGCCACTTTTTGCCTTCAGTGACAGGAGCTTTAATTACTACAGACCCATAGTTATCTGAAAACTACACAAAGTAGCTATTAACTAAAATTAAATCTCAACATATGGCTATAGCTAAGTGCACATTTATAATTTTTTTGTATTTAACAGTCAGTCATCTGATTAATAACCACATTTCCTCCTCACTTCAAAGCAGAGAGTATTGAAGCTTGTGTTATCTCTGAGAGTTACTGAACAGAAATTAAAGACCCTGTTCTTCTCTTTCACAACATGCCTTTTTGTCAATTTCTGTTGTCTCTTTTCCTTCCTCTCATCCCCTCCTCATTCAACTTGGTTAAATTAGACAGGGTCTTTACGAGTAAGACATGGAAACAAACTAACATAAAGGCAGACAAGATAATATTAAAAAATACTTGGGGAAAAAACTGAATTGAAATTATACTATAATCCAGAACAGATATTGTATATCATCATCCTGATCCACAGAAGGCACTGTGACAAATTCTCCAAGTTTCGATTTAATTCCAACTCCACATTTAATTCCACATATCATTAAGTGCTTTAAAAGAGGCTGAAGAGTCTAAATTAAAACAAATAAACAGCCTAACCAATCGTCACTGATATTACTACTAGATGAATCAGCAATCATTATTCTTGCTCAGGCTTGTGCAAAATAGAAAAAGCCAAGTACCTTTTCCTCTTAAGTACCTTATAAGCTTATAAGAAACTGCTCCACAAAAAAACCACATTTATATGAAATATTGCTACAGAATTTTATTGTCTTATTTTCTGAAAATAATTATTTACTTCATTTATAAAGTATTTGTTGGTCTTATTTACTGATAAAAATAATTATATTTACTTGCCAAACTTACAATACACAATACAATTTAAAATGGCAGTAGGACCTGAAACTACCACTTTCTAACATCTGAAAAAAGTCAGTTACCCACCATTTTCTACAAACACTTCTAAAGTTCAAATTGTGAATCCCACAAGAATTTTTGATGTGTACTGATCTTGGAAGCACTAAACAATCCATAAAAAAAATTAAAAAATCTGAACGTGAACTTGTTGCAGTGATGCTTTAAGATTTTAGGTTTTGTATTTTTCAGATCCTGTACTGCATTAGTGTTTAACTCTGAGCTCCATATACACAGTTAGTTAATTCTCTTCACATTTTGGTCATACAGAAGAATCCTTCTAGGCCTGAGATCCAAGGACACCATCTGCCTCAGGCCCTAAAAAGTATAAAAAGAAGTGAATTGGGGGAAGGAGGAGTATATGTGACTTCATTACCTGAAGCTGTAATTGGACAATTAATCACCGATATGCTGATAGACCAAGCTTATATCTGTCTGAGAAACTTGTGACCATCATCCACTTTGGTTGTGGCCCTTTGGGGAGGCTTTGTCTGTCCTTAATGTACCTGAAGGCCCCTCATTAAATATATCTGCTTTTATCCTTTACATTTTATCTGGCCTCTGTTTCTAGGTAAGCCTGAAATAGGCATCAGCTGCTGATACCCTTGGTCAAAGGGAATATTTTTAAATTTAAATCCAAACTTACCAAAACTGAATTGTGCTGTGCCTGCTCCAGATAATAAGTATTTTAACTATTTATTAACTGCAGTTTTAGCACATGATAAGGCCAGATGTATCCTAGGTTGTCAGAGGATGCATTTATTAAATTTACCAAATATATCCATGCAGTGGGATGTGGCCAGTTCTGATGCCTTTAAAGTGGTTTTTCATACGCATTATCTAAAAGAAGGAGGCAGAACAGAGCAAGAGCTGGAACCCTGCCCAGGCATCACTATTCAGAAAAATGCCTTTTTCAGTGAAATTGAGTATATGAGAATCACAGGTGGGAGAAACCTGCACTGATAAAAGACCATTTTATTTGTCAACCCACATGCATGGGAAATGACAGGACATTACTGCAACATCTCCATCAACCTAGCCACTCTATAAAATCACGTATCCTCTGTAATTTTCTCCTTTTTTATCTAAATAGTAACAACTTGCCAAGGAAGAACACCACAGATACTCCTGACCATGGTAAACACCTGTGAACTTTCCCTCTGCACTTCTGGAAAGCAAGCTATGCTTCAAAGAAGATTTAGTACACCACTGGCATTACAGGCTTATTCCGCCAAACCCACTCAGGATACATGGCCACAGTGATGCACTTCAGATTTAAGTGTTTAAATCCCTCTGGATAACAATTCCAGAGACTGGCACACTAGCTCTGTAATATATTATATAAAAACTATATTAGCTTCTGCAAACAGTCTGTAACTGGTTGTCACTGGAGTCACTTGCAATTTGCCGGCAGGTAAGAATTTTGTTTCTTTCACAATCCAAGACCTCCTACTAGGAATCTGATCTTAGAATGAATGACACAAAATGACACAACTGTGTTTCCAAAACATGTTAACTGGGAAAAGAAAATCCATCATGCAACAGCACAAATGAAGCAGATCATGTTGGGAGTGTCTGTGATCCCACAATTTTGGGCTGCTTCAGCACTCGTAGACATTGCCATCATGAACTTGATTTAAGATGACATATTTATGAAAAAAAACTACACATATTTTCAGTGTATATAAAAAATCTCCAATAGCTCAGTATAATGAGACTTCTGTAAGCAGGCAACACTTTACAAAGCAAGAGCCTCCACTCTGACTGGAGCTATGCATTTGGAAAGTCACCTGCTCTCAGACTGTATCTAAAAGCTGGACAACTGGAAGATGTTTTCAGACTCTCATTATCTACCAAAAAAAGAAAAAAACAAAAAAGAAACCCAAAACAAAGACATCTTAAATTTGGCATGTGATGAACTAACATACGAGTTCCTTAAAGCATAATGCTAGAAGCAATTATCAGGAAATACTCATGAGAAAGGCTGAGGAGCCATTCTGGTTCATAAGACTAAATCAGACTTAAAAAAAAAATTGGTATCACCACATGTTTTATCTGTATCATCTCAAAACTGAGTGCTCAGCTTCAGACTTTTCACTGAAGACACAAAAGAACATGAAATCAATTCAACTAGATGGTTATGAGCAAATCTGTAGCTATAAGGTAATCTTGACCTATAATGCTTTTTAAAATCAAATATATCCAGTATGCAGATTTAAAATAATACACACACTCCTTTAAATACAACATTTTCATATAATTGTAACCATACTACTTGCAGAAACAAGGCTCTCCAAGACAGAATTTCCCAGTCTACTGTCTTCATGTCACCAGAAAATGACTGGTGATTTAGAAGAAAATCCTGATCATATATGTATTTCCACGTGTATCCAATCAAATAAGAAAAATAGGAAAGAACACAGCCAATAATTGGACAATTATTCAAACTTGAATGCATTGTTTTCCACTGTGCACTATGTCACTGTGGACATTAGACTCTTCCAGAGGAGTATCAAAAGAAGTTAAGAGGACACTGTCTCAGCCTCAGCCTGTTGCCACTGTGAGCCTAGAGTGGTCTCAAGATTATGAACTCCCTGTGGGATCTGTAGCAGGGATGGCAACTTTCTATTAAAAGAGAAGTGTCTATGAAAAAAATACTTCAGGCTAAAGTAATGGGAAGGTCACAGAATAAGGTCTTCAAGAGGGATCTATCAATGCAAAGCAGAGCGCTCTTGCCATCAGCTCCTGAAGAAAATTGAGTCAACACCTTTAAATCTCTCCTGCAAATAGATGAATTATTTAGAGTAAAATAATTAAATACTCATTGAAATAGCAGAAGCTCAGAAAATTTAAAAATTACTTTGTTCATAATTTACAGGTCCACGATTATTATCAGCTTTCAGTTTCTAACACCTGGATCATGAGACCAGACTTTTTTTAGAGGTGCAAGTGAAACAGAACAGCATTATCCAAACCAGAGGAAAATATTCTCTTAATCACTACTATTACCTTTTTATTCTGATTAAATTTCTGAACTGGAAAACAAGACGTCCCCTATCTTTCCCTTATAAAAAAGCCACCTCAATCCAAAGCCACCTGAAGCCATTTATTCTTTTCCCAGTATCTGTGAGCCCTGAAGGAAGCTGGCTCTTTTACTGACTGAAGTCATGTTCACAATATTTATGAGATGGAAAGAGGGCTTGTGCACACAAAAATCAGGATTCATGTCTTCTCTGGAGAACATTAGTACCCGTGATAGGACACAATAGCCCATTTAGCTACAAAAGATGGGGAGGATATAGTACATTGCTAATGAAAGCACTTCAGAACATCAGCGTCAGTGATATGCATTTATATCTATTTTAATCATCTACAATTCTCTGCCTCATTTTCTATGACAGTTAAATAATCTTGACAAAAAATAAGAGATGCTTAGAAGAAGAAAATGTTGGATTTATTTCCAGGATTTCTTCCCTTCTCTCCTACACTGAAGCAAAGCACATACCGAAACAGCAGATAGAGCTGAGTCTCTTTAATATAAACATTAAAAATGCTCTTTCACTGTGAGGGTGACCAAACATTGGCAATTGGCTCTGGGTGGCCTTGCTTTAGCAGAGGGAATGGAGCAGATGTCCTCCATCCTCCAGAGGTTTCATCCAACCTCAGCCATTCTGTGCTTCTGTGACAGTGGCTGATTCCCTACATAAATGTCATAGGTCACCTTGCTCCAACAAATGGCATCTATTTATTATGGTATTTAAATAATTTTAAGATTATTTTATAGACATAACAAAGTGGCAAATCTTACAGTTTAGTGAAGACCATAGGCTTGTGATGATTAAAGAAAAAAACACTTGGAAAAAAAAACCTGAAGTGTCTGTATATACATGTGTATGAATCAGTAACTGGTGTCCTTGGGTAGAAAAGGTCGTAACTGCTCATCAGGCACTACACCTGGGCCACATGTTAATATTTAAGCATACAAAAGTTATCTCAATGTTGCTGTAAAAAGTTTAACACAGAAATCATTTGCTTTTGTGGAAGGACTCTGCTATTCTTAACCACTGATGAAACAGGATATATTTTGTTAGAATCCTAATAAACCATCTTTTTGACTGAATGCTATAAGCCTCCAAGGGAGAATATTAAAGGTAAATAACCACTTCACAGACAATTCAATTTTTTCTTTGAAAAGCTGAGGTTACTGGACCACATAAATATGTCAAATCAATTATGGGGAGAAAGCACAGGCACAGTGCTGGAAGTCACTTCAGCATACATGTGCAAATACACATTCTCTGAAGGCTGCTCTTCACTGCTTGTTCCAGTTTCATTACACTTATGGGCACAAAGGGTAGGAACATGGGCTTGTATAAAACAGCACAGACATTAAACAGGCTCTTTAAAACCAGAAGGCAAGTTTTACAGAACCTTTGGTAAGACCTACATACTATTGTCGTACCTCCAGAAACTCTGTTTAGAGTTTACTGAGAAATTTCTGTGTGGTGCAGATATCCAACAGATGTCAACGGACTACTTGCTGTCACAGAAAAATGTGCTGGTTTTAAAGAGATGAGGGTGGAAATTCAATACTTCTGCTTTGGCAAAGATGATGTCTCCTTGCATCCCAAAGTGAACACTCCCCTACACAGTACTGGCCAAATGCCTGGGGCAATTTGGAAATGACAATTCTGTTGATCTCCAGAATGGCAGAAAGTATAAAACTGAACAGGAATTGTCCAATTTTCCCCAGCTATGGGTTTTTGCAACTACTGTAAATGCTCACTCTATTTACATTGTCTGGATGAAGAGCATTCGTCAACTAATGCAAAACCCAACTGCCCTAATGATGAGCACCACTGGTGACTATTCCTTATCTTTCTCTATTCTAGTTCACTGAACATGGTCTGTCCCAGTGCGGATAAATCCTGGAGTGCTAATTCATTTAATTCATTTACCCATGCCTCAACAACACCATTTTACTTTACCAGAAAAAAAAAAAATTAAGGCATTATAAGCACTGTGATGCATGACATTATAGCATCAGTCAGATGCTACCAGTATTTTTGCCTCTAGTTTTAGAGGAAGGCTAGAACTGACTGGTTTCTATTAAACAGCCTATGACTGCCACCTCCACAGACAAAAAGCATTTTCAACAATTGAGTTACAAGCTAATTACTGTTCTTACTTGATATGAACTACACCATTCTGTATCATCCCCTTACAACACTCTTGGAAACCTTTAAACAAGCTTTTGACACAGTCAATGTAAGTCAACTTCCCTTTATTATTCTGATACCTTGACAGGGCAATCCAACTTCAAATAGAAGTTCAGAAATCCTAAGTACTGCTTCAACATCTTTAAAATTTTTGAAGATGGAATTCTTCCTATCAGCTAAATTTTAAGACAGAATGACAAGAAAGAGTTACAGAAAAACAAGACACTGAGGAGTCCCACTGCAGTCTGACAAACATTACTAATTACATATTCAAAATATAGCATTTTGGGGGAGAAGATGAAGAAAACGGTCACAGAAGGAATGGCACCAGACAAGACAAGACACAGAACTTGCTTTTGCAAAGCCTCTAGGAGCAGGTGTTGATTTTGCAGTATCAGTCCCCAGACCACTCTGGTTGTGAACTATCAGCCTGTAGCAAGAAACTAATGCCATTAAACCTCTTAAGAAAGATACCACAGAATGACTGGGAACAGCATCCTAATTCAGCTCATGGCAAGAAATGCAGCATGGCTGTGGATTGACTACCAGTCAAAATCACAAGCTAAAAATGAGGAATCAATAATTAGTCTAATAAATGCAGAAAGACCAGAACCAGCTGAGGCAACTTTGCCCTCCACTCAGACAGGTATTGGGCCTGATGCTTAAAGAGGAAATATTAAAAGACAGGAAGTCTTCAAACATCTTGAGTCCACAGCTTGTCCTGTTTCTAAAAACACGTACAAAAATCTTCAAAGGAGCTTGCAAGGCAAATGTCAAGAGGCAAATGTCTCTTGTTTCAAATTTTGTGATGCTAAATTGAAGCACACAAAAGCTTAAAATAGCACCTGACCCACAGTACACTATATATATATGTATCTGAAAGCAGGCACTGATTTCAGGTCAGCCTGGGTTTGCCTTCACTTCTATGCATATAATGTGGGTGTGGTATCCAGAACACGCTGCAGAAGAACAGGACAGGCAGAGTGGAATAATAAAATAGCAATACCTTGCTTTTATTTGTCAAGGGACAGATGAAATAATATTCTTTTACTTACTGCTCGTAACTGAATGCTTCTGAGCTTAGGTACAATACAGCTGTGGTATTACTACAGAGCTTAGTATTTCCTCAGTGGCGGGCTAGAAAAGTTGAAGCTGAGGACATCAGTTTGGAAACAAGTAGCAAGACAGAATTAAAAATTCAGATCACCGTCTGCCCATGTGACTGATGCACAATTCAGAAGCTGTGCCCGCTGTGCTACTCTCTGCAATAAATTGCCTTTTACATACATGGATAAGCAATCTAATCAAATAAGGATTTAAAGCAGGATGTGTGCAAAGGAACTGCTGATTTCTCTTAAAGCCTACTACAGCTTTTTCTGGGTTTCCATACATATTAAATAGTATATGAGATTTATCAGAGAAAAAAAGGTGAGGACAAATGCCTAGGTGGGCAAATAATCTGCTCATATTTTTTTTTTTGTGTGCCACTCTCCTATTCATGGGCCATACTCCTGCTCATAAGAAACTCCATTTATCACCAAGAACTACATCAATTGCCAAGAGCGACCTGTTCTTTAGCACATTTCCATCACTGCCTTATGAGAAATCATTTGCAGCCAGAATGCCAAACAAGTCTCCTACCCAAATGACCTGCTTATTCTTTCCAAGCTTTTTCAGAACAATCATGGTCAGGTGACCTGTTTCTGCAACTCTCAGACTCTCTCTCCTTTCCCCCTGCCTCAACATGAACAAGAGACAGCCAGCAATATCCTTCCTCACACATCTGGAATTTGCTGCTACATTACAGTGCCTGAAACCCTTATGGGTATTTGCACATTCCACACTGGTCAAATATTTAGGATGAAAGCCCTCACTTCATTTAAGTGCTGTTTTCTACCCTCTGGAGTGCTGTGGGTCTTCCAAATATCTATATGCTCTTGTGACACCCACTGTTAAAGGGGGTGGACATCAGCTGGTGATGGACACCTGCAGGTAAGGACTACAACTCAGTTAAATTTTACCCTAAATTCCCGCCACCATCTTTGCTGGACTTATGAAAATAACAAGAAAAGGCTGCTCTTAAAAGGCATGAAAGCCTGTTTTAGGCATAGAAGCTGGATTTTTTATTTTGGATTCTGCACATGAAAACAACGGGTGTAAGCCTGTCTCTTAAGGTGGAAACTTCCAACAGTCTGTATTTTAAGGAAACTTCGAATGTCCCAACTGTTAGACTGTGATTTATCTGATCAACTGTGCAAAAAAGGGTCATAATATTTCTAGCAATGAGAAAAATCGAGTGAGAAACAGCACCATGTCAGATGTAAGAGGAATTAAACCCACTGTACAAATTCACAGCAAACTAGATCTCATTTATATTGTGCTCATACAGCTACTTTGATTCAGGGAAAAAGTACCTTTGTCAGAGCTCTGTTGTCTAAAGCAAAGAATATCCATTCCTCAAGGTAAAAACTGTTCATGAAGAACTCTGCTGCAGAGTGGAACTAGAAACTAAAACTATAATGAAGAAAGAAAATGAACTAAAACTATTTTCAACCGTGTCTCCTTATATGTAATTTATTAGTCAGACACTCTGTGTGAGATGTTCTTACCTCGTTTATTTTTCAAATCTTCTACTGACTCAGATTTTCTAAGTCAATGGTTCCAATAAAAGGTATTTAATCAAACATTTGTCTTTTTAATGAGAGTTGTAATATATCTTGGGAATGCTACAAAGTGAAGTTTTATTAGAAGTTTACTTCTCCACAGATTTTGCAGCTGTAATAGATTTCCTTTTCCATGGGTTTAGGAAGAGGGCAGAGACTGAGAAATTCAGTAATTTCAGAACAGAATTTGAAACAGGCTGATGAGAGCTAGAAGGCTCAAAGCTAGAACAATGCTGTCTTCTTGAACAGATGGGAATGACCTCCACAAACATTCATTAAAATAAACACGTAAAACCAAGTATACGGACAATATTACCAAAAAGAAACACGTTGATACTGAAAGACATTACATTATGGAAAATTATTGTATCCAGATCTGATGTTTTACCCAGAAAAGACAGTACTTTAATTTGTGCTGCTTAGTAACTCCTAATTACGAAAACTTTGTTTTAATTGCTTAAAACTTTGCAATGCTTTGAGTAGCTTTTAGCACAGCTTAAACGATAAAAAAAAAAAAAAAAGAAAAGAAATTAAGGTAAGGAAAAACTACTCAAGAGACTGTGACACACATTTTCTTTCTGATTTCTAAGCTGCTGTCAACTTATTAGGAAATAATACCTGACTAATTTTAGGCTTTTTTTTGCCCCTAAAATTAGTATTACATTTAAAATTAGGAGTCAAATTTTTGTACTGGTAACTCAGCAGTTACCAGATTTTTGGTCTCATCACTTCAAAGATTCTGAAATTCTTGTTCCACTTCAGTACATAGAAAGGAGAACAAAATTTACAAGAATGTCCTCAGCAACAAGCATTACAATTACCAAGAATATAAGTAATTGAAATCTGAAGCAAAGACCCCAAGGGAATGATAGCAGTGCAAAAAGAAAACTAACTGAGCATCTCAAAGCCCTCACAGTACTACCATCTTCTTTCTACAGAAATGATATGATTTCAAATAATCAGTAAGATGTTGTTCCTCCCTGAATGGCTCTGCACTCACAGACTGAGGCTGTTGATTGTGCCTTATAACTGTGGAGCATAGGAACACATGGTTAAGGACAATTACTAACCAGTTATCTTTTGGCTGCCTTCCAATCCTTTCCACAGTTTCTTGATCTCATCCCCAGCCCTCTCAAGCAGAAGCACATCTCCGTCATAACTCACACTTCGGGAAAATTAATCCACCACTACTCCCTGTCCATCTCCTCCCTGTGTCCTAAATGCATCCTAATCCTTATTGCGGTGGAATGCCTCCCTCCCTCGTGTTTTGAAGAAATCAATGACTTACTTAGTCAGCTGAAGCTGGTTATTAGTGAAATTAATACATTAACTGCCATTTGGCAGTGTATTACAACTTGGGAAAAAAGCTGTTCCAAAAATGACTGTCTCATCTCTGACCTTTACATTTAACCATGTGTTATTTTTCTTAAAGACACACACTGGCAACGTGATGTCCAGGACTGAGTGCAGTTGCCTTGCTGGAATAGCAGCACACGGCAGAGTCTGAGTGCTGTGCTGGAGATCTCTGTGCCACAGCAATGCCACACCAAGGGCAGGAATCTGGATGGAAGGCCACTCTTCCTCACAGCTACCTGCCATTACAGCTCTCAGGGAAGAGGCAAACACGGGACTGTTGTTACCTGACTCATTCACAGTCCAGCTTGTATGCTGGAAAAAATGGGAGGAGCAGAGCTATCAATTTGATAACTAACCAAGAACTAAAATGTGTGACCACTAGGATACTGCCAAGTTGATACCTACACTTTTCCCAGGTGCTTGGTTCTGCAACCAGTTATTTAGCTGTGGGATTTCCAAATGGTCTAAATCATGTAAATACTTACCAGGTAAATTAAATATCCAAAGTATAGGATTTGCTAAATCCCATTGTCAATTGCTGCATCCCTATAGCATGGAAGGCTCCAAATGTCAATTAACATATTTCAGGGAAGATATTTACAACAGTATGATGATGCCACTGCATGAGTTATACAGGATTTGTCTTCCAAGGGCTCATTATAATTTAATTCAAAATTTAAGAATGTTGCCAGGTTTGCTCTTCTATTTTTCAGCTGAGGTAATATATCAATAGGAAAAGTGAGATGCTGTATTTTTGCTTTTGGTGCTAATTTCTCATCACAGAAATATATGCCTTTTTCTACATTAGTAGTTTGCATACCAACTTCATCCTGGATCTCCTCTGCCACAGCAGGCACGTTGTAGAGGAAGGAGAGAGACTGGTTCATGCGTTCATATATCACACGTAGATGTGTCATAACCTACGGAAACAAAAGGATTCGAAGAAGGGGAATACCATGGATATTTTGACATTATCACAAATTCCACAGATTACAGGAAGCAAGATTGTTTTCACTTGTGCAGGTATAAGATTTCAGCACGCTCTATGTATCAAAACTGTGGAACCCATTACAAAACTCACCTCTCTCCTACAGCTGAAACAAAAACATCATTCTAGGTGGTCTTCCATAGCAACCACCCCCTGCAATCCCATGGAAATGCAGTAATTTAAAGGCATTTACATTTGCTGTGGGGCAGAACATGCACACAAGCAGCTACTGTGGCAGAAATCCACAGCTTCATTCTTTTTTCAGCAACATTTACATTTACATACTCCTAAGTTTTCACATAACACATAAACCAAGTGAGGCACAGTGGTTGCTGCATCAGAATGTTTCAGGTGTTTGGTTTTGTTTATTTATTCATTTCCTAATCCAGCTCTCCAAAGAAAAAAAAAAGAAAAAAAAATATAACATTTGCAACTTGCAAACATTTTCAGCTGCAAACAAAAATATTTCTACCCAGAAGAATTACTGCATCCTCTCATGAGATTACAGCTCTACTGCCTCCAGTGCCCTCACATTGGTACAGGCTGAGTTGTGATATCACAGGATATGTGCTCCCCCAAGGGACTCCTCAAAAGTATAACCTTTCTCCAGCACAAGGAGAAATTGAGGTGCATCTTAAAAGACTTAGAAGACTGACAGGATAATTAGGCCTAACAAGTAAAATGAGTTGCAGACAGCAATTTTAATGAAACAGCAGCATGATTTCTTCAAATCCAAATATTTCTGCTATTGAACAAAATATTTTGTTGTCCATTTTCCACTGAAAAACTTTCACAAACAGAACTCCCAGGCCACATTTCCTCAACCATCTGACCAATTCTAGACACAAAGATGCTGTATCAATACTCATTCCTACAATGATAGGCAATACACTGCACTTCTTGTATTTATATGTCAGTTTATGTTCTTCACCAGTGCTGTCTGCAATCTGCACTCTGCAAAATTTCACTGATTTTTGTTATTAAATAATCCAATGACTTGGAAACAAGAGTCATTGCAAAAGACTTTAAGAAGCGTGCATTTCTCACTCCAACAATTTCAAGACAGCATTATTTTCATGTATACATTTGGCTAAAACAGATGTTTTAAAATCTGATCTGCCATCCAGGGAGGTACATGGTTTTGATTTTTCTTGTAGTGATATCAGTCAATTCAAAAACTGTGGCTGGAACAGTGCCTGGCACTGAGTCCTACAGAGGGAACAGCAGCAGATTCCACAGATTCCAGCACACTGTTTTTACAGCTTATCCATTGTGACTCCTGTTTTAATTGCTGTTTTGAAAGCCAGCTACATCTTCAATCTTGGGTGTTCTCTTTTTGCTTTCTTGCTCTCTAGGATTTATGAAGACACGACAAAAGATGGTCCAAAACATATGCATTGAGGACTATAGTAACATTGAGCAGTTAAATGTCATGCACGGCAGTGTCTATTTTAAAAGAACACATTAAACTCGAGTGCATCACAGTAATCACATTTACAGACATTATAAGTGTCTCTGCAATGGCTGTAGAAAGGTTGGTCACAGTCAGATGGCTACACCACTTCTGATTCTGCCACTTCATCTGACAGAAGCACAACCTTGTGCTGTTGCTAATTCTAATACTGATGTCTTCCCAGAGGTATTAGTTATTTAAGCACTAACAAAAGCTCAGCATTAATGCTCTGGAAGGCTCCTCAGGACACGCCCATGACTGACTCATGGTCCAGATAGACCAAAAAATCTGTTTTCAGTTCACCTCAGAAGAAAAATCATACCCACATTACATATCACTTTAATCTCCTGATGGAAGATCATCATTATTCTGATTGCATTTAAAGCTGTCCACAAAAGGAGGTTGTTATTTCATAAAAAGTAGGTTGACAGAAATTTCACCATAGTTATGAACTAACACAACCTCACTAAGCGTCAGTGGGGATTACCTGAGATCTGATTTGGGCAGCTTTCTTTGGGTCTACCATGCGGACGTGCTCGAAGTGTTTGAGAGTGTGCTGTCTGTCTTTCTGCTCAGCACGCACGTACTTCTTCAGCATGTTGAATACGTGACGAGGCTACAGGGAAGAAAAAGAACAAAAAACCATCAGTTTAGAACGAGACTTGTTTTCATTTCTTGCACTGGAGATGTATCCCAAGCCAAAAGCCCTCGGTGCTATCTTCCGAAGGTAACTGTCTACTATAAGGAACATCCTCCCAACTGAACATCATCAGAATGCACCGATAAATAGTAAAATAAACAATACTTAAATAGTAGTTGTAGGCAGTAGATAATGTTCCTGAGGAGGGTGTTCAGATTTTCTTTGTTTCTATGAATAACCAACCCCCAGACTTGACTGCAAAACTTAAAGAAAAAAGAAATTCAAAATGTTCCTGCCCTGTCACTATTGCTACTGCACTGGAAGAGATAACAGAGGAAAAGAACTGAGCTGAGGTACAGAACATACACATCCCAAACACAGAACTGACTGAAAACCTGGAAGAAAAAAGAGACATCTGCCCAATTTTGTAAAGTTTCCCAGCTTAGACGCCAGATTTTGCAAAAATGTGAAGTCTATTGGAAGTAATATTAATTAGTAAAACCTACTATATACATGCCTTCAGACACGGAATAGAATAAAGAAAATAGCAGCAGCTGAAGGGAACTTGAAAATATACACAGTGATGGCAGAGCACTGAAAGCTAAGACGTGCTCCCATGTACTTTCCTGTTGCAATCTTTGAGCCCCTAGCAAGGCCCCCGTGGAGAGAAAATGCTTAGTCATGTACTTACCCTACTTCCTAAGACCCTGTATTATCCTCCTGTAACACTATTGGCTATATGCCAGATGTCCAACAACTATAGGTCAAAACACCAAGACCTCAGACTATTGGCTAGTTATCCCAATCCTACCTAATCCTATAAAAACCCCTACTTCTGCCCACTTCGGCAGAAGACGCTGTTCCTGGACCCCTTCACGGAACCCCCAATAAAGAACTCGTGGAATACTCCGGGTCGGCTCTTCTCGTCTCTTTCTCCCCTGAGCTAGCAAGCGACTACCTGGCAAAAGCTGATTAATCACCGAAGAGCTGGACCGCCTGATAGCCTCAGGCTGATTGCCAGGATTAGTCTCGCGGCTAGGGCGCTTGCCGGACCCTGCAAGATCGGAGCTGATCCTTAGGACCGGAGACCGGAACTCACCACGCTATCCGGACGATTCTAAAACGGCACCCGGGGGCTTTGTCTGCCACCCAGGCTGGCCACCCGGGCAGGGCAGGCAACCCCCCGGAACAACCGTTTTACTTTCCTGCTCTGCACAATAATACAGGGCCAAAACAGGAAGTGTTCTCTAGCATCCAGCTATGACATCCACCTTTAACTTGAGATTATGATGGATTCTGGGAATGCAGTCCTTTTCTTTCCATTCCCTCTTGTGGTGCTGTGCTTGTGCATCCTACCTGAAGCTGCTGAGCAGTGAGAAGGAATAGAAAGATGACCTTAGTGTGCAGTAGATTAAAGAATGAATAGAAGTGGTAAAGAGCTTTTCTAGGCACTGACAGTGACACAGGGAAGAAGGTGTGGAAGTGATAAAGTAAGTGTCAGAAGCTCTGTGCACAGCTTTCCAAAGCAGGAAGAACTGTGGGTGAAGGTGAAGTTTTAAGAAGACTTAGATTCATGGACAAATATAGAACCTAAACTGATTTAACTTTTACACAAGAGATGAATACAAAGATATGAAGTTCAAAGATTTCAGTTTAAGAGAAGAAACAGATTCAAAAATGTCTGAGGAAAGTAAACCAAAGGTTATTTGGAGAAGATAGATCAGACAGAAATAAAGACATGATGCTATATCCTGCCAGAGAATTAAACTTAGTGTCTCCATTGCTGAAAATTCATTCATGAGGAAAATAACTCCAAGTCCCCAAAGCCAAGTGCTCTCAGATGAAGCTGCAAGAAACTGTGGACAAATGCTAGGAAGTGAATAATCCTCACAACCTTGTGGTAATGGCCAAACAACTGAAATGTCAACTCTAAAGCTTTATCAAAATGAAGGCTAGAAGACCAGGAAGTTTAACAGCAAGAAGAAAATTCTGAAGACAGAAAATTTAGCTACCTTTCCTGATAATTCAACTTTTCCTGCCCCCAAGACACATCAAGGTAACAGACCAGGGCAGACTAGACAGAAAAAGATTAATTTTAATTTTCTTTTTCAAGAGATATTCAAAGTTAAGTATCATGTCTAAAATGAGAAGGGAATAGCTTTTGTTTTTCCACAGCACGTCTGTATTCACTGGAATGTGTGAATGACACTTTACAAGTAGGTTTGTTAATAGGACCAAATACCACTAACAGCAGTACTAGGCACTTGGGTGCACTGGCAGTCCACTTTCAATGCCTTTTCTAACACTGAGAAATGTCCCACACATATCACTAAAAAGTAGAAATGGAGATGTGTTCCTCCAGCATGTCTGACATCCATAATTCAAGTTTAGGACAATGAAAGAATATTTAATACAAGGTGTTTCCTTAGAGAGGCAGAGACTACTTTTTCTCAAGCAGGAAAAAAACACCCAACAAAACTCTAGAAACTCATTCTGTGTAGGAATACAAACCAAGGGAGTTTCAGTGTTTTGGTTTTACAACTATCCATATACACGCTTCAGCCCTGATCTGGTGATCTCACATGGCCTAAAAGCTTGTGACATTGCTTTTTCTGCAGGAAGAAAAACTGGAAAGCAACCAGCCCAGTTATGACATTTTGAGGAAATCACTACATATATATGTTTCTTCTGGGAAAACCTATGAATATGTATGTAAAATATAGTATCTAAACAGAAGGTTTTTCAGTACTATACATGCACAGTTTTGGAAGAGATATCCCCTCATGCATCCAGCTGAATAAAGAATGCTTGTTTCTTAATGCCATTAAATGGCATGAAGGAGTTTTTATATTTACTGATTTTTGGTAACATTTTCAGCAGGATTCACACCTAAATCCAGTACACAAAGCAGCAATATAAACTTCTGTGATGGTAGACTAGAGGGGACAAAAGGAATGATCCAGGTCAAGTACAGAGGTAGGGAAAGGCACTACAGGCTGAGGAGATACACCCAGACCCCCCATCTGAAGCCATTATATCCACAGCTGTCTATTACTTAGACCTTAGACAGGAACCCTCAGACTAAACTATAAATCAAACTGGCTAAATTAAGTTCTCAAGGCCTTAGCTCTGACACTGTCTATGGTAGAAGAACAGATGGCTCATACATCTTTGGGCCAGCTTGGCACCTCTTGCTCTTCTTAAATAATGTACCAACCACCAAACTCCTTAAAAAAATTTTGCATCTAACACTTCTGCTGTGTGTTTTGCCAGGGAAAAAACTGCGTGTGCCTGTTTATGGCTGTAGCATTGTTAGAGACAGTAATGTGACGGCTGGCTCTTGCAATTAAGGGATGAATATTATGGGTATATTAAGAGAAGTTTTATTGATGTGTAGTTATGTTATGGTGATTTGTTGTTTAGATGGCCTCTGATCTCCCCTTCTGCCCCAGTGTATGGTTGCCAAGGGACAGCCATGGTAGCCAGGACATCTGGAGGGTACCTGTGCCCCTTGCACGGGGCAGTTGGGAATAGGGAAAGCTTGTTGCTTAGAGGTTTGGCATGACAGCACCTTTCTTGAACACCAATCAAGTTGCAATAAAGCAGTCTCCATCAATGGACAGCGAAGAAGAGTTGACTAACAGACTTTAGGAGGGGCCAGGGTTGGCCAATGCAACACCAGGGGTATAAAAGGGGAAGCAGCCATTTTGTAGACAAGCTCGTGGCTGCTCACCAACTCCCAGTGCGCTGTCCTTTTTCCTAATTCAGTCCTTTTGTTGTATTTTCTTAAGGTTTATTAAAAACCTTCGAAATTCTTCAAAGTGAGTGGAGCTTCTCAGTAAAATCATCTCACAAAATAACCTGGATCAGCCACCAGTGGCTACCTAAGCTTGTGAAATAATTCCACCATTTTCAGTGATCTGTACCTGTGTGGTTGGCTTGTTTCCTTTTTTTTGTTTCGCTCTTCCTCTGAAGGCAACCAGGATACTATTGATGACATTGGTGACTGTAATTTAGGCAGTGACAAGAATGGCCAGTGACTTCCTAGGCAACAGGACCCAGCACCAAATTCTGAAAACATTTTATTTCATTAACTATGCTGATTAGTTAGGAATAATATGGGTACTGTGTACTCCAAAACTCTGGACTGGCTGGCAAGAAGCTTAAATAAATCCACAGTCTCATGGCACACATTATTCAGGCAAATGCAGCAAAAAACCACACCTAATAAGATGTGAACCTACCATTTTAAACACACACTGTAACACCGTTTCCTCCCATCAAACTCATTCCTTTCTCAGCAGATTCAGACACCTGTTTTTTATCTACAGTAGAGCACAACTGAGATTGATGGTAGTCCGCTACTATGACCATCCAGCAGAGGTGCTCATGTCCTTGGGTATTTTATAGGTGTTAGTTTAAAATCTCATTTATGCTGGAGACTGTTGTTATATAGCTTTCCTGGGTACCTGGGGACTTGCATGCATTCAATACATTTGATGCAAAGTAGACAGGCTCACAGATAATGCACGTGGGCTAGACAGACTACCTAGGGTGACAGTGCACCATTAAGAACTGATGTTCTGCCTAGAACTGTAGAGAACATGCCTTGTCTCTTATTTGGAAAATGAGTCATTCTGTGGTCTTGTATATGAGATTTAAAATGCCCATAATCCAGTTTCTAGCGAGTTATATATAAACATAAACACATCAATACAAATATAGAAACATGCAGATGTCCCCCCCACCATGATCTCTAGTCTGATCCTAATCTGCTATTTCAGATTTTAAGGGAGTGATGAAACAGTGCAGTTTCACTGAGCTTGGAAAATAGAAACATTAAATGTAATTTGCATGGCTAAAATCTCTCCTCATGGAAAAAAAAAAATAAATCTCTCCTTGTGGAAATCCAAAATACTTACTAGAGAAAAACCACATAAAAACCATATCAAAGCACTTCTGTGTATTGAAAATAAAATTTCCTGGCTTTGTGCCATGGAACTTCCATGGGAAATTCTGAGCTGGCTTGTCATTTTGATCATAATTCACTCTAAATCAGAGAGGAAACTTTCACAATGCTGTATTGTGCTATTTAACCTTGCCTTTAGAGAAAAATCAATCATCAGTCCCTTCCAATTACTGCTCTTGCAATGTGCAACAATTGCTTCTTTTCATTCACTGTTCTGAATACCTTGTGTACCATATTCAGTACATATTTCACTTGTTGCATTATTAACTTGCAGGTCATGTTTTATCAAGGAGAAGTAGCTCATTTTAGAAACATTCAAGAGAAGTTGAACTGGATGAATGCAAACACTTAGTCATGGGCAAGACAAATAAATCCCCATCCAGATACCTGTTCTGTGGAGTCAAAGATGCCTTCTCATAATTTCTGCTGATTTGGAGCAAAACATGTTATCTCACACATCAAAATCACATTGCTATAATGGTGCCAAAGACTTACATTTGCCTCCCTCTCAAGGACTCCTCTGGGGAGCCAAATAAAATGAAAACTATTGGATTCAATCTCATTATTTGTTTTTCAGTACTTCAGCTTACTGAACTTTGACAAATTAAGACAAATTTTGTTTCTGCTCACTATTTTAAAACTGTTAATTCTAGATATAACAAACCTGCCAAGGTTTAAAACAAGACACTCTGGAAAATGGAATTAGGTGACTACATAAAACAGAGCTAAAATCCATGCTACTTCACAAAAAAACCTACAAAATTAGGTTTATGTGAAGAATTCCACAGCTGGGTGTTAATGGGTTTGGAGGAGCAGAGCTAAAGGGTGGAGTACTAGAATTGGACTGTTGTTTCCTGATGCACAGGAAGATTTTTATCACCAATTCAGCAGCAACACTTTAGCCTGCTTCCAGCTGTGTATTTCCACAGCAACCCCCTGGACTCAGGAAATGCTTTGAGCTTCCCTAACACCGAGACACTGAGCATGGGCCCCCTGTAGATTCCTCTTCCCAAATAACCAAACCTGACTAGTTTCAACCTGTGCTGTGCTCTCTCTGTGAACAGACAACTGCTCCCAAGCGTAAAAGGTACCAGAGTAAATTTTGAAGAAAAAGAAAACATGAAAAAAAGAAATCAGATGGATTAATGTACATTATAGGATTGATCTTCATGATTCTGCTCGTCTAAGAAGGAATTCACATTTCAGTAAATTCAGCTGAATTAGAAGAGAAGCATTTTAAACTGATTTTAAGGATTATATGCTGACTTGAATTTCTGTGCAAAGTAAAGAGGTTAATTAATTACCTTTCAAAGTTTTCCTGTGTGCTTCCCTCCTCTGAAACCCTTCATTTCATCAATATTCTTTTCTGCTTTGTCACCCACCACCAGCTTGCCACAGACAATACCGTCGAAGTTTATAAAGCGAGACATAAATCCACAAAAATTTGACATGCACATGAAAGAGGGAATACAAGAAAATTATGGAATCAGTCTGCTGACAGAGAATGATGGATGTGAATTCCCCTATTTAATGTACAAAATGAAGGGGAAAATTTCCAAATGTTTTAAAAACTAGAGGCACATTGCTTCCAGCTGCCCTAAGCCTCCTTTCCTGTAGTAAGCCCATCAAGCAGGATGAAACAATATACTATTTTGACACTGCATTCTGAACAGCTGAACACCATTTTCAAAGGCAGCAAAGTACAGCAGCACAGCAAAGCTGCATCAGGAATCAAGAATGAGGATCAAATTTTGAGTTTCTGGGGAGCCTGCATGACAGCGCTTCTGAGAACAGGAGTACAAATATCTGTTTTTGCTTAAATTTATTTTCTTGTACACCTTCAAACAATGCAATCTCTGTGTGCTCCCTCTCTCCCTTGCTGCCCTGAGTGGTACTCAGACGCACCCCTCTGACACTGGCACTAGGCAATCCTCCATGTAAAACATGGAAAAAACCTGCAGCCGCAGTTTTTGATCCGATCCAGAAGCTGTTCACAAAGGGTTCACAGACTTGTTAACCTTCCTAACTTCATGCAGCCCTTCCATTAAAAAAAAGTCTAATTTACTTTTTAAAATTTAAATCCAAATTTTTCCTCATAACTTTGGAGAAAGAGATTCCATTAGTTAAAATATTTAGAATCTATTTTTGTAGTAAACATACTAATAGCAAACCATGTGACTTGAAGCAGGCTGTGAAAGGGGTTTTAAAAAAAATTTTGAGAAAACCAGAACTCCCCCACTCCCATAACTTTTTTAATAATACTTAACACGTTATCAGTAAGGTTACTGAATTCTCCCAAAGATAACACAACTGCATCAAATGCACTTCTAGTTTACTAGGAAACTGCCAGAGTGAAATACAGCTAGGATATCAGAGTTGCATTTTCCATTAAGTCCATTTTCTCTTTGGCTAGGCAGCTGAAGTTTGGNTTCCTAACTTCATGCAGCCCTTCCATTAAAAAAAAGTCTAATTTACTTTTTAAAATTTAAATCCAAATTTTTCCTCATAATTTTAGAGAAAGATTCCATTAGTTAAAATATTTAGAATCTATTTTTGTAGTAAACATACTAATAGCAAACCATGTGACTTGAAGCAGGCTGTGAAGGGGGTTTTTAAAAATAGTTTGAGAAAACCAGAACCCCCCACTCCCATACCTTTTTTAATAATACTTAACAAGTTATCAGTAAGGTTACTGAATTATTCTCCCAAAGATAACACAACTGCATCAAATGCACTTCTAGTTTACTAGGAAACTGCCAGAGTGAAATACAGCTAGGATATCAGAGTTGCATTTTCCATTAAGTCCATTTTCTCTTTGGCTAGGCAGCTGAAGTTTGGACTCACAGTGTATTTAAACTTCTGGCTCCAAAGTAATTAGTGGACTGGATTAACTCATTAGGTCGTTCAGCTATCATCAATCGCTCCCCAGGTTTCACCCTCACAAAATGACCATGTTGGAAGAGACCTTCAAGATCATCAAGTCCAACCCATGCCCAACTCATGCCCAACTCCTCAACTAAACCCTGGCACCGAGTGCCACATCCAGGCTTTTGTTAAACACATCCAGGGACGGTGACTCCACCACCTCCC